>CAHIKZ030003067.1:0-77500 GCA_903632075.3 Acanthosepion pharaonis | reverse complement strand
TCTCCTGATCCAGTTTACGTCCCCGTTGCCCACTCTTTATAAAATTTATTCACCGTTCTCTTGATTGTTCTTGAATGCACTTTGAAGATGGAAGCCAGAGTATGAATGTTGCTACCATTACTGAAGGCCTGAATGATCTTTTCTCCCTTACCATTTCTCACTTGAGAAGAGGGTAGATCTGACACGAAACAATTTTAACCTCTTCTCTTTTTAGTTGAATAACTCAAAGGGGTTTTCAGTGATCCTTACCAAAAATGGTGTTAAGATGGCAAAACAACTTATCTGAAAACCTCTAAAAAAGAAACTCAATTACTTTAGTTTTTTTTTTTTTTTTAGATTTAAAAAAAAAAAATAATTATGTAGGATGGATAATTATGCTGATACACGATTTGGACAATTTTGCTCTTACACCGGTATATATATATATATATATATATATATATATATATATATATATATATATATATAATGATACGGAAATTGAAGAGAAACAGCCATGAAGCAATGCCACCGACTCCCAGAACGTAAGACTTCGCTGAAGGACTGGATGCCATTTAGCTTTATCTCCGACGTCAACTCCTTCAATAAGAAAAAAAAACCTCTATTCGCCACAATAGTCTAAGGCAAAGATGGAGACCCATTCAAAACCGGCTAAAATAAAACGACAATTAAATAATAGTAAAAGTCTGCTTACTTGGCGTCCAATTCCATTGTCCGGCACGACTGTCTCTTAAACTACCGTAGATTTTTCAATTTCGTTGATTTTTTTTTTTTTTCTAGGCGGGGATGGGATGGTGTGTTTGAATTGCTAAGGTGACTGCCCATTGCTGGAAAGAAGGCAAAAATAAAAATAAAAGGGGCCATTAACTTTTTTTTCTCTGGTTTACTTTCCTCTTGTTTTTCTTTTCTTTTTTTGTCATTTAAACTTTCTTTTATGTTTCTTGTTCATTTATTCTGAATCGAAAGAGTCCATTTTTTTCTTTCTAATTCGCTTAATTTTTTTTTATTTTTCATTTTATCCGTTTCCTTTTTCACTCTTTGTTTTCTTTCCTTTTTCTTTCTTTCTTTCGTTCTTTCTTTTCGTTATTGTTTTCTTCCTCTTTCTCTTAGATCTTATTGTATTGTTTACCTTTTTCCTTTCTTTCTAACTAATCATTTACTCATATTTCCTGTCAATCAAATTTCGCTACTGCTCCTTTCTTTCTTTCTTTCTTTCTTTCTTTCTTTCTTTCTTTCTTTCTTTCTTAAATCCAGCATTACTCTTCTTTCTTTCTTTCTTTCTTTCTTTTCGTTGCTTTTCTTTTCCTTCTACTCTTTCTTTCTTTGCTACTCCATCGTGATTATGTTCTTTCTTTCTTTCTTTTTCATTATTCTTATCCCATTGTTTTGTTCCTCTTTTTCATTCAATCTTTCTTTCCTCTTCGATCTTTTTGCTTGTTTTTATTTAGACCCTACCTGTCTTTATTAACTTCTTCTTTTCCTAATTCCTATCTTTCTAATCTCCTAGCTGCTTCTTTTTTCTTTCTTTCTTTCTTATTTTCATTTTTCTTTCTTTCTTTGTAACACTCTTATACTTTGCATTTCGAAACTTTTACTTTCTTTCTTTCTCGCTTTCTTTCTATCTTCTTTCTTTCATTATTACCAATTCTTGAAAAAAAATGAAACGCCCTGTTGACTCCCCACTTTTTCTTTTTAGTTATATTAGTTTCCTCTTTCCTTCTTTACTAGTCTTTCTTTTCTTTCTTGCTTAGTTTATTATTATTTTTTTCTTCGATCTTTTTGTTGGATTTTTCTTTCTTTCTTTTTCTCCTCTTTCTTTTCACATTTCCTTATTTTTCTAATCTTGCTTTCATTCTCCCCTTTGGGTTTTTTGATCTTGACTCGTTTTTCTTTTTTCTCTCTTTCTAACTCTCCGTTTTTTTTGGGTTTTTTTTTTGCATTTTATTTGTTTTTCTTTCTTTCTTTCTTTCTTTCTTTCTTTCTTTCTTTCAGTCTTTTGATCATGTTTTCGCTTCTCTTTTTAATTATTTCCCTTGTCTGCGTCATTCTTTTTTCATTATGCTTTCTTTTCTTTCCTTTGTCACCCTACTTTGCTCTTTTCCTCTAAATCCTATTCTTTGTTACACACATTTTTCTTTCCTTCTTTCTTTTTTATTTCATCCTGATTCTTCCTTAAATTTCGTTTCTTTTATGTCCACAAACCAGCCTCTTATTTGAAAAACAAAATGTAATTCTTCTTTATCTTTGTTTTTTTCCCCACTTTTCTCCATCTCTTTAAATTCATATTCCTCATTCACCATTTCGAAACTTTCTCGGCACTTAAACTTTGCTCCTCTACGTAAATCCATTATTTGAAAAAAGAAAAGAAAAAAAGAAGCTTTATACTTTTTCTTTTCTTCTATAATACTTGCCTTTATTTTTTTTTATTTTCTTCCACCCCTTTCCTTCTTTCTTTTTATTTTATTTTATTTTTTCTTCTTAAGTTTTTCTTTTTCATTGTTTGTCTGCGTTTTCTTAGTAGAGCGCCACCTCGCAGATCTGTTATTTTTAATTCCCAAACTAATCTATTCTCTTTCCAAAATAAACTCCAGACATTATTTTTCATTCTTTATCCCTTTTCATTTTTTTCTCATTTTGCAAGCCCTTTTTTTTTTCTTATTCTTCAAACCTCTTATTTTCTATTTCCATTACTTTATGTCTTTATTTATTACTTTTCGATTTTACTGTGCTGTTATATATTCTCCATTATTGTGAGGTCCTATCCTTTTCCTGCCCCCATAGCAGGGAAAAAAATTTGCAATTCAATGATGCCAATTGTCGGCGAATCCCAGATCCACATTTTGTGGTTGTTAATTTCAAATTACATTGAATGGCTATGAATGGTTGGGTGGCCGCTCACCACGGCTCGTTTGTTCATGACGTTGGTTCTTGATCTTATTAGAAGCTAGATGTGGGTTCGAATCAAGCAAAGGGAGAATGTCTTATAATCACAAGCGAACCTACCTACCCCTAAAGCGAAAACACAAAATTCAAACCGCATATCGCAATTCAAATATGCCTAATCTATTACAATTTTATTTGTCTGTAATATTTTCCTTTAATAGCTATCCCTCTAGCACCGGCGATGCCAGATGGCAGTGTCTTTTCTTATGACAGTGATGGTTATTTCAAAATTGTTTTACGAAACCAGGTGGGGTTGAAAAAGATCGCCCATCTGAAATAATATATACATATATATATATATATATATATATATATATATATATATATATATATATATATATATATGTGTGTTGTATTATTATTATTAATAATAAGTTTTTGGTTTATAAGACATAACCAGATTTTAAGATAAAAGTGCGTCTTATCTACCTATGTTCTATATATGTATCTCTCTGCCTATATTTCTCTCTCTCACTATATATATATATATGTGTGTGTGTGTGTGTTTGTGGTGTATATATATATATATATATATATATATATATATATATATATATATATATTCAGTTGCATGGATATTTTATTGCAACCTGGGTTTCAAACTTTTTGCTCATCAGACAATATCTGATGATCGCAAAAAGCGTGAAACCCAGGATTATCCATATCAATTGAATATGTTAGCTCTGTCACAGATATTGAGAACTTAGTATCGTGCATATAAAATCTGGTCTATATATATATATATATATATATATATATATATATATGTGTGTGTGTGTGTGTGTGTGTGTGTGTGTGTGTGTGTGTGTGTGTGTAAATATAGTAGTAGTTTAATGCTTTAAAGAAACTATTTTCTTAATAATGCAACAAATTTTATCACATTAAACGTTATTTTTTGTGGATATTCGTATTTGAATAGACGTTCCGTTTATTTAATCTATTAAACGATGTATTTTCATCTACCGGTCGGAATATTCGAGAATTTCTTATTAAAGAAAAATATGCGCCCTCTGGCACTGTTAAGATCTTGATCGTGAAAGTTTCTTCGTTGCCGCTTCGGTTAAGGCACATCGGGTCTAGTTACGGTTCTCCTTCGTTTCTCGCCGGAGAATGTATATTTTTAAATAAGATTTCTCGAATATTTAGGCTGGTAGACGAAAAGAAATATACTGTTTAATAAATAAACGGAGTGTCTACTGAAATATGAGTAGCCACTAAAAATAATGTTTAAATTAATAAAATCTGTCGGATTAATAAATAAAATAAATCCATTAATTCTTTAGAAAATTACTTTGTTCACGTTAGAAAACTGAGCAGATATGTCTTTTTCGAGAGTCAGAGAAAAATCTGTGTTTAAAGGCACTATTCAACTTTGCTTGACTATGGACGTATTCCGTGACGGAGAGGCCTAAAGATCTATGATGTTTTCTCCTAATGCGAACGCAGGTTCGAATCCTGACGGACAGAACAAAATTTCTCGAAAACGAAAATAAATAAATATACCTTTTAATAAATAAACGAAGCGTTTACTCAGTATGAGTATCCTCTAAAATTAACGTTTAAAGTTATATATTAATATGAGGGACAAGTAAAATTTAATTAATTTCTTACAAAATTTTTTCTGCGTTCTTACATTTTTTCGTTTTGTTGGTGTAAGGAGCACAAAAATTGTGCATATTATCCATTGTCCTCGGCGCTTTCGTCCACTGAAGCAATTTAGAAATGGGTTTCGTTTTACGGTGGGGTAATGGATAACGGTTCGGATTGAGGAATCGGAGAGCCGAGTTCGAATTCCAGTCGAATCCATTACATTCACTTACGTGGTAATACCCTTGGGAAAAGCATGAATCCTCTTCTTCTCCCTCCTGTTATAGGTAAACAGCAAGGTAGACCGGGTTCTAGAGCCTTGGCTGGCAACTGGTCTACCGCAGAAAGAAATGGCATCCTACTGCGGGAAAAAATTGCCTCGTCAGTCATGATCGCCTAAGTGTGTATCACGCGTGGCACCTAATTTCTTTTCATGTTTTGGACTTGTTAAATTGTTGTTTTTTTTTTTTGTTTTTTTTTAAATGCACACACACACACACACACACATATTATACAAATGAGAGAAAGAACAGATGGTGTAAGCTCCACTGTTCGTAGCATTTACTTTTAAAAAGACTGATAGATAGATAGATAGATAGATAGATAGATAGATAGATAGATAGATAATGAACAGACTGAGATAGATATATAAATAGATAGATATATAACATACTGAAATAGATACAAAATGAATATACTGAAATAGATAGATAGGTAGATAGATAGATAATAAACAGACTGAGATAACTGGCTAGCTAGATAGATAACATACTGAAATAGATAGATAGATAGATAGATAGATAGATAGAGAATGAATATACTGAAATTGATAGATAGATAGTATTAATGTATTAGTCTCTGAGCTTACTTTTCTACTTAGAGTAGATCTGACATTTAATTGGTTAATCAAGACATACCCACAAATCTGACTTTAAATTTCCTTAAAAATCATTTAATCACCAGTTACTTACCATCGCCTGAAGAAGGACACTCAAGTATTGAAACATGAAATCTTTTGTGTAGTGATTTCAATATTTTTTTATTATAATCTTTTATTTTAAAATTATATATATATATATATATATATATATATATATATATATATATATATATATATAATAAAAGGCTTAAACACTAATATTCCATGGTCATAATTTATTCCATTGGAATCTTAAATACGATCCAATTCATCAGACCTACAAATTCAAAAAAAAAAACAGAAAAAAAACTCCGGAAATAAAAAATAGAATTTAGAGAGAGTGTAAGTATGAGAGTGTGGGACGAATGTTAGAGCTAAAGAGAGGGGTAACAGACGAAGAAGAAGGTGGAGATTAAACCTTAACAGAGAGAAGTTTTAGAGAGGTGAGTGGAAGAGGTTTAAGTGAGATAAATATGAATGTTGTCGGATGTCTAATTAAATTAAAAAGGATACATTTCGTGGTGACATACACACACCATAGACGATCTAATGTTAAAGATCAGAATAAGAGGAGGAGAGAGGAAAAGAAAAGAAAAAGGGGTGGGGGAGAGAGATGGGGGCAGGAAAACTAAAACTGAAGGGCATTTACTGAAAGGGCCGATGTGTAATTAAGAAAATTTGACAAATTTAATATCGACTACAGGTTACAAATCAAATATAAACATATAAAAAAATAAATATAACGATTATCTAATCTAGCAAGGATCTATATTTTTTATGTTTATGTTATATACATATATTATAATAATATATATATATATATATATATACATATATCGTTATACCAGGTTTGTCAAAGATAATATATTATTGTTTATAATATAATCAAGTATTCTTGCAATGTCATTCGGTTCCATCATTACAAATCTCACGGTTTGAAGCTTATGTGACAGATGCATCATTGGATTTCTACAGGACTGATCGGGTCATCTTATAAGATGTGAGCCTTGTGTATATGCCTTTTGAGTCCAGATGTCATCTAGCAAACACGTCTACAAATTGTCTCACCAGGTGTCAGCTTGCAGAAGTCTCTAACCTGGACTAAGTTGAGCTATGTTTCGTCGACGCCCGAAAGAGCTAACCCGTGGTTTATGCAGTTTTTATGCTGAACAGACTGGTGTAACGTAGGTAAGTTTACTGAATAGAATAATCAAACGAATGTTGTTAATGAACAATAATACTTAGGACAAGAACAACACATATAAGATTCAACAGCTGCGCGTAGACGTAGTGAGCGTCAAATGAATTCCATAATGAATCTCCAACTTTAGGATATCTACCAACCGCCCTACGCGGTCAGAGGTGGCACAAGACCGAATTTAATGTGAGGTATCCGCACCCGTAAATAGTATCGGCCAAAAAAAAAATAAAGACCCCGTATAAAACGGGGTCGTGTATTTTATTATATTATATATTTTATTCACGAGACTCTGACCTTCGACGTATGCAGAGAGTTTGACCAGGACAGCTGGAGACTCTAGGATATCTACCAATCGCCCCAATTTTCATATGTGGCACAAAATAATTCAATAGAATTATCCGAGCCCGTAAATGGGAACAAAAAAAATTGGATAGACCCTGTATAAAACGGGGTCGGGTAGCAGTTTGTCGAGACTAGACTCTGCCCTCATCTGAAGAATCTCCAACTCTAGACCACGTACAGTATTCACTACCGTAATTATTGGAATGGGGGTCGTACCCATTGTCGTCCGTAGGTATTCTACAACCCAGACATTGACTAAAATTTCTGGAGAGAGAACGCTTAATCCGGCAGTTTGGACAAAGCTCGTTGGTGACTTGTGACATTCTACAAGCGCCAACCTTTGACGACTTCGGAGCAAATTCATCTACCTAATTTCACGTTGATCCAGATTAACTTTTAATGTAAATTACAATTCATTTTGAATATAAATCTATGCTTTTGTTTTTCAAATAAAAAGATGTAATATCCCTTTAATTAAAAAATAAATGGATAAATATCACTTTTTTTTTTTAATTGCCAAACGTAATTTGAAAATTAAAAAAATTCCACCATAATATTTCAAAATTGTGATAACCAGATATATTACTATTCAAATGCCAAATACAAACTATGCTTGTAAAATCACTATATTACAATTCAAATTACGTAGCGTTCAGTCTATACTCAGCACCTGAAGATTGCGTTGTGCAGTTGTGCAAGCGGTGAGAGATAATATGTATATTTATTAATATATACTTAATAGCTCTATTATATTACATCGAACACTGTTTTATTAACTTCTAACTATATATGCGATTTATATATATATATATATATATATATATATATATATATATTATATATATATATATAATATATATATATATATATATATATATATATATATATATATTGAAACAGGTTTCGTTAAAAAATTTAAGCATACTATATATGTTTATTTTTGTTTTAATCCTTTCTAGTCCACGAATCAGTTTCTTGGTAGCCGTAGAAAATTGATTAAGAAAAATACCAAAATTTTCTTTCAAATAATTTTTATTTTCCCACCTTTAAATCTCATCTAAGACCATCTTCAGGGGTTAAATTGTCTGTGTATATGTATAAGTATTTTTGTAAATTCAAAACATATTTACTGTTCGTTTTACTGCATTATTTATGTTTCTATAGCAATTTCAAATTAACGAGGTCCTTTTTTCCATGCAAGGGAAACAACTTTTATATTTCCGAATTTATTATTTTTTACTTTTAATTTCATATATATGATGCTACAAACATTTAAGAACTTTATTGCTATACTCATAGATGACCTTATTTGGTTTGGGCTTTAATTCTGGCTTCTAGGATTTTAAGTTTTTGCCTATTATTATTTTGGTGTAATATAGATGTATTTTCAACTAATATCAGTATAAACTGCCATGCCTCTTTCGACATCCGGAAGAGGCATGACAGCATAAGACATACAACATATGCGGATATGTGCAGAAGACAGCGGTCAACTTTAGACTTCAACAGGTTAAGATTGTAATGATCGAGAAAGCAAAAAAATTTGGTGTCGGTTCCACAAGGAAGTGGTTCATGGGAAGAATCTCATTGAGTGGAACTTCCATCTCACCAAGGGAATATGAAGCGAGTGAAGGGAGTTTGCTACAATCTACGTGACATGACGGGTTTTAGCCTTGAAGGTTAGAACTGGTGGAACAAAGCAGTGGACTTCATTTGAACATTCACCCTGGAAATAGCGGACACTGAATTTGTAACTAAGGGGAAAACTACCGGGAACAAAAAAAAAAAAAAAGCTCCATTATTTTCTCCAGGATAGTCATGACAAAAATGGCGATTTATTTCATAATAAACTTTTAATATTCGTGATAATTACCAGGTTTTAGAATTAAAAAAAAAATCTTTTTCTTTTTTCGATCTTCTTTTTTTAAGCTGCATTTTATTGGTAGATAAAAATAGTAAGTTTCAAGGCTTCAAAAATAGAATCGCTTAATAGGTTTTGGCTTACTAGGCTTAGTTTAGTCTGGCACAGGGCCACTAGACCTCCCAGTAAGAAATGAGCTCACTACGAAGTAGTAAGGATCCACTCCAGTCAAGCCTCGTTAACCATTACTCGACACCGTGTCGCCCCCAAATTGGTCAATAAGCTAGGTACGAAAAGATTGGTAAATAGGATTTGCTTCTGATGTGCTAACATATTTATGGGTCGAAAATGAGAATGGGCGGAATATACTAGGGTTATAGATTCACTTAGCAGATGTGGAATATTTTTTTAAGATGCATGAGAGACAAGCCATATGCGCGAACGTTCAAATATTGCCTGGCCAAACTTAGTCTTTTCTTCTTCTTCTCTCTCTCTCTCTCTCTCTTTTTCTCTCTCTCTATACTTCTTTCTTCGCTTTGTTTTCCAGTTTATTTTTCTGACAATCTTTCACAAATTATATATCGTGCCATCTACTCTTTCTCTCTCTCTCTCTCTCTCTCTCATCATTCTGCCTCTCTAATACTAATATAATAATTATTGGGGAAAAAGAATGATGGTTTCATATAGTGAAAAATATAAAATAACAGCAATAATAATAATAATAATAATAATTTAATAATAAAAGAAGATGATGATGGTGAATAGGATGGAAAAAAAAAGAAAATGAAATTTCATAAGGATTCTTCTGAGGAAAATGGCATTTTGGAATAATAATAATAATAATAATAATAATGGGAAGAAATTTATTTAAAAGAAGATGATGGTGAATAGGATGGAGAAGTAAAAAATGAAGAAGATGAGGATAAAGAAGAAGGAAAAAAGGCAGAGGGAATAATAATAATAATAATGGGAATAAGAAGAAGATGATGATGGTGAATAGGATGGAGAAATAGAAAATGAAGAAGATGAGGATAAAGAAGAAGGAAAAAAAGGCAGAGGGAATAATAATAATAATGGGAAGAAGAAGAAGAATATGATGGTGAATAGGGATGAGAATAAAGAAGAAGTAAAAATGAAATAATATATATAGGATAATAAGAAGATGAAGAATAGAAGAAGAAAATGAAAAGATGAGGGATAAATTTTAAGGAAAAATAATTAATAATAATAATAATAATAATGGGAAATAAGAAGATGATGGTGAATAGGATGGAATAGTAGAAAATGAAAAATTTAATAAAGAAGAAATGAGAAAAAGGAAAATAATAATAATAATAATAATAATAATAATAATAAATAATGGGAAAATAGGATATATGATGGTGAATAGGATGGAAAAAATGCAAATAAAATGAAATAATATGAGGATAAAAAAGAAAGAATAGGATGGAAAAATAGAAAATGAAGAAGAAAAAAAGAATAATAATAATAATAATAATAATAATGGGAAGAAGAAGATGATGGTGAATAGGATGGAGAAGTGTTTATGAAGAAGATGAGGATAAAAACAAGAAGGAAAATTCTAGGGGATAATAATAATAATAATAATAATAATAAAGAAATAATAATAATGGGAAAATAATAATAATTAAGAAGATGAATAGGATGGAGTGAAAATGAAAAAATGGATGGAAAAAAAAATGAAATAATAAAAAATGGGAAGAAAAGAAAAGGATAAAGAAAAAATGAAAAGATGAGGATAAAGAAGAAGAAAAGTTAAAATAATAATAATAATAAAATAATAATAAAAGAAATAATCATTCTTAAAAATTTAGAAGATGATGGAAAAGATGGAAAATGGAATAAGTAAATAATAAGAAGAAGATGAAATGGAAGATGTTTGGATTTTTTAAATTAGAAGGAATGAAAAAAATAAAATAATAATAATAATAATAAAAATAAAATAATAATAAAAAAAAGAAGATTTAATAATAATAGAAAGAAGATGATGGTGAATAGGATAATTTTGAAAAAAAGGCTAGATAGGGAAAAATCTATCTTTTATTTTAATAAAAAAGAAGATGATTTAATAGGATCAAAAAGATTTTTGGAGGATTTCAAAATGTCTAATAATTGTTTATGGGAATAAACAAGAAGATATAATAATAAAAAAAGATTTAAATATTAAAAAGGTTCATATTTTAATAATAAAAAATAACAGAAGAATTTTAATTTTTTGAAAAAAAAAAAAATTTTTTCAATAATAATAATGTCTAAAATCCTTTCAGTTTTTTAAACTTGAAAGAAAATAGGAAATAAAATGTAACGAGATTAAGTTTTAAAATTCTCTAAAAAGGAAAAATAAGGGAAAAAAAAATATTGAATCCAATAAAAAAAATGTAAATGTTGTTTAGGCACAAAACTTTTTACAATGGATGGTGGAAGAAACACTTATATAACATATATATAAATATTATAAAAAAAATATGGTTATTATATTTTGGAGGATTCTGTATGTTATGGGAATAGAGGATGGGGAATGAATTGAATATGCCCTGGAATGAGTTTATTTGGCCTCAGGGTCCCATGATAGTTCTTGATACCCCTATCTTGTATAAAGAGAAGAAATATGCTCCCTCAAACAACTCTTTTTGTAACAAAAAAGAAAAATTCAAATTTTCTCCCTACCTCTACGCAAACATGCGTTGAAGTTTAAAAAAAAAAAAAAGGATTTTTATTTTATTTTATTTTATTTTATTTATTTAAAAAAAAAAAAAAAAATTAATTTTTGACTAGTGTTCTATCTTTACATAAATTTGTGTCTTTCTTATTTATTGTGATATATTCAATTTTTTTTTTTTTACATTGATTTTTATTTATTCAGTTCCCGCTTTTTTTTTTTTGTTTTGTTTTGTTCTTTTTCTTTTGGTGGGGTTTGGATTTTATGCGTAATTTTAAACTATTATCATAATTTATTCCATCTATTTTTTTATATGCTCATTTTTTTAAATGTTTATTTATTTATACATTTTTCTTATTTCATATTTATTCCTATTACGTATTAATTTATCATTATTTTTTATTTATTTTTATAGATTTTCTTTCTATTTTTTTTTTTTTTATTTCTTTTTTTGTCCGTTCTTTTTGTTGAAAAAAATTATTTTTTAATTTATTTATTTTTTTTGTTTCGTTTAATTATTTATTTTCTTTCGCTTCTAATTCTACTTTAACACATTTCCATGCACTTAATATTTTTGTTGTTTTTACTTGTGTCTCATTCCAAGATGCAAGCTCATGAGCTCGAATCGAGCTAAATAATTTTTTAAGCAAAGATGGCTGACTTCAAGCCTGGCCTCTTGACCATATTAACGCCACCGACCGAAGCCTGCTTGCTGATCGAAGGAGTTGTGTATTTTTTTTCCGTAGGCGACTGTGGTTGATGTCTGAAAACGGACAAAAGCCAAATTTTTCAAGTGCTGATTCTGGAGAAATTTGAGAAGGTGATGCATTGCAATCTTCTCCAGCCAATTGGCTCCGACCTGATATTTAGGATTCAGTCACTTCCAGACCTCTGTCATGTGGCTAACCCAGGCCTTATCTATACATATTTTCATGGCAATAGTTCCAATGAACAGAGCCAAATGCATAAAAAAACAATCACCTCCGTCCTGAAAGTTTTTATACTAAATACCCCTCTCTACTGCATGTCGATTTCAAAGTTTCCCAACCTAGGAGCCACAAAACCTCGGCATAAAATTGGGAAGAAGGGCAGCACTTTTGTAAATTACCAAAAATCAAGTAATTATCCAGTTTAAATGAAAATTTCAGTATATATTCATTAATTATTTACTTTTATAATGAATAGATATTTTTTTATTAAAAATATCTTAAAAAATGTTATTCTTTTTGTAATAACCATCAATATTTTCATCTCTAGATTTTTCTCGAGAAAATGTTTGTCGCAAATTTTTACATTTCCATAAAGATTAATTGCCGATGCATCTCCGCTGAAAAAAAAGAAGAACAAAGTTTCCAACATTAACACAAACATGATTGTCTTAAAAAATGTTTTTTAAAACAGTTTTCAGTTTTCAAAAAAATTTTATGTTTCAATTTTTAAAAAAATTATACTTTAAGCGATCTTTTTCTCGGTTTTTATCTTAAACATTCATCAGAAATCTGAAATAAGAAAACCATGAAATTTTAACGGTTATCTCTAGTTATTATTATTTTATGTCCTTTTATTTCTGGTGGGTACTCATTTCTTTCCGTGTCCCGACCAGAGACCTAAGGACAAAAATGGCATCATGACGTTTTTCATTGAGCAATTTTGAAAAAAAAAAAAAAATCACATATTTTACATAGATAAAGACCTTCGCAAAGTTTGGGGTGTACTTGTGAGAACAATTTTTTGTATTCCTTTAAGGCTTAGGCTATCAGGAATACCTTCAATGATTCTATTAGAATCTTTTTAAAACAAGGGTTTCCACATTTGTCCCATTTTTTGAATTTTTAAAAAAAAAATCCTTGTATTATTTCAAGTTTTTTTTAAGAACTTCAAAGATAATATTATTATTATTATTAAAATTTGATTTCTGGCAATTTAAATTTCTTTCCGGGTCCCTTCTTTAAAAAAGTTATTCAATGGCATCATGACAATTTCCACTGACAAAAAAAAAAAAAAATTAATCGATTGTTTATCCTTCGTAAAGTATGGTTGTAGTTGTGAGAAATTTTTTTTTGTATCTCTTTGATGTAAAAACTTCAATTGGACCTGTTAAAATTAGTCTACAAATGTTTTTTTTTGAAGTCCTAGGGCTTTAATACAAAGGGATTGTTGATGTTCCCATATGCCATGTTTTGAGATTTCTATTTCAATCCTTGTATTTTGACAACTTTTTTGAATATCTTCAAAGATACATTGCAGTCTACAGTGACTGCCATATCAATAAGGATGATACTTTTTTGTTTGTTTCTTTTAATCTCTTTCAAGTTGGCTTTGATTGTTCTATAAGTGTGTATTATGTAAAAAAATTGTGTAGTCCCATTTTTAATATTATTATTATTATATTATTTCCTTTGATATCTATTTGTATACACATTTTTTTTCAGGTCCCAACCATGAACCTTAACTTCAAAAATGGTTTCATGAAATCCTCTCCTGATCATTTTTAAAAAAACAAACAAAAAAAAAAGATAGCAAAATATTTTTTATTAAATAAATTTTTTTTTTTTACATTATTCAAACTATTGTCCTCATATTTTTCGCCATATTTATTCCAACGTTTCGGCCGTTATACGCTCTGGCTTCTTCATTTGGTTGGTATAATATAACTGAACCCTTTATTTCGCTCACTGGATTAGACTTTTCCAATTCTACGTTAATAAATATTTGATGGATTTAAATCATTATCAAACGGTTATCTTTCCTGTTAATTTCCCTCTGAAAGTTCTCCAATGCCTTAACCGGGTAATTGAATGACTCATTGGATCTCCATTTCAAAATTTTATCCACTTGTGCCATGTTTCCTTGAAAGATGACATGGTTTAGACGTGGATAAGGGGAAAAATCTAAAAGATTTTAAAAATGTGAATTTTAATATATTTAAAGATTGGACAATAGTCCCGATAATGTAAAATAATATAAGATAATTCCTAAGATCATCTCAAAATTTAGACAAACTATAAATATGGTATTATTAATTTTATTTTGAATTTTTAAAAAATTTTTTTTATTTCTTTAATTTTTGGGCTACCAAAATTATTATATGTAAGAAATTTAATTTTTAATTTTACATTTACAATCAATATGTATTACGTGCTATAAAAATAAAACTACAACACATATCTATTCAACATTTAATCTCCTTTGAAAAAGTACCCTTTCTAAAGTCACACAATTTATCCAGCGTCATTTCCACTGATGGAAGCATTGTTGGAACTGGATAGTGAACAGCTGCGTAGTTGCCTTCTCTTAGAGTTCTTCGAGTCTTGAAATTTTGTTTCTTTCAAATATATCATTTGTTTTTTTTGATGGAGGAAAAAATTTAAGTCTTTACGTGATCTGAGAAAATTTATCGTTGTCGTTTTTTTAATAATGTTGTCATTGTCCTAAAAATGGATATTGAAGCCATTTCACTGAATGCAAAATTTGGTTTTTACCTCTGCATTTGATTAAACAAATCTTATCAAAAATATAGCATTCCTCCCAACCACCGCTATAAACAACAGAAGTGAGCAACAATGTTGTAACTATTTGCGCATGCGCGACAAAGTTCAAGGTAATCTGTATATATATATATATTTATTTATATATATATTTTGAGCTTCATTACCATATATATATATATTTATAAATTTTATCAGAATTCGTTTTTTTAATTTAATCTATGGAAATATTCTTAACCAGACCAACGTCGCAAAATCTGACCAAATACCTAAACATTATTTTCATTAATTAATTATTTCAATAACATTATTTTGTAAATTTCATTTATTTTCATATTTTCCTTTTAACATTAACTTCTTCTTTATTATGTCTCTGATGTAACCTAGGGAAGGTTACTGAATAGAATAATCAAACGAAGGTTGGCATTGAACGATAATACTTAGGACACGAACAACACATATAAGATTCGCCAGCGGCGCGTAGAAGAAGTAGTCAACTGCTAAATTGAGTCAAATGAATTCCACAATGAATCTCCAACTGCAGGATATCTACCAACCAACCCCCACGCGGTTAGATGTGGCATGGTCGAATTTAATGTAAAACAATCCGAGCCTCGGCTCAAAAAAATTCCCCGTAAACCTCGTATAAAACGGGGTCGGGTAGCTGTTTCCCCAGAAAAGACTATACCCTTCGACATAGCTTCGTCTGGGGATCCTCTGTGCCCAGAGGCAGAGGTTTTGACAAGCACAGCTGGAGACAAATCTCCAACTGCAGACCAACATACAGTATTTACTACTGTATTTATGTGAATGGGGACATACCCATTATCGCCCGTAGGTATGCTACAACAGTCTCCTTATTGATAATCATTTAAAATTGCCTCTATTATCTTCCCATATGGGCATTAGTTTCTGAAGTTCGTCTTATTATGACCTCTTATTGACATAATTTTAATTTATGATTCTTATCTTCCTTTGCAGGCATTATTTCATAATTACCTCTTTATAATTTCCCCTTATAAACATTATTTATGATTAACCCTTTATTATCTCCCCCCTTAGAGGCATTATTTTATCATAACCTCTTATCTCACCTTACAGAAATTTCTTCTTGTTTATGATTACAAGATTTAGTCATCTGGCCTAGGTTGGTTGATCCTTTTGAATATCAAAGAAAATTGACATCTTTGTTTATTTCCTGGTACAGATTCTCGTTTGTGTATAATCTATTATTTTGTCTGGTCACATCTGTTGTTTTGCACAGTTCTTAATGCATAATCCGTCCTACTCAGTCATGCTTATTTTGATTTTTCTTTCTTCTTTAAGTTGTTTCATTTGATTATTATATTAACTACAAGTCCGTTTTTATCTCCATATAGTCCGCATTTAGTATTTTGTGTTACCCTTTCTATCTTGGCCTTATGAAATATTTTTGTTCTGAAATCTGTAAGAATTTAGTTTTCCTCATCAGATGTTCTCTTCGCAAACATGTTTATCATTATTGTTGTTTTGGTGTCAGCAGAAGAAGTGATAGCGATAGTAATGATGACAGTAATTCATGTTAAAAACACAACTAAAAATTGAACAAAAGAAAGAATTAATTCGAAAGAATCCGATGAAATATCAAGAAAGGTAGCAGGAAAAAAAAGCACAAAAATGAAAATGTCGGAAAATAACGCGAAACTTCGTATTGGCAAAAGAATGTGATAAACACTGAAATAAATAATGCAGTAAAAAAAGGAAGAAATTAAAAATACTAAAGACGTAATGACAGAAAATAATAGAAAAATATTTTAAATGCAATCGAAAGAGGAAATATAATTGAATGCATTCGTAAAAAAATAATAGCAAGACATCTGAGTAGAAAAAGAATAAAAACTAGAAAGTGTAAGTGAAACGGAATGATAGAAAGTAATCCGCAAATCATAATGGAAAAATGATTGAAAATGTCCAACTCTAAATTCAAATAATCGTATGCAGTTCCGAATTAAGGCCAATTTATGCTGCAAGCGAAACCCTCAATGGTGCCAGCAAGAGTTCACCCCTAAGAACAACTCTGGCTTGTGTTATTACTTTTAATTTAGTGATACAAAATATTCGTATAGTTCAAATATCTAACTCTTTATGTTGTAAATATAGTTTAATTTTTTAAAAACATTTTACCCCAAGCAAGGCGATGATGCCACTAAGACGTAGGCAGGTTGGGTACAGGGAGTGAAATAGAAAGAGAAGACTTTAGTCAGGTGAAATGCGGAGAGGATAATAAAGAAACAGACGTTGTATTTAAATTTTTGAAGATTGTTGGTGGCAGGAAAGCAAGAAATCGGAAGGGAGTTCCAAAGGTAGGAAGCGCAAGAAGCTGTTAGAATAGAAGAGACGGTTAAATATAGTTAGTTCAAGAGTAAAACGGTGAGACCTAATTGCCAATCTAGTAGCACTTTTGAATTCTTGCAGTCGAATTACTAAGGTAAAAAGCTTATAATGAGCCATTCTAGACATTATCTGCTATTTCCCGCAATCCACTTCATATGAAGCGTTAAAATGGACACATTTTGTTTGATGATTAAAGAGCCTGAATAAGAGCTAAGAAGCAAACGAATAAATTCCGTACATCCGTGGACGTTCTTAAACTCGTATAAAATAAAAACGTTTTTCTATTGAGAAAATTGACTTTAAAATAATAATAAAATATAGTACGCACAGGTTTATTGATTGAAAATTCTTCCAAAATCAGTTAACAAACTGTTACTGTATCTATGTACACTAGTGGGCATGTCTATCCTCATAAATACGTTGAACACTAATGCAAGTGAAGTAATATGCTGTCTAAGTAGTCCACAACTAGCAGTGGTTTACCTATTTCACGCCGCTTGGCGAGTATTGTATTTTGTTGATGTTATAAAGATTACCATTTCATTACCAACCTCCGTTTTGGTTATTCCTCGTTCAGTAACCCTTTCTCGGTTACAACACAAGTGTTCAACAATATTTTATGAGGATTTTACACGAGCTGATTTGGCTTAACCGCAAATTTTATCTGACCCCGACAAGACATTTTATATATATCATAAGAAAAAATATACTGTCATGCAGAAATTTTTTTTTTAAAACCCCCTTTCCTGTTCCATTTGTTTTCGCTTTTGTACATTGCTTTTCTTTTCGTCCCTACATCTCCTTTGTTACTCACTTTCTTTTTCGCCGACATCTTCTTTTTTCGTACTCTTCTTTGCTTTGCGAGCTCCCTTTTTCTTTTGATGTCCCACTTCTCTTTAAGTTGGCCTCTCTTCTCTTATAGTAGCTTTCCCCCTCACCGTGGCCAGTGTCTCCACTTTGGTGCACCTTTCTGCTTTGGCGTTACCCTCTTTATTGTCCTCCGTTAGTTTTTGGTCACCCCAACCTCTCTTGGTGTTCCGCTTCTCTTTTTCTGTGAAATTTCTCTTTAAACTGTGACTCAATTTGATTCCCCCTTCTACCTTGGTGCACCTTTTGATTTTTTGGTTCAACCTTTCTCTTTGAAAAACCCCAACACACAAACCAAATGATGAACTTTTAAAACATGCCCTATTCTCTTTTGGTTCATGACTTCTTTTTTGGCAAATGTCTTCTCTTTTTAATTTCAAATGTATTATGTTGACGCAAAAACTTCTGTTTCTAAAAAACTCTATGCACCCCTCTTTTGATGAATGCTTCTTCTTTCAAAATTCAAAATTTTTCTTTCAGTGTCCCACCTTGTCTTCTGATCCTCCCACCTTCTCTTTTGGTACCAGTTTTCCTTTGACCCACTCCTCTGTTTTGGGACCCCCATTTTTTTCCTTCGGAGCATGTATTCATTCAGCTTTATGGTTAACCCAACCTTGATCTCTGTTGTAATTCCTCACTTACAATCAGCATGAACGCCAAATGAATATCCGGTGTTTTTGCTTTCGTAAAGATTGGAAGGATTGAAAGTCCGAGGAAAAATCTAAACGCTTGACAACAGCGTTACTCGTATAAGCTAAAAGACTAAAGAAGGTTGTGGGGTCTTAAGGAGACTTGTCACTTGAGCTCCATAGAAAACTAAGAAAGCAACTCAATGAGTATATAATAATAATAATAATAATTACCTGGGACATGCCAATTCAAACTGACAGGGAAATAAAAGCCAACAGACTTTATATTATCATAAAAGACAATAAATTCAGGAAGTGTATGCTTATTGACACAGCAGTACCATCTGAGAGAAACAGGTCGATGAAAGTTATCGAGAAATTGTCCAAATATAAGGACCTGGAGATCGATATTAACAGGATGTGGGGAATGAAGACTGAGACTGCCAATAGTAATCGAATCTTTGGGCTTCGTGAGAAAAGGAATGTACAGTTTTAATATCAATGTCCCTGGTAACATCAATATACAAGTAAACCAGAAGCTCACCCTACTAGGAACAACATCACATATACTGAGAAAAATGCTATCAATTAAATGACAATTCTCCTATAGGGTCTAAGAACCATAGTTTGGACCCGGCTCTATTGGATACTGAACAGGAAACATAACATACACAAATAATAATAATAATAATAATAATAATTATAATAATAATAATAATAATAATAACAAAAACGGTGCCTCCTTATTGATATGGCAGTCACTGTAGACTGCAATGTATCTTTGAAGATATTCAAAAAGTTGTCAAAGTACAAGAACCTTGAAATAGAAATCGCGAAAATGTGGCATATGGGAACATCAACAATCCCTGTTGTAGTTGGAGCCCTAGGACTGGTTGGAAAAGATTCCAGTAGACTAATTGAAGGGATACCTGGAAGTCCATGCCTCAAGGAGATACAGAAAATTGTTCTAACAAGTACAGCCCACACCTTACGAAGGGCTTTATCTATGTAATCTTTTTTTTTTTTTTTTTTTTTTGTCAGTGGAAAGTGTCATGACGCCATTTAACCTTAGGTCCCTGGACGGGACCCGGAAAGAAATGTAAACGCCAGAAATCAAAGAAAATATAATAATAATAATAATAATAATAATAATAATAATAATAATAATAAAATCCATTTGCGTAAATAAATAAATGTCCTAATTTTCAGGGTGTCGAATCACCCTCATTTCCTTTGTGTTCCAAACGTTCCTTTCTGATAGATTTTTCCCGAGAACTGCCATTTTGTGTAACAAACTCCTGTGTGCGTGCTTTCTTGAACATTTTAAACTTGACCTTTTCAGGTCATGTTAACCGTTATCTATCCTCCTTATCCATCTGCTTACCATCTTCTCTTCACTCATACCACACACCTCATTATCATTTCGACAATAACCCTTTACCTTGAGTGGTTCTCGAGGTTTGCAGTGGGTGATTTTTAGTAAAATAAACATTCTACTTTTTTTTTTAACTATTTAACTTTAGACATTTTTCATCTTGTTACGAATGGGCGGGAAAGTCGCTTCCCGAATTTTGTATAAAATTTGCTTCAATTTCGTAATGAGAATTTCTTTGGAACGTGAGAGTGAAGCTGACTAACATTCATCGAACGACCCTTCTTAACATTGTTTTGTTAATTCTCGTCTGCCCGATAGATGTCGCGTTTTTCTTTTCCGTTTTTTTTTTCTCTTCGATACATTTTTTTTCTTCATCCATATCGCGATTTATAATATAGCATTGTAAAAAAAAACGAATTCTTTCTCTGTCTCTTTAAAGAAAAAAACATAATTTCTGATCAACGTAAATGCAATGAAAATAACAGTGACAATCTAAGCCACAAAACCAAAAAATCAGTGAAATGTAAGCAAGAAGCCATAACGAGAACGATGAAACAATACGAAAACGGTTGCAGCGTGATAAATTATCACCGTTAAATAAATATTAACAACGACATTATTATTTTTAAATGAGTAGAAAAAATTTATTATTTTCTGTTTTATTTCTTTAGTTTCTTGTCCATTTTTTTTTTATCAATTGATTTTTATTTTATTTTCGCTTGCCATTTTTTCATTTATTGTCTATTCCTTGTTTAATTTTCTTTTTTCTCTCTCCTTACTTTTTCTCGTTATTATTTGATTTAATTTTTGTTCATTTCCTCTTTTTGTCTCCATCTTCTTTCTTTCTTTGTCTCTCCTGATCAGACAATTTTTTTCTTTCTTCGTTTTTCCCTTCACGCCTCTTTCATTTTGTTTCTTTCCCTCTGTTGTCAAGTTCTTTCTTTCTGTCTTTCTTGATTTGTCTTTGTTTTCTTTATTTAATTTCTTGCCTCTTTCATATTTTACTTTTTTTTTTAATTCCCTTCGTTTATGTCGTTCGTTCTTTCTCGTTTTTTATATATTCTTTTCTACCTTCTCTCTCTCATTCTTTCTTTCTTTCTTTCTTTTTTATCCGCTGCTGTTTACTCTTACTTTCTTTCTTCTTTTCTTTTTCTATCCGCTGCTGTTTACTCTTTCTTTATTTTTCTTTTTTCTTTCCTTCTTTTTCTACCTGCTGCTGTTTATTGTCTTTCTTTCTTTCTTTCTTTCTTTCTTTCTTTCTTTCTTTCTTTATTTTTATTTTTTCTTTTTTATCCTCTCCTCTGCTTCTTTTTTTCTTTCTTTCTTTTCTTTTCTTTATCCGCTACTGTTTACTCTTTCTTTCTTTCTTTCTTCTACCCCTTGCTGTTTTCGTTTTTTTCTATTTTCTTCTTTCGACTATTACATTTCTATATTTTTCTTTTGTATCGTCTGCTGTCTAGTATTGTCTTTCTTTCTTTCTTTTTTCCCTTCTCTTTATCGCCTTCATTTTTCTTACCCCCGTTTTCCTTACATATCTTTTTCATATCGTTTTTTGTTTTTGTTTTGTTTTCTTCCCTTTCTCATCATTTTTCTCTTCTTCTTCTTTCTCTCATTGGGGGTTTCTCTTTCTTTTTCTAACATTTTGCATCGTTTCTTTCACTCCGTGTATTTCTTTCTTTCTTTCTTTCTTTCTTTCTTTCTTTCTTTCTTTCTTTCTTTCTATTCTTTCCAGTGTATTTCCATTTCAAATCTGATCAATATTTTAAGTTTTTCTTTCTTTCTTTCTTCGCCGTGTGTTCACTCTTTCTTTTTCTCGGTGTTTTCTTTCCCTCTATTTTTCGACCCAAATTCTTCTTCTTGAACCCAAATGGGAAACAAATCCATTGAAGCATAAAATGAAGTGAATAATTATATGTTCGTATTAACCTACTTCCATAATTCTTCCATATATTTCTATTGTTTCGCGATTTTAAACTTGAAAAAATAATCTAAAAATATCCTTCCTCTTATTTACAATTGGGTCACAAAAATACAACCATTTTATATTCGCTATTTATTTTCCAATTTTGTTTTCCTTTTGACACGCGCGCCAACTCTTCAGGCCGTCTTTTAGCTATCGGGATGATAACCATTCGCTCTAAGATGTAATTTGCATTTGGCATTATTTGTTATTATTCTGTGACATCGTAATCTTTATGCGCATGCGCGTGGAATTTAGGGCAAATACTCATGTTGAGACTATTATAGCTGTTTTTATAAGTGAAAATGAAACATCAAATTAAATAGTTGACTCAAAGTAACGCTAATGGTAATATTAGCCGTTTCCTTATAAGGAAAACAGATGATATTCATTGACCGAGCAGCCAGTATTATATAAGAACTTTCTCTTAACACAATATTTCTGGAAGTAGGTTTGAGATCTGCTGAAGAATAATCTTCGTTATGACCTACAGGGCATATTCCCTTGAGGCCATTTTAAGCCTTGATCTTAGAAAGCAGTTTTATATGTCTGCCAGTTTAGACATTTATGAAAGAGTGGGACCTCCGTACATGACAGCAGTATGATAGTCTAGTAAGTCTGATCTGTCAAATCGGCAGCTGATCTCAAAAATGACCTACAATCTGTTGTTAATTGGGGCAAAGAATGGCTAGTTATTTTAACACCTCCAAAACGAAACTGCTCTCTTTTAATTGTCTAAAAGAATACTTTTTGCCTTCTATCGGTATGGCTGATGCTAACCTCCAGGAGAGCGACTCGTTGCGCCTTCTCGGGATAACGTTTTCGTTGACATGAAATCGAAAGGGTATATTGAATCAAATAATCGGAGAGCCGAGTTTGAATTACAATCGGTTTGGTTACATTCTCTTACGCAGCGATACCCTTAGGAGAGGTATGAATCAATCTCTTATTCCCCTCCCTAGCTATGGGTTGAATAGCAGGGCAGACTGGGTCCTATTGGTTGGCAGCTAGTCTGCAGCAGAAAGAAACGGTAACTTACTGCTGGAAAACATTCTGCCTAGTCAGTGATTAATCGAAAGAGACATGGTCGCCTAAGCGTATGACACTTAACTGACTGATTACATTGGCAGAAAGATCTCATCTTACAGTTGAAACAGACATGACCGTAAGTTCTATGTTAACAGTTTCTTCTATCACTTGTGGAACTATCTTCCGGCTTCTTGCTTTCCAGTCAAGTTTGATCTTCAAAATGTAAATACGATAGCAGACGTTATCGTCTGTTTTCTGAATTCCTGTTCTTTTATTGTTCTTGCTCCTTAATAATATTTTTTCCTTTCCTCATATTCTTTTCTACTCTGTAACTCCCATGCATCTTACTGGTTTTGTTGCCTTGTTTGGGGTTAAATTATTAAAACGCCAGTTCTGACGAGGGTATTTAAGAGCATGAGTTGAGTTCTGAGATAAATATTTTCGTTTTGTAGCCGCTTGCGATAAGCTGGACAAAAATACGCCTACCACAGCTTATTCTATTTTCATTTTCCATATCTTATTCTAAATCTTATACTAAATTTGTTATAACTGATTCATATACCGACGTATTTAAAATGTTTAGAATTAATAATTTCACATTTTGATGTTTTATGACGACTATAGTTTCAATTACAAATCATAGTTTCTTAATATTATATATATATATATATATATATATATATATATATATATATATATAAATAAAAGTGAACATAGAAGTTAACAATGTTTCATGCCAGACGCAATCGTCTCTAGCATGAAACAGACTATCGCCCTCTAAGTGTTGACTTCTATGTTCACTTTTATATTTACACTCGCTCTATCTCTGATATCGAGCACTTTATCCCATAAATATAGCACACCTTAAGACTATATTTCTTCATATATATATATATATATATATATATATATATATATATATATATATATATATATATATATAAGACACTCAATCGTTTCTCGGCGTATGAGGGTCGAGTAATTCAGAGTTGTCCTTCTCCTAGACCAGTTGCCATCCAGTCTGTCCTGCTATCGCCCCATACAAGAGGATTCATACCTTTATATCAAGCATTATGTAAATGAATTTAAGAGATCCGATTCCTCAATCCGAGCTGCTATATATATATATATATATATATATATATATATATATATATATATATATATATATATATACATATACACAGAGAATCCAGTGGAGTAATGGATAGCAGCTCAGATTGAGGAATCAGATCTCTATATTATATATATATATATATATATATATATATATATATATATATATATATATATATAAAAAATATAAAATTATAAAATAATATAAAATATAAAATTCATTGAGTGATTTGTAGGTTAATGCACCTTTAAAATTTTGTTTGCGAAGGGATTTCGCCATTTTATATCATTAACTTTACTAATCTACTTTTTGTATGAATGATTCGTTGTAATATATATATATATATATATATATATATATATATATATCACAGCAAATCAGAGTGACTAAACATCCGAATGATTCAAGCCAGGATCGAAAATTGAACCGATTTGGTATCAGTGGGAGTTTCGGCAGAGAAGACAGACGAATTATATATATATATATATATATATATATATATATATATATATATATATATATATATATATATATATATATATTTGAATAATTCATTGAATTTAGAAGTTTCCATCTATTATATTCATAGTTACAGATTTTTCTAAAAATTGGCGCATTCCAAAATTATTCTCCCTACTAATAGAAATTATGAAATAATATTGCGCTATTGTAATTGCACTGTTTTTTTTTTTAATTTTTTTTTCTTAATTTGACATTTAATACATTGAAAATGAAATGGCATTGACCTGATTCTATAAACTTGTAAAACTTTATGAAGAAGGCAAATGTAATTGCCACGTACAGCGATAACTTATTCGTTTTGCAACCATGGAGAAGACGGCTGAACTTAACAACAAACTCCAAATGAAAGCATTTGATGCGTACAAATATGTTGATGGATATGCAACACTTTCCAAGCGTTTAAATGTCCCTAGATCGACAATTTGTAACATTATCAAAATGTACAACGAGTCTCATTGTATATTTTAGGAGAAAAATGTATGACAAATTAGAAAATTTCGGGTGATGCGTTTCGTCCGTTATGACTTCATCGGACTAAATTTGTTACGTTGGTGCGACTGCGCATGCGCACGAATGAGGGATGCTGGGAATTTTAAATTTACTTGCGTGTGTGTTATAAGTATATAATCCAGTCCATTTGATTTAGATTATTTTTATTTTTGTTATTAGGTATCCCACACTGTGATAACAGAAGATCTGCCAGAAATGGTGAAATGTTGTAAGAGCCAGGGTGCAAATTTACTGTAGATGATCTGGCGATCAATGCACTCTCTAAAAATTTTCGTCTTAGTGAATTTTTCTACTTTGATCAGAGTAGCATTTATTTTTCTACAAAATTATGGTCAGTCTCGTTTATATAATGATAAAAGCTAGAAGTTTGTACAGCATGCGTAATGATTAAACAGTAATGAATTAACAATGCTCAACATACAAATATCCAAATCGATAAAATTACGAGTATAAAGCACATTTTCAAACCATAGTGGCTTCTTATAAAATTTCAGGTAAGAATATGTACCCTTTTCTAATGTTAAAGTGTGACATTTTTCTGATAAAATAAAATAAAATTTCATAAGAATATGTTCCCTTTTCTAATGTTAAAGTGTGACATTTTTCTGATAAAATAAAATAAAATTTCAGGTAAGAATATGTACCCTTTTCTAATGTTAAAGTGTGACATTTTTCTGATAAAATAAAATAAAATTTCAGGTAAGAATATGTACCCTTTTCTAATGTTAAAGTGTGACATTTTTCTGATAAAATAAAATAAAATTTCAGGTAAGAATATGTACCCTTTTTCTATGTTAAAGTGTGACATTTTTCTGATAAAATAAAATAAAATTTCAGGTAAGAATATGTACCCTTTTCTAATGTTAAAGTGTGACATTTTTCTGATAAAATAAACACAGTTAATGATTTTAAATATATAACCGTATTTTTTTTAATTTATACAAGTTTAAAAACCAACGATTACTTTTTTTCATTCACATTTTTTTTTAATATTTCTAATATTGTTTCCGATTCCCGGTTTGTATTGACAAATAAAACTTTCCATGTCTAATTCCTTTCGGCTAACACAGGCCATTTTCAAAGAGGTTTTTTTTTTGTTTGTTTGTTATGTCGTCGGTTCAATGTCGTTTCGCAAGTTGGCTTTTATCGCGTTTCGCGTACACGCACGATGGGGTGCTGAAAAGTTATCAGTCCTTCCGCACCCACTTCACAAGATTAGTATTTCAATAACCAAACAGTATACTGATTTTGGGAAGAGGATGGGAGCGAGCTGAATAACCACATCACCAAGCCGTCAAGAAGACAACAACATGACAGATACGGATATATAGTAGGAAGCAAATCGATATCTGAGTCCAGTGAGGTTCCGGAAAGTTTTTGAGCACCTCCTGTTGCAAGAAAACCAGTGCTGCATGACGAAAAAACGACAGCTGAACTGATTAAAATATTAGGCAGAAACCGGCTTGAAGACAAGGGAGATTTATTTTGAATTTGATATACACAAAGAATATTGATGTAGACCAGTATGCATAAAAGCGCGCGCGCGCGCACACACACACATACACACACACAAACAAACAAAAGCATACAAATAAATAAATGATCATTTATACTAATATTCACTCAATATAGGGCTCGAGAGCCACTCAAAGGTTACGGTTAAAATGGCTATGATGAATGAGGTGTGTGATATGAATGAAAGAGGAGTTACTGGGAAGTGAAGATTACGAGAATAAGGAAAAAAAGTTAACGATTGATATTTAACTTAAGATTGTAGCATTCAAGGAAGCATCCACATGGGAGTCTGTTCCAAAAATTGGTAGTTTTAGGAAAAAGGCTGTCTGAGTAAAATTTTTCACTTACATTTGGAATACGAAAGAACAGGCGGTTGATTCAACTCTTTTTTTTATTTATATTTGGAATACGAAAGAACAGACGGTTGATTCAGCTCCGTAGAAATAACGTGGCTTGTCTTAGCTGTAAATATCCGAAACGGGTGAATTTAAAAATGGCGCTGATCTCAACATTTGCCTTGGAAATAGCGAGAGAGTAGCGATAAGCTTACGATATTGGGTCTGTGAGAAAGAGG
Organism: Acanthosepion pharaonis; assembly: GCA_903632075.3. Classification (NCBI taxonomy): domain Eukaryota; kingdom Metazoa; phylum Mollusca; class Cephalopoda; order Sepiida; family Sepiidae; genus Acanthosepion; species Acanthosepion pharaonis. The sequence goes on along the minus strand of CAHIKZ030003067.1, from coordinate 50,008 downwards.
CTGCAGAGTGAAGAATAAGTTTTCACCCACAATAACACGTAAACGGTTCTGAATTCTACCAAATCTGGAAAAATAAGGATTGCGTAGATATGAACGCAATATTCCATTTGTTGGTCCGATGCCTGAAGGAGTCGGGTATTTCCTGAAACGACCAGAATGGTGCGATCATTGTTCCCAGCATCTTCAGCAATGGAAAACGGTTAAATCGAGGAAGATATGCGTTAGACACACTGCGATAAAGTGATTTAAAGATTAACACTTTAATAAGTCTTTAAAATTCATGAGCCTGAATTAAGCTGGCTGTTGGAGGCCTTGTTTGTTTGCGTGAGTTCACTAGTGAAAACAAAGCTTTTATAATATTTCCCCTAACGATTCTTCGAACTGAAAATTTAAACAGCTCCCTGCAGATCTTCAAGCAGAAAGAAATTTTGATCTGTGCGAAAAATTCGGGGCTTCAGTTAATTGTAGTAAAGTTTTTTTTATTTTTATTTTGTAGACGGTTCGTCTACAAAATAAAAAAAATTACTACAATTAACTGAAGCCCCGAATTTTCTCAGCCGGTAGAGAGCAAGGCTGGAATTCTTGAACCCACTTTGGATTTGGTCCCCAATTCCACTGAGGACAATTTCCACCTCGGCTTCTTTTTCCCTTTTCTCGCTATCGGAAATGTCAAATGTTTTCTTTTTCAAGTTTTTTTTTTAAGGGTCAGGATTGTTTGATATTCGTTTCCCGCCGCTTTGAAGGGCCAAAGAATTTGATTAGCCTTTGTTTTCACGTTGCGGAATAATACAAGAGCATATTAATAAAAGAATATTACAAGGAAATATGGCTTGCAAAACGTCGGTTTTAAATAAAAGAATAGAATGTTGTTAACAAATCACTGGCATAGTAACCTCGGCCTTCTTATCAGCAATTAGCAATTACGACAGTCAAAGGCTAGCCACATTAAGATTTATTTCCTTGTCTATTTGAATATTCGGTGTTGGTTCTCTGTCCTTCTGTCTCGTTCTCTCTCTCTCTCTCTCTCTCATCTTTTCTTTCTCCCTTCTCTCTGGTTTTTTTTTTTTTTTTTAAATATTCTCCTCTTTCTTTGTGAGTATTCGTTTTACCTTGCTGGATACAATTTCCACTTTATTTATCGCTCGATTTCTTTCTTTTTGATTTATTCTCTTTCTTTTTACCTTCTTTTTCTTCTCCTCCTTCTCCTCTTCCACCTCCTCCTTCTTCTTCTCCTCTTCCTCCTCCTTCTTATTCTCCTCTTCCTCTTCCTCCTCCTTCTTATTCTCCACTTCCTCCTTCTCCTCCTCCTCCTCCTCCTCCTTATTCTCTTCTTCTTCTTCTTCTTCTTCTTCTTCTTCTTCTTCTTCTTCTTCTTCTTCTTCTTCTTCTTTCTCGTTTACCAATCGACCTCCCTCTCCTTTCTTTTTCATATTTCTTTCTTTTTCAGTCAGTGTTTCTTCTTCATTTCTCTTCTTTATTCTTTTTTTTTTCTAATCTCCTTATATTCATTTATTTACTTGACCTGATATCTGCCTCTCCAGCTTCGCTTTCGCTCGGTCGGTCTTTCTTTCTTTCTTTCTTTCTTTCTTTCTTTCTTCCATTGATCACACTGCCTCTCTAATATCCTCTTTCTTTTTTTCATGTTTCTCATTTCCATTCACTACTTCTTTCTCTCTCTCTCTCTCTCTCTTATTATTTTACCTCACTATTTCTCACTTTCTCATTATTTTCTTCTCTCACCTTCACTTTCCTTTCCCCCTTTTCCCACCCCCTCTCTCTCTCTCATATATTTTCTAATATTTTCTTAACTCTTTTCCTCACCACCACCCCTCTCTCTATGACTCTCTGTCTCGCACACAAACAATTATTCTCCTTTATTTTTGCCTCTTTCCCTCTCTTACGGCCACATCACGTTGAAACATTGGTTCCCGTACGAAGCTAAGCAACGCTGAGCCTGGTCAATACCTAGATGGGTCACCGTTTGTGAATATCAGGTGATGTAAGCTTTGATGTGCGGGTGGTGTAATGGATAATGGCTCGGAATTGTGAGTCGGAGAGCCGAGTTCCAATTCCCGTTGGGTTCGTTATATTCACTTGCGCGCAGATACCCTTGGGAAATGTATGAATCCAACTCTTCTCCCCCAGGCTATGGGTTAATTGGTAAGACTTGTATCCCTATACCATTATTATCTCCAAAACATATCTAAAAAATATTTTCTAGCTTTAAATAACCCGTAAAAGATTGAGAAAACAAACAAAAAAAACAACGAATCAATCAATCCCCACTCTCGCGCGCTCTCTCTCTCTTTCTCTCTCTCATGCATACTCACCCGCAGATATAAATTATTTTTTTTTGTCTCCTCTCTTGCGCATTACAGATTAGTCTTTTCTCCTCTCTATCATATATTTTCCTCGTCCTTTTTACTCTTTCCCATACAACCCCCCTCTCTCTCTCTTTCTCACTATCTCTCTCACACATCTCTTTCTTATAACCACTATTCTCTCTCAGTCGTCATATTTATTCTTTTCTGTTTCTCTCTCTCTCTCCCCCTCCCTCTCAGTTTTTTTTTATCTATCTATCTCATTCTCTTTTCTCCGTTTGTCTTTTCTCCCCTGCGTTCTCGTTCTTTTTATTTCCCTCTTTCTCTAAGTTTTTATCCCACGCATTCTCGTCTCTTCTTATTTTGCTTGTTTCTCTGTCTCTGTCCCGCTTACACTCACACTGTTTTTTTTATCCATCTTAATCTCCTCTTTTATTTTTTCATCTACCTCCCTTTCTCTTCATCGCCTCCCCTCTCTCTCTCTCTTTTTATATATATATATATATATATATATATATATATATATATATATATATATATAGCCAATTGGTTAACATCACCCCGTCTTTCTTTTTTCTGGTGTTGAAACTTAACTGCGATAATGTAGCGATTTTAACATGTTTTAATATCCTAACATAATATATATATATATATATATATATATATATATATATATATATATATATATATATATATTATATCTTTTCATATTTTTCTCTATTTGTCTTCTCTTCCGAACGTTCTTATTTTTCTCACCCTTTTATCTGCCTCTCTCTCTATATACACACACATATACATATCCTTTTCATTCACCTTTTTCCTTATTTTCCTTCTCTCGCTCGAGTTTCCATTTTCCCAAAAGATCTTCTTCTCTCTCTCTCTGACCTCTCTACTCCCTATCACTCTCTCTTTCTCTCTCTCTCTCTCTCTTTCTCTCTCTATATATTCTGTCCATTCACCTTTTTATTATTTTCCTTCTTCAATCAATTTCCATTTTCTTATCTCACTCTCATTCTCTCTCCTCTCAACTCTCTCTCTCTCTCTCTCTCTATATATATATATATATATATATATATATATATATATATATAAACATTCTTTTCATTCACCTTTTTCCTTATTTTCCTTCTCTCGCTCGAGTTTCCATTTTTCTTATCTCTCTCTCTCACTCTCATTCTCTCTCTCTCTCTCTCTATATATATATATATGTATTTATATATATATATATATTCTTTTCATTCACCTTTTTCCTTATTTCCCTTCTCTCTCTCGAGTTCTTTTTTCTCATCACCATCTTTCTCTTACTCTCATTCTGTCTGTCTCTCTGTCTGTCTCTCTTTCGCACTCTCTCTCTCTCTATATATATATATATATATATTTTACACACGCTCTATCTCTAATATCGAGCACTTTATCCCATAAATATAGCACATCTTAAGACTATATTTCTTCATTCATATATATATATATATATATAAATATATATATTTTCATTCACCTTTGTCCTTATTTTCCTTCTCTCGTTCACGTTCTCATTTTCCCTCTTATCCCCAAACCCTACCGTCCCTGGAATTATCGATGTTTTCTGAAATTACTCATCAGCCTTATGATTAATAAGAAAAACAAGCTAGATCGTTACTATATGTATCAATCAAAGAGGTTCAACAATACGCCCAACGTTCAAACAAAATGAGAATGACCGTTTAATCGATGTCGATACATTATTTATTTATTTATTTAATTCATCGCGTGCCAATTGGCAAGACTAAGTTGGACATTTCCAAACCCACCCCAGAGTTTTTTGTCGTGAAGGGGAAAGTGAGGGCAGTCCCGAACAAAATCTGTTTCTTCCACCAGAATCTCCGGCGAAGAAAAACACACGAAAAGATCAAAACGAATAGCTTGATTGGCAATGATTCTTCGAAGCAGAAAAATTGCACTAAAGACCGAAATTAATACAATTTATTGTCATTCGACAGAATCTGCTCCTTAAGACCGTAGAATCTAACTCGCTACTTTCCTACGTAAGGTGCGCATTAAATTTCCAAAGGAAATAAATAAAGCTTCACCCACAGTAATAGATCAAGGTGGTAAAAGAGTAATAACACTCAACCTCAAAGGAGCACATCTATTTGAGTATGTCTTCCTTTGGTCTCCATCTAATTTTGTTTCATTCTTCTTTCGCCCGATTTTCTTTTCGTTTTTGCTCCAATTTTCTATTTTCTTTCTGTTTCTCTTTTGCGTTTCACACTTTTATTATCGGGTGGTAATAAACGGGCAGTTTATATATATATATATATATATATATATATATATATATATATGTAGCGGACAATGACTTCAACAGCCAGTGGCGACAGTCTATTTCATGCTTATACGTAATCGTCAGGCATATATATATATATATATATATATATATATATATATATATGTGTGTGTGTGTGTGTGTGTGTGTGTAATGTATATATATATATATATATATATATCATTTGCCTCTCCCTTCGTTATTCGACGTATGAGGGTCAAGCAGATCATGTTTCCAGGGGCTATGACAGATTACAACAACACATGAGATTTTATTACAGTGGTGAAGGTTTCATTAAAGGACCATCCTGGAGGGCCGATTACAGAGACACAAGGTAACCAAAACGACCCTCCGCGGTTTTGAATTCAGAGTTGTCCTTCTCCTATTAGACCAAAAAATTATCCAAATATATGGAACCCAGTCTTCCCCTGCTATTTACCTATAGCTGGAAGGAGAAGAAGGAGATTCACATCTTTCCCAAGGGTATTAGCACGTAAGTGAATGTAATGGATTCGACTGGAAAATCGAACTCAATTTCGATTCCTCAACACAAGCCCATATATATATATATATATATATATATATATATATATATATATATATATATATATATATATTATTTTTATATATTATATATACATTACTTATTAAAAATCGGAAATATCACCCAAAAAGATGATATATTTAGTTGGATTGATCGTTTGTGACCCAAATTTCACGTATTTAAAATCGTCAAATTCTCGCGATCGCAAATAGAGAAATCCCAAAAAACAAATTCAATGTTTCAATCTTCTATATATATTTATATATATATATATATATATATATATATATATATATATATATATATATATATATTAATCCGTAAATCCAATACATGTGAATCCTATTAATATAAAATATTAAAAATGATCCACAAAAGAGAGTTCAATTTATTTATTATAGCGCATAGAAATGAATTACATAAATAAAAATGAAACTCAATTGTATCCCATTCTTCTGGCCATTTCACTCCCCAGTATAAATTCCATGGAGTTTGTCAATACTAAAACGTTTGATAAAATATGAATAGTAACGTTTTTTTTTATTTTTTATTTTTTTTTTTTTTGTAATAGATAGAAAAAAAAAGTGAGGAAAACAAACAACAAATAAGAGAAAAGGCATTTAAGAGGGAGATAGAAAAAAAGAAAAAGAAACACCCAAATAGAGGGGGAGAACAGAAAGACAGAACATATAAAAGTCTAGACAGAAGTTAAAAACGATTGAAGATTAACAATGACCGATATATAAAATGCTAACTCTTGTTCAAATGGGAAAAAAATTAAAACTGGAAAATACAATCATTAAAGGTTAAGTAACTATCTTAAATTTTTTTTTTTTCAAAGATCAAAATAAAAAGAAAAATTAGAATTTAATATTAAAACTATTATTTAATTTTTATATTAAACAAAGGAATTAATATAATAAAAAAAGACATTATTAGTAAATAAACTGGAAAAACCTGAATATTAAAAATACTAAGATAAAGGAATAAATAAATAGATAAGTAATAGCCTAAAAGAAAATTTTACGATATAAGGGAATTTTTTTTAAATACATTAATAAAAGGTAAAATCTAGATTAAACGTAAGATTAAATTTAAAGATTATATAGATTAATAATAGATTAAAATATAGAGGTTAGATAGTCCATCATATATGTTTAAAAAATAATTATAGATTAAATTATAATAGATAAAACAGATTAAAATTAAATATAAATTAACCGAAATTAAAAATAGATAAAAAATATATAAATATATATATATATATATATATATATATATATATATATATATATATATATATATATAGTTTATGCAAATTTAGCTAATCCGTATGGGTAGACCCAAAGAGGATGATATCCAGAGAGCTCAATGTAAAATTCAGAGCAAATATGTTTGAATAAAAGACAAACCACGTTAAGATTCCATGTAATAAGCTATTTCACCATAACCCCTTTTAAAGGGTTCTGGATCAACAGACTTTACTTCCAAATGTTGAAAAAAAAAAAAAAAAATCAAAAATTATTTTTTTTATTTATTTATTTTTTTTTAACTTTTGGAAGTAAATTCTGATGATCCAGAACCCATTAAAAAGTGTGGTGAAACAACTTATTACATTTAAAACCTGATCTGTTTTATTCAAACATACATATATATATATATATATATATATATATATATATATATATATATATATATATATATATATATATTCAAGCAGTTTTGTTTAAATAATTTAGACGTAATATGACTATTTAATTTAGTTTTAATCCTTTCAAGTCCACGAATTAATTTCTTGGTGGCTGTAAAAAATTGATCAAAATTTTCTTTCAAATAATTTTTCTTTTCCCAAGTACTTTCAGTCTCATCTGAGGTCATCTTCAGAAGGTTCAAATATCTGTGGATGTGTATACAGTAGCTCCGTAAATTCAAAATATTTTTTGCTGTTCATTTACAGCGTTTCGATTAAAAAAATTTCAGTTATGAAAGGAAGGTAACTTTTGTGTTTTTGTATACACATCCTCTTTCTCTTACTTTCTTTTTTTCTTCAAATAAGCCCATAAATTCTCAATGTGGATCAGGTCAGGATTTTTTGTGGGTAACGCCAATACCTTTATTTTGCTGTATTCTAAGTATTTTGAAACAATTCGTGTGTTTCGGGTCATTGTCATATTGGAACGTCCAGTGACGCCCCAAAGACAGCTTTTTATACTTTTTTCATATTATTATAAAATATTATTATTATTATTTTTATTTTCTTTGATTTCTGGCGTTTACACATTTCTTTCCGGGTCCCGCCCAGGGACCTAAGGTTAGAAATGGCGTCATGACACTTTCCACTGACAAAAAAAAAAAAAAAAAAAAATTAAATTACATAGATAAAGCCCTTGATGGGTACGGGTTTTGTCTACGTCAGCTTGTTTGGTACGGGCCGAGTATTGGCCATGAAGCGGTTTATCTTGCCATCGCTTCTGTAGCTGGTCGGTTGCATTCGTCTTTGCTGTCTTTTTTAAGTATTTTGCAGTTTCAGCCGGTGTATTGTGCTGTAGTTGCATCTCTACGCCCATTTGAAACTCCATTCTGAATTTGTTGGCTTCTTTCATTACGGAGTAAAGACGCTTACTACTTTCATGTTCCTTGACGCATACCATCATCCAGTCTTCTGTAGTTTCCAAATATCTTTGGAGGCCAATTGTTGTAGTTTTGTAGGACAGTTCTAGTTGAACTAATCCTCTGCCTCCTTCGAATCTGGGCACATACAGACGATCGATATCAGCTTTGGGATGATGCATGCGATAGCAAGTGAGAAGCTTTCTATTATTATTATTATTATTATTATTATCATAGAATAGTCAAATACTTCTTTTTATCCATGATACCCTGAACTCTCACTAGCTCTCCTATTCCAGAAGTAGCCCCCCCAACCAGGGCAGAATGCACCCACAACCGTTCTTAATTGTGTGAAGGGTATTTTCTGGTTTGTGAGCTTCATCCACTTTCCTCCATACATGACGGGAGTTCATGTGACCAAATAATTCTAGTTTGGTTTCACCTTATAATAAAACAGTTTTAATATTTACTCCTATGTTCTTGATGGCTTCTAGCTTAAACTAGTCTGTATTTTAGGTGTTTAGCATTGAGCAAGTATGTTTTCCTTGGGTGGCAGTCTCGAAGTCCTGATCGATGAATGCATTTAATGATTGCCTTCATTGATACATTCAACGTTGATGTCTTTACATCACTGACAATGCCCTTTGTCATTGAGGATTCTTCGAAACATCTCTAACAATTTTCTTTTCCATTCTCTCAGAAATGAACTCTTTTCTGCCAGTCCTTAATTTATTCTCAACACAACGAGTCCCGTTGTACTTGATAATGTTACGAATTGTCAATCTAGGGACATTTAAACGGTTGGAAAATGTTGTACATCCATTCGGAGCTTGTCAAGTTTGACCGTCTTCGCCATTGTTGCAGAACGAATGAGTTGTCGCGGTATGTGGCACTCATATATTGTCTTCTTCCTAACATTTTAGAATGTTAAAGAATTTCCATAAGGCGGCGAATAATTTTTTGTGGAGTGCACCAGATTTTAGAAAAATCTCTCTCTCTCTCTCTCTCTCTCTCTCTATCTATCTATCTATCTATCTATCTCTCTCTCTCTCTCTCTCTCTCTCTATATATATATATATATATATATATATATATATATATTGTTACCGTCTTTACATATTTTGACAATTTCCTCTCTACTAATGTCATGGCTATTTATTTTTAAATTTTATGAACTATTTAATTTTTTTCAAATTCAACTTCGCTTTTCTAAGCCAAAAAAATTGGTATGCAACTATTTTTCCTCCCAAAAACATTCTCTCTCTCTCTCTCTCTCTCTCTTTCTCTCTCTCTCTCTCTCTCTCTATATATATATATATATATATATATATATATATATATATATTCAGGCAGATTTCGTTAAATAATTTAGAAACGTTCTGTCTACGTATTTTCAATAAGAGCCTTTCATATTCACTCATAAAATTTTTGTGCAGTTGCTAAAAGACCAGAGGAAAACACTGTTTTGACTCATATTGTATTTATTCCGAGTACTTTCGACATAGCATGATGTCATCATCAGGTAATGCTGTATCATGGTTTGATGTTTTCCTCTCGTCTTTTAACAACCGCACAAAAAGCTTATTCGCGAATAAGAATGGATCCTATCGAAAATAAATAGACAGAATGTGTCTAAATTATTTACTGAAATCTGTTTGAATGAAAACATGCTGCCGAAATACAGACACACACATATATATATATATTATCAATAACTCAGAAATGTTTAAATACTTATCTGCGGTCGATTTCGAAGTTTCGCGGACATGCCGATCATCAGGGTCTGATAGAGCTATTATATTATTAGCATATATACGAGGAGTGTTGAAACGTATCTGACTTTTAGGCATAAAAAATCAATTTCGTGCATTTGACAAATTTTATTTAATCACCTTCAAAATATTCCCCTTGGGAGTTTACACACTTCTCCCAGCGGTTCTGGCACTGTTGGTAACACATCTAGGGTGCCTTCTCTGGAATATTATGGTGCTCTGCCATCGCTTTTCTCCTAATTTCCTCTCGCGACTCAAATCGCTTCCCTTTCAGCGTGGTTTTCAGATTGGGGAAGAGCCAGTAATCACACAGTGCCAAGTCGGAGGATTGGTTGGTTGGTTGGTTTGCTTAGCGGCATATCAACCTCAACTGGTTAATTAATGCTGAAATCTAAATATTTTGTTCTCAATTTTATTTATTTTGGGGGATAATAATGGTTTTAGTGACGCATGTCTTACTAATTAACCCATAGCTGGAGGGTGAGAAAAGGTGGATTCATACATTTCCCAAAGTTAATTGCGTGTAATTGATTATAACGAACTGGAATTGGAACTCGCCTCACTGATGAACAATTCCGAGCCATTATCCATTACACCACCCGCACATCAAAACTTGTAGCACAAGTTGGGAGAGTAGGGAGCCTGCCGAATAAATGGTATGTTGTTCTTAACAAGGAAATCTTGGGTTATGTGGGTGGAATGAATTTTGCCTTATGCACAAATCATTCGTTAAAATGGAATGCCGTGATCCTGCGCTGATTCCCACTTCGTGAGAAATTTCCTGGATTGTTACGCGACGGTCTTCCATGACTATTCGACGAAAATCCCCAACCAGCTTCTCGTTCACGCCTTGTGAATAGTCTGTCTATCTCTCCACTGAGGTGTGACCATGTTTGAAGCGATTATACGACATCTTGATCTGGGTTTTGACCATGGCATTATCTCAAAGGCCTGTTGAATCTTCTGAGTGGTTTGAACTTGAGTATCACCAAGCGTTTGGCAAAACCTAATGCTATATTCTGCGTTCGGTAATCTTGCGTGAAAACGAAAATCTGACGACCCCGAACTACATGTCTGTACTCTAGGCGTAACAGCCAGGAACTGACACAGCTTACTGGCGCGGAGAGGAAGTGTGATGTCACTTCTGACCTGAACGATTTTACCCTCACAGCATTAGTTTTAGCGGGAAAAATTGAAGTCGTATAGTTTTTGAAAGCACCTCAAATTTAGTACGAAAGTGTACGTAGAAAGCAATAATTTTAATTTAAAATAGATTATGCTTGACGTAAAAGTAATTAAGGATATTTCCTCTGTTTTTACTGGCTTACAGCCATATCACGTTGAAAAACCGATTCTCGTACGATCAGCGAAGTTAAGCAACGTAGAACCTGGTCGCTACCTCGATCGGTTACCGCTTTTGAATACCAGGTGCTGTAAGCTTGGATGGGTGGGTAGTGATATGGATAACGGCTCGGAATTGTTAATCGGGTAGCCGAGTGCTAATTTCCGTTGGGTTCATTATATTCACTTACTCGCAAATACCCTTGGGAAAGGTATGTATCCATCTTTTCTCCCTCCAGCTATGGGTTAATTAGTAGAACTTTTATCAATAAATCATATTAATAAAACACTTGGAAAAGGTATGAATCCTCCACTTTTCCCCCTCAGCTATGGGTTATTATGAATTTTATCAGTAAATCATTATTATCTCCAGAAAATGTTTATATTCACTTACGCGCAAATATCCTCGGGAAAGGTCTGAATCCATCTCTTCTCCCCCCAGGTATGGGTTAATTAGTGAAACTTGTATAAGTAAATCATTATTATCTAAAAAATTTCTTATGCGCAAATACCGTTGGGAAAGGCATGAATCCACCGCTTCTCCTCCCAGGTATGGGTTAATTAGTGAGACTTGTATAAGTAAATCATTATTATCTCAAAAAATTCTTATATTCACTTATGCGCAAATAATACCTTTGGGAAAGGTATGAATCCATCGCTTCTCCCCACTGAAATGGGTTAATTAGCGAGGCTTGTAAAATAAATCATTATTATCTCAAAAAGATTCTTAAAATCTAAAAATATTTTCTGGCTTTAAATAACATTTAAAAAGTTGATGAGCGGTAAAAAAAAACAAATCAATAAATTTATCTATTATTTGAATATTCTTTTAAAACTTTGTCTTGTATTTGCGATTGAAAAAAAAATACACAAGGTTTTTAAATCAGTTCCTTTGTCTACCTGTTTGTTTAAAAACGGTCAGACGACACATTCCTTGTCCCTTTGTCTCTAATGCCTCGGCCGCTTGTACGAATCGGTGTTTCCGTTTCATGAGGACCGTAAATACTAAATGTAATCAAAACGTAAGATTTAATAAAATATTAATTTATTTTTTTGTTGTTTTTAATTAAAAACAAAAGCGGGAGGAATAAGGAGACAGAGAAAACTAAAAAATAAGGACAGAAACATTTTATCAATAAATTATTATTTACTGCCAACTCCTTCTACCAAATGTGGAAATGTTTCACTGGAAGCGGTGAATGGGCAGGAATTATTTTGGACTGAGGACTGGGATAAAACCCTCCTGCCTCTACTTACATTTTAAATCCAGACTACCACCACCACCACCGCCTCGTAAACAAGACACATCCTTAAAGTTAAAAACAATTTCCATTTAAATAAAAACTAAAAAACAAACAGCTTGTTAGCCATTACTCAAAATTAAGCAAATACTTGGAAAAAATAAATAAAAAGGTTGGCATTTAAAACAAAAATTAAAATGCAAACAAAAAATTTTAATGTTTGCATCCTAAATTATACGTGAGACAAATTTTATTAGATATTTTTGGTAATATTTCATTATATGACGTTTGAAATGAGGAGGTCATTTGGGGCACCTCCAAAAGGCTTGTCAACCGTGCTTGTCAGTTGATTATGAGGTAGATACTCGGCGTTTTACAACTTCGAGGCCTCTGTCTCTTTCCAGCACTCAAATCTTTGTTGAGCGATGAAATCTATCTTACTACCAGTAATCATAATCATCATCTATGTACCGAGTCCTTCAGGACGTGTGCAATCATGGCTCTCCACAGCTTCCTATCCTCTGTAGCTCTTAGAAAAGTCTGTCTTTTCGTCATCCATCCCAGTCGCTGTTGTACCATCCATTTGCACAACCATATTAAGGTGGATTACTCGATATGTCCCATTTTGTCTTTGATGTGCCCTGTATGTGTTAAATTTTTCAAGCCTTTCCATATTATATCTCCCAGAAATTTCAATTGTCAGTTTCTGATTCTAAATATAAGCGTTGTTTTTGTTTTCGTGAAAACTTCCACGTTACTTACATGTTCCGTCCATGGTATTTTCAGCATCCTTCCGTAGAATCAATTTTCTGTTGTCGGGAGTCTCTTCCGCATCTGTGGGGAGATTTCCCGCCCATAACTGTCACGTAGGAAGACTGATGTAACATACAAGAAAACTTGTGCATTTTTTTAATTTATTTATTTATTCATATGGATATTATTTACTGGAGGTGTGGTGCTGTGTAATGGTTAACTTCTCGGAATGAGAAATCGGTGAGCCGAGTTCGAATTGCAGTCGAGTTCGTTACATTCACTTATGCTAAAATACCCTTGGAAAAGAAAAGAATCCCCAGCTATGAGTTGAATAGCAAGACAGACTGCGGTCCCGTAGCCTTGGCTGGAAACTAGTCTACCACAGATATGATGAGGTTACGTCATTTCTTGGATTATCTACCTGCAAATAAAGTTGAAAAACAATTCATTACATTATTGCTGAAATGGAATGTCCCACGCTCCCTATCGCCTATATGGACTGACTATATCAGTAGCTATATATAGCTGAAATATAACCGCGCAATTTTTATATTCCAAATGTTTTGTTTTTTAACCATTTTTTCTGTGCTATGTATTTTATCTGCCTTCGGGCCGGTTGAACGACGAGGCTATTCTCCATTAACTTATGTGGGTATTCGATTGTTAAAAGGAATTTTGATATATTCTGGGGCTTTGATACCAATGTCCAAGAATCAGCTTTATAAACCATCTGGCCGCGTGGGGCGATTGTGCAAATATCTTTGCATTAAAGCAATTATTGTTCTGTCCAAATTTATCGAACTTTCTTAATTCGGCCAGAATTTTAAAAAGGCTATGCCGAATTTGATTCCAAATGGGTATCTCGATACCACGGAAAGATTTGCCCGGTAAACAAATTTGATACCACATATTTAATTCGGAAAATACCACATTCTGATCGCGTGTAGATTAGCAAATATTTTGACCGGCAATTAGGAATTTTAATAAAACCAGCTGAAAAAACGATTGAATTGTCATTTGGCTTTTCCAGAGAATCAACATTGACATGTTTTTCAGGAAAATGTCTTCACCAGTAAGAAAAGATAAAAAACCCTTTTCTTTTTTTACATTTTGCTTGTTTGCCTACGAAATTCTACCACGCGTTTTGTTTCGGCTTTATACCACATCCAAATTCAAATATGCAATACATTAAACAAAAATCTTTTAAAAAAAATTAAAAAATTCGTCTCCAGCTTTTTTGTCGAACTCTCTGCCTTCTTTTTAGATTTACAAGACGGCTGAACCGAAGAAGCAGAGTCTCGTGAAATGGTTTTTTTCCATTTTATACCTGGAATTTTTTTTTGGAGCCTACTGGCTCGGATATCTACGCGTTTAATTCGGCTTTATACCACATCTGTCCGCGTGGGGCGATTGGCAAATATCTTTAAACAAAAATTTTGGAAATTTTTCTCCAGATTTTTTGTCGAACTCTCTGCCTTCGGCCAGAGAGGAATCAAGACGAGGCTATGCCGAAGGGCAGAAGTCTCGTCTGGGGTGGTTTTTTCTACCTTTTTGTCCACCTTTAAAAAATCTATTTGTATTTGATTTTACCCATGAAAACGGGCTCGGATACCCCGAAAATTCGACCTTGTTCCACATCTGGCCGCATGGAACGGTTGACAAATATCCTTGCTTCAGGAATTACGAGCATGCCACCTGATTTCCTGTTTTTCCGTAGTGTATTTTCTTTTACAATAAACCTTTCTTCTTTCGTTGCTGTTCCTTCACTCGCGTACCACCTTTGTCTGTCTGTAACTTTAAGGATATATCTTTAAGGATACAACAAATATATTTAAGAACCTAACATTTATTTAAATTCCCTTTTTTTCTTTATTTTTATCATTTAAATGAGTTATGGAGATGGCTTAGATATCACTGCAGGCACCATTGCTAATGCCACAGTTCTCCTACATCATCTAGAACAGAGGTCGGCAACCTACGGCACGCGTGCTAAACGGCTTCCGTCATTTTCCTACGGCTATAATGCACCTTATCTGTTCTTTTCTGTCATGGGTCCTTACCTACAGAATGAACTCTTCCTAACACTATGTATACTACGCCTCTCAAGAGAGGGGACGAATCCTTTTATCGAGCCGATAGTAGTTCACTCCAAACCAGACTGACAGTCATACTAACACCTTCCACATCTTGTATTATTATTTCGTGTAATATACCTTCGTTATTTCTACTCTTTTGTTCGATTTGTTCTTCATTGGTCCTAACCTGGACCAGAACATTTTCTATAAATACTTTTTTAGTAATTAGTTTAATGAACTTTCCATTATGGCGGGGTCGGCAAAATATTTTATGAACATTTTATTAATACGTGGCAAATTATCATATTAGTGGCACGCAACCGCAATTAAATGACATCAAGAATAAATACTAAAATGCAAAGAAGATATTTAGCTGTTTTAATTTTTTTATATATAAATAAAGTATATATACTATATATTACTATATAAAATATATTGAAGAACAAATATATTGACCTTGATTTGTATAAACATACGTATGCTGTTGGCAAACTGAATGATTTTAAAAAATGAGGAAATTTGGCAAATAGTTAACAAAAGGTTGCCCCCTGATAAAGACAATTTTCAGTTCTCTTGTTCGGTCTCTTAAACAAAAATATTTCCCCCATGATCCAACACTTTTTCAATGGGCTTCCAATTGGGAAGACCAAATACTGTAAGCAACCTCCTACAATCTGAAATATGTTTCAGCTTTAAATAACCCACAAAGTGTTGATAAGCCCATAAACCAATGATATAGACCAAGGGTCGGCAACTTACGATACGCGTGCCACACATGGCACGCCAAATAATTTTCAATGGCACGCAGCCGCAAATGACATCCTGAATAACTACTACAACTCAAAGAAGGTATTTAGCTGTTTCAATTTTAATATATACTCAAGTATATATACTATATATTACTATATAAAATATATTGTAGAACAGGTATATTGATCTTGATTTGTATAAAAATACGTATGCTGTTGGCACACAGAATAATTTTAAAACCCTGAGTCGGCACACAGTAAAAGCTTGCCGAGCCCTGATCTAGAACATAGTGCTAACGATGTTGTGCTCTATGCCAACACCTCTAAAACTGAATTCATACCCTTTAACCAACAAGGCTCAATACAAACTGTCCCAGGAGAATCAATAAAATATTTCGAAAATTTTAAGTACCTAGGAAGTTGTTATGGTCCGGTTCCTTGTACCACGGTGATAGTCCAAGGTAGAACCAATAAAGAAGAACTCGAACACGGATATGGAATAACACAGATATATTACAAACAGGAATATATACAGAGAAGTAGAAAGGTGTTAGTACGAACAATCAGGTTTAGTAGTAATTGTCTGAACGCGACCCTGTTTCGGACTCCCTCTGACTCGACTGACTGACTCGCTCTGACTGCCTGACAGACTCCTGACGGACTTCACTCCAGACTTCAGACTGAACTCCAGACTTCAGACGGAACTCTCTGCTTTCTCTTGAGGTGCAGTATTTATTACGTATGGAATAGTCCATTATGTTATTATGGGTAAGGTCCCCTAACAGAAGTGAAAATAAATTCTACTTTTAATACTATGCATTTTAAGCCTTCGATAAAGCCTAGGACGCCTTTGAAAATGGATGTAATCTGGGAACCTGATCTAACAGACAACCTCAAGAGGGCTATTATTTAAGACTGTAAATCGGTTTTTATGTTTATGCCAGAGGTCCAAGACATTATCTAAAACTCTAGAGTCTAAGCTTTGTAATACACTCGGATGCTGATAATAATATGAACATTTCCTGGATATATAACATCCAATAAATCACATTCTATGGAATGGCATTCCTGATATTTCTACAATCTTATTTGAACGTATAATGCGCTTTGCAAACATTTTTGCAGTGAGCAAAAAGACTTTCATCTCCTCTATAGTTCTGGACACCTTGCCATGGAGCAAGACCAGTTGGTCGCCCAGCAACCACTTACATTGACCGACTAGGAAGAGATACAGGATGATAGATGGCGTGATAAACTCAAGAATGTCCGAGCTAGCTCGAATAAATAAAATTAATATAATTAAAGCGAAGATAAGCATAAAAAATGCCCTTCAAAAACATTAATATTTGTTTTTTTTAAATTTTGTTGTTTTGCCAAAATATCTCAAGTGCAATTTCATAACTAAACCTTTCCCGCCATTTAAGGGCTAAAATGATAAAGCAGTTGAGAAAAAAACATTATTAAAGAGAAAGAATGCTACTTCAAATCTCGCTGAAGACATCTGGTGTTTTTTATCAATGCTGTTTGAAAAAACGATTTTATAGTTGCGATAAAAAGTAACAGAAATAAGATAGCAAAAAGACTAATCACAAATTAATTACGAATGTTTTTTTTTATAATTTCATCCCAAGAAAGGCGGCAATAGCACTAAGACGTAAATGGTTACTGAAGGTGAAAGAAGATGAGAAAACGTTAGTAAGGACAAGGGGGCCATAAAATAATAGAAATCGGAAATACGGAAGTTGGCGACTGATGTTCCGTTTAAAATTTTGAAGCTCGTAAGCCACAGGTAAATAGATAAAAGGAAAAGTTCTAGAGGTGAGAAGAGCGAGAGAAGAAAATATTAGAATAGAAATTACGGTTGCATCTAAGAAACAGAAAAATATCGTTCGAAACAAAGAAAATGAATACTGAACTGTATATATATATATATATCCTATATTTTCTTCTAATAATCAATTAATTCTTTAAATCTGCTCATAGATGAAGAAGAATCAGTTTTTTAGCAACAGAAATGAGGTTCTACAGACAATGCTGAACATACCATGGACCGACCATGTTTTGAACAAAAAATTTTAAGGAAAATGGAATCAAAAAAAAGCAAAGAGACAGTTGATTTTTCTAAAAACCATGATGAGGAAATTTTTTCTTTAAAATCATAATTTTAAACTTACAGGACGTATTGAGGTAAGATGGACAGAATAAAGCAATGCACGACCTAATTTAGTTTGAGCAAATGTAATGACTCTTTTTTCTTTAATTTTTGAAACATAAAGAGAAATTTATTAAGAGCTCAAAATATTTTAAAATTGTTAATTTAAAATATTAATAGCGTCCTAAAGGAATTTGGCACATCGAATAAAGTTTTTTTAAATTCATGCCGTTAGTTTAGGGGTAAAGCTCATTATTTTGCAATTCCATGAAATTATTTATACTATATAAGTTGAGCTTATATATAAATATTAATTCCATCTCTCCAAGAAATTGAAAAATATATATCATTTGTTTTAGCTCGTTGTACCGTAGACTCTATGGAATTTGTCTGGACCAGTTCTTTAACCAAATAGCTACCAGCTAATGACAATATTTCATTGTGGGATCTAATTAACTAGAATTAATTTTCTGCTGTGTGACACATATTCGCCTTTTTCGAGATTATTTAAATTTATTTCAGGACCTTTTTTGTTTCACTAATGAGTTATCTGCTCTTGTATTTTGTCCGGACACGAAGAAACAGTGTCAACATTAATGATGCTTTATTTTATTTTATTCTATTTTTTCATTATTTTTTTTTATTTAGGGGGACGGCCATGTTATATGCATGCGTGCTCACTTTCAATGGACACTATCCAAGAAATATGAAGTTAATGAAATTAAACATTTTTTAAACGTCGGAAACTGCAATAAGACTTCGTTAAAGCCGCCATGGTTATATTTGACAGTAAAAAAAGCTAATACTTGTATTGTGTCATATAATGAAAACATGCCGAGAAAATCTTTTAGCTGAACACCAGTAACAATTACAATGCCAAATAATTAAAATAAATTGAATGAAATATATATTCACGACAATAAAATTAAAACTATTCAAGAAGCAGGCACCACTTTTTTAATTTAGCTCGTTGTACATCAAAGTTTAAATATGTGCATATATATATTAAATATATATATATATTATATATATATATATATATAGATTGTCATCTTTTAGCTCAAGAACAAATAAAATGTAACAAACAAAACAAAAAATCATTAAATACTTTTCAAATTACTTTTATTTGACAACCATGTAATACGGATAAATGTGAATTGTGGAACCTTTAAATGACATTACAATGGGAAGATTTGATGGTGCAAAACCTGTGAGCCCATAAATATATTTATTTACTACATGAACTTATAAAATAATCGATAAAAATTTACAGACCTATTCATCCCGCCAGTATCGAAAAATCATAAAAACTGTAAAAGAAAACATTTTAAACGAAAGTATTTAAATAATTATGATACGATTTTCAAAAATATTGGAAATTGCTGGAGGATTCAGTCTATTAATGTCTTTATCGGAATGTTGACAAACAATTACATCAATCAGTTAATCGACAAATTTTATATTTGAGATCAATCATATATATATATATATATATATATATATATATATATATATATTATAGATAAATAGATTGTGTGGTGCTTTTAATCAGTTCAAAACATACCAAAAAAATCTATAATTTGTAAAAATTTTAGATGACTGGACGTTGAAAAGAAGAAAAATCTTCAGAAGAGATTTTTCTTCCAAAATCCTTTGGAGGAAACTCAGTAAATGTCTCACCTACTTTGAGAAAGAAAATACCGGGGATGAGTGTGATCCGAAAATTTGTTTGGCCTTCTAAATACTCCTGGGGTGATTGCAAAAAAATTTATTTCAGAGTTTTTTTAGGAGATATCAAAAGTTGTCCATTGAATTATCTGCGAGAAGGAACGTTGCAAACAGGAAAACAAGGGATAAACCTCTCCTCCTGTTCAAAATATAATAATTGGAAATAAGACTGGAGTGTTAAGTCAATTTTATTGAATGAATTTTGTAATGGCGATAAAATTATTCCAATCAGTTTTAATTGAAAAGTCATGTTTTATGTCATATATAAATCCAGAAAATGAAGAAAAAAAAACAAAAAATGTATATTTACCTCAGAACTTTGTTAAAGTTGGCTATAATAACTAATTTAAATATTTCAATGAGACTTTGTTCTGATTTGAATATTATGACCCAAAACCTCAAAATCTTGAACATATTTTCTCTTTGTGGTTAAAAATGTATCTGTCTACGTCTCTGAGATGAGGTATTATGATTACTTGTATTATTTACATTATTTTACATGTGTCCTAAAGGATAAAGATGTTGGTTAGATCCAGTGATTAGATCCAAAAGGTTGAGAGTTCAATACCAGGCCACAGAAGTGGTGAATCAAAACTTGGAGAGGAGCAATGAAATAGAAAATGACTGGGACACCCTGAAGAAAATTCTGAAACTAGAACAGTCTTTCCCCAGTGGATGAAAAAGGGTTCGTTTCAAATTCCAATTACCTGAATGTCACTGGACTACAACGGCCGAAACGTTAACCATAAAATGAAGATGAATAATAAAAATGTCTGAATAATTTAAAAATGTGATATATAACATAAATTTTTTTAACTAAATACATTGAATGATTTGTACCGTCTCTTATCTTGCATATATATTAAATTCTGTTAGGAAAATATGTAAGCCAACCTGTAAAAGAAAGGTTCGAAAACTGTGAAAACAAGACCCATAACTAAAAAGATATTGGTATATGGGCAAATGCTTAGAACGTCTCCGTTTTCGTTTTGCATCGTTTTTGCTCGCCTTTTTACATGTTTTTAATCACTTTCACCCCATGCAAGGCAGTAAAACCACTAAGCCACAAGAGGTTACTGAGGGTAAAAGGATTAGAAAGCATAAACATTATTAAGGGGCGAGGTCTATAGAAGAGTAATTAGGAAGACAGTAGATGACGATTGACATTGAATTTAATTTTATTAAGATCAAGGTTCTCTGGAAAACAAGGTGCTGGCTTAGTAGTCCATTAGTAAGGGAAATAATTAATTAATAAATAATAATATTTTTTATATATATTTTTTTACAAAAATAATTTGTGGAAAATATCACGATGATATTTCAGACCTTAGGCCTCTGGTCGAGATCCTGAATGAAATGAGTATACAACAGAAATCAAAGTAAATAATAATAATAATAATAATAATAATAATAATAATAAAATAATAATAAACTTTATTAAGGCGCGAGGTCTATAGAAGAGTAACGAGGAAGACAGTAGATGACGATTGACATTGAATTTAATTTTATTAAGATCAAAGTTCTCTGGAAAACAAGGTGCTGGCTTAGTAGTCCATTAGTAAGGGAAATAATTAATTAATAATAATATTTTTTATATTTTTTTTTTTTACAAAAATAATTTGTGGAAAATATCACGATGATATTTCAGACCATAGACCTCTGGTCGGGATCCTGAATGAAATGAGTATACAACAGAAATCAAAGTAAATAATAATAATAATAATAATAAACTTTATTAAGGCGCGAGGTCTATAGAAGAGTAATTAGGAAGACAGTAGATGGCGGTTGACACTGAATTTAATTTTATTAAGATCAAAGTTCTCTGGAAAACATGGTGCTGGCAAAGTGGTTCACTAGCGCGAAGTGTAAGAAAAAAATTGTTAGCATAGAACTTACGGTTGCATCTGGCCAATTCAACTGTGAATTGATGAGACCATTTTTTTTATATTATTATTTTCCTTTCGAACATACGTCTTTTTTTACACTTACATCTTTTTTGTAAACTTACATCTTTTTTTTTTACCCTACATCTTTTTTTTTTTTACTCTCACATCTTTATTCTTGTGTCTCTGCTTTTTAATATTATATCTTTTTTTTTTTTGTAATTGTTACTTGAATGGCTCTTCAGTTTTCTTTTTACTCGAACATGTTTTCAATTTGTTTTTCGGTCTTTATTCTAAATATATTTCCTTTTACTATTTTTAGTCCGACGTATTTCCTTTGTCCTGTTATATATTTTTCTCTTTTTAATCTTACATCTTTTACGGTATCTTTTTACATCGTTTATTTTTACTTTATATTATCACTTGTTCTCATATAATAATAATTTACTTTTAACCTGACATCTTTTCTTTTCACTCTTGTCTTTTCATTCTTGTAACGTATTTCTCTATTTATACATCTTTTTCTTTTTTCACTTACGTCTTTTATTGTTTCTGTTACGTCTTTTTGTTCTTACATTGTTTCGTTTTTTTCTTATTAATTTTCTTTTTAATCTTTACTCTGATATCTTTTGCTTTTTTCTGACATTTCTCTTTAATTTTATCTTTTCTCTTTACGCCCTTTTCTTTTATTACATCTTTTCTTTATATCTTTTCATTTATTTATTTATTTTCTTTTTGCTCTTACACTTTTGTTTTTTTTTCTTCACGCCTCTTCTTTCATTCTTACATCTTTTAATTTTTAATTCTATTCTTCTTATTCTAACATCTTTTGATCTTACATTTTTCTTTTTATTCTTCACACCTTTCCTTTTACTTTTACATCTTTTTTATTTTTAATTCTTTCTTCTTTTCTAACATCTTTTTTTCTTACATCTTTTCTTTTTATTCTTCACACCTTTCCTTTTACTTTTACATCTTTTTATTTTTAATTCTATTCTTCTTATTCTAACATCTTTTTGATCTTACATCTTTTCTTTTTATTCTTCACACCTTTCCTTTTACTTTTTTTCTTTTATTTTAATTCTATTCTTCTTATTCTAACATCTTTTTTGATCTTACATCTTTTTTTTTATTCTTCACACCTTTCCTTTTCTTTTACATCTTTTTTTTTTTATTCTATTCTTCTTATTCTAACATCTTTTGATCTTACATCTTTTCTTTTTTATTCTTCACTTTTTCCTTTTTGACATCTTTTTATTTTTAATTCTATTCTTCTTATTCTAACATCTTTTTGATCTTACATCTTTTCTTTTTATTCTTCACACCTTTCCTTTTACTTTTACATCTTTTTATTTTTAATTCTATTCTTCTTATTCTAACATCTTTTTTTATCTTACTTTTTCTTTTTTATTCTTCACACCTTTCCTTTTACTTTTACATCTTTTTATTTTTAATTCTATTCTTCTTATTCTAACATCTTTTTGATCTTACATCTTTTCTTTTTACTTTTCACACATTCTTTATTTTCACAGCTTTTTATTTTTAATTCTAATCTTATTCTGACCTTTTTTCTCTTAAGCCTGTCTTTTTACTCTTCACATCTTTTCTTTTATTCTTACATATTTTTTTTTTAATTATATTCTTATTCTGACATCTTTTTGCACTTAGGCCTTTTCTTTTTACTTTTCACACCTTTTATTCTTACATCTTTTTATTTTTAATTCAATTCTTCTTATTCTAACATCTTTTTGCTCTTACACCTTTTTCTTTTTATTCTTCACACCTTTCTTTTTACATCTTTTTATTTTTAATTCTATTCCTCTTATTCTGACATCTTTTTGCTCTTACACCTTTTTTTTTTATTCTTCACACCTTTCCTTTTACTTTTACATTTTTTTATTTTTAATTCTATTCCTCTTATTCTGACATCTTTTTGATCTTACCCCTTTTCTTTTTTTCTTCACACCTTTTCTTTTACATTTACATCTTTTTATTTTTAATTCTATTCTTATTCTGACGTCTTTTTGCACTTACGCATTTTCTTTTTACTTTTCACACCTCTTCTTTTATTTTTACATCTTTTTATTTTTAATTCTATTCTTATTCTGACGTCTTTTTGCACTTACGCATTTTCTTTTTACTTTTCACACCTCTTCTTTTATTTTTACATCTTTTTATTTTTAATTCTATTCTTATTCTGACGTCTTTTTGCACTTACGCATTTTCTTTTTTACTTTTCACCTCTTCTTTTATTTTACATCTTTTTATTTTAATTCTATTCTTATTCTGACGTCTTTTTTGCACTTACGCATTTTCTTTTTACTTTTCACACCTCTTCTTTTACATTTACATCTTTTTATTTTTAATTCTATTCTTATTCTGACGTCTTTTTGCACTTACGCATTTTCTTTTTACTTTTCACACCTCTTCTTTTATTTTTACATCTTTTTATTTTTAATTCTATTCTTATTCTGGCATTATTTTGCTCTTGTGTCTTTTTAATTTATTCTTACGTCTTTATTTTTACATCTTTTCTTTGTTCCTTTTGTTTGTTTTTTTTTGTTATTCTTACATCTTTTCTTCTTTATTTCACATATTTTATTTTTACTCTTTACATCTTTTTCTTTTATTCTTACATTTTTTTACTCTTTTCTTTACTCTTTTCCTGTTTTTATTGCGTTTTTTTTCATTTTACTCTTTCGTTTCTTATTTTTCCTTCAGATTTTAATTTTTACAACTTTGTTTGATTTTTTTTTATTGTTAACCATTTTCAATACTCTTCCCGCTTTTTTTTTATTCTGACGTATTTTTTGTTTTTCTACTAACATTTTTCTTTACTGGCTCCAATTAGTCTCTCACTAGTCATATTGATAGCCTTTTTCTTCATTTTCCTTATCAGTAACTCCCTATCAGCTTCTACAGTTATGACCATATAAAACGAAGACTGTAATTATTAAATTATTCAATGAACCCTAATGATGTGACACCCGCTAGGAAAGAACCAAATCGACCTGAATCCTTTGAATTTTAAACATGGACCCTTGTTTTTCCAAATACTTAAAGTGTTTGCTAGTAGGTGACCAATATTTAGTTTCTTAATTAGTTTTGCTGTTTGCTATCCAATCAGTAACATTTAAATAAACATAGCTGACCCAAATTTCATTTATTTGATCTGCACAGATCAATTACTCTCCTGGTATTATCAGCAAATTTTGAAGTACACAAACAGGAATTCTGCTCATTTGAAGGTTTTTTATTTATTTTTGGCATTTTTAAAGAAACGCACCTCTCCAAGAAATAATCTTTTTTTTTTTTCATATTACTATGTACTAAGCACCTCAGATCACAAATATCATTTTTTTACATTTTTATAAGAGGTTCAGGCTGCTAGGTAAATTCCTTTTAAATTGATCCTTCCACGCAAGGCCAAACAAGTAAAGGAAATAATTAATTAATAATCATATTTTTATATATATTTTTTTTGTTTTTTACAAAAATAATTAGGGGAAAATGTCATGATGCTATTTCAGACCGTAGGCCTCTGGTTGGGATCCTGAAGAAAATGAGTATACAACAGAAATCAAAGGAAATAATAATAATAATAATAATAATCCGTAATAATTTTATGAAACTTTACAACACACATCGCCAGAACAATCAAAATTAATCCTTGAGACACCGTATCAAAGACCACAAGAACAAAATTGTTATCTGACTGGTATGGCAGTTCCTGCAGACTGTAATTTAGATTAGAAGATGAACATTTCAAAAACGTGTCTCGTCAAGACATCCGTAATTCCAGTTGTGGTTGTGGCCCTGCGTTTGATTGGATAAGGTTCTGATATAATCATTGAAGGGATCCCTGGCATCCAATGCCTTAAAGAAATACTAAAGATAGTTCTCAAAATTACAGTAATGTAAAATGTGTGGAAAATTTCATGATGCTATTTCAGACCGTAGGCCTCTGGTTGGGATCCTGAAGGAAATGAGTATACAACAGAAATCAAAGGAAATAATAATAATAATAATAATAATAATAATGTCTTTAAGCTGCGAGTAAAAGCTTAGTTATAACTTTCGTCACCCAGCCGTAATATCCAAGAGACGTAGACGATAATGAACAACAACAATAGCAACAAGAACAATAATATTAATAATAATAATAGCAGCAGTCCAATATGGTGGAACATGTTATGAGGCCATTTCCAACATCAGGTCTCTGGTTGTGACCCCGAAGGAAACGTGTATACAAGAGAAACCCAAGGAAATAATAATAATAATAATAATAATAATAATGTTATATTTCGTGCTAATAGGAATATATATTTGAAAAACACGGTGGATAAATAAGAAAAGGTTTATTGTAATAACCAGTACAATAAGAAATAAGGTACAGTTACGCGCACAGTCGTCGCAAGTCAATCCAATAGTGAGTGCTGCTATTGGAAGGTCGGTAGTTCTCGCGTAAGTCTGAGTCGACTCAACAGATCCCAGCTCGATAGTATTTACCTGCCTCCCCACAAGAAAAGATGTGGCACAAGGCCGAGTTTAATGTGGTGGAATCCGAACTCGTAGGCTCGTTCAAAAATTCCCCGTGATCCTGCATTTTCGAGTTCGGGTCTGTCTATCTCCCCGGACGAGACTCTGCCATTCGGCATATCCTCGTCCGGGTTCTTCTCTTCCCGAAGGCAAAGAGTTCGACAACAGATAAGAGCTGAGTAACAGATCCCAGCAAGTCTCTCGTAGTCCGTTGCCTATAGGTAGTTACTACCTATGGTATAGTTACTGATGAGGTTGACAGGTTATTCCATTACATCAAATAATAATAATAATATCAGCAGCAGCAGCAGCAGCACTTAGTGGTTGTCCAATATTGACACCGAGGGAATACAAATATTGACATTAGATTGGGCAGTATATTGTCTGGAAAATATGTCAGTATGTCACATAGCGAAAAATGGTACGATTATTATTCTACACCAGTCACACAAAGCAAAAGGCCAGTATTCTTTGACATTTTGCCATTCCTACATATTAAAACTAACAAACCAGATATTGGAATTAAAGACTATAAAAAAAATGTCTTCTCATAGGTATGACAGTGCCGTCAGTTAAAATCTATTACAGAATTCGAGAAAAATTAGTAATTATAAAGATTTTGAAATTGAAAATGGGAAAAAAATGTTGCACATTAAAAATACGGTTATACCTATAATAATTGGAAGAATGGGTATATTTAAAAAAAAGGCACAGACAAGAATATTAACAGTATGACTGGTAACTAAATCAAACGTATTAATACAATTTAATTAGTAGAGGGTTTTTTCTATAAAAAATTTGCCCATACAGAATTCACGTTCAAATCT
Organism: Acanthosepion pharaonis; assembly: GCA_903632075.3. Taxonomy (NCBI): domain Eukaryota; kingdom Metazoa; phylum Mollusca; class Cephalopoda; order Sepiida; family Sepiidae; genus Acanthosepion; species Acanthosepion pharaonis. The sequence goes on along the minus strand of CAHIKZ030003067.1, from coordinate 23,168 downwards.
TTTCAGGAAAGCTTTTTCAAACCAAAGTAAAATAAAAAAATCAAATTAGTTATATATATATATATATATATATATATATATATATATAAATATATATATATATATATAGATGTATATAATATATATATTTGCGTATAAATATATATTTAAATATATATATATATATAAACTATATATAAAAATTTCATATAATAAATATATACTGAAATATTTATATATATATATATATTACTAATATAATATATATATCTTGTAACTATATATATATAATATATCAATTATATATATATATATTTAAACCATATATATATATAGATCTACATTTATATATATATATATAGAAATAAAAATATATAAAAAGAACTATATATCCACATTAATATTTATCGATTTAAATATAAATAAGAGGAATGAATAAAATTGTAAAATCTATAAATAAATCAATTTTATGCAACATAAAAAATATATATATATATAAAACAAGCATCTATATATGATTTATTTATAAATGTAAATTATATATAAAAAAAAAATTATATATATATATATAAATAAGAGGTTTACCAATATATCATTTCATATATAAATGAATGGTATATGCATATATACTCAATATATATATATACCAACCGTAGCAATGGATTTACATGACAAAAAAAGACAATAAATAGTATAAATATATATTTTTACCTTGAAACAAAAGAACTATTATTTAAATATAATAGGTCTTTTAAATAAAATTGTATATATAAAATATATATATATTATAGGTATTTTAATCTCGAGGCAATGGATTGGACAAAATGTTACAATAATTGGGAATTTAAATTTTAATTGTTAAAAATGAACCTGATACCAATAAAATACCATATTTAAATACAGATAAGAATATTATCAAAATTCCTGAAAGCCTCTGTGTACAAGAGTTTAAAGGAATATTGCACTGTTTGGAAATGTTTATTTACTCAGGAGAGTATTTTCAATATAAAGAGAATATAAAACACTGTACATGTTAAATATCACTTAACATCAGAATTTCTGCAAACAGAATGCATGTACTTACTGCCTTGCCTTACCCTAGTTTCCGGATAATGACCTGGCAAGGGGCTGTACGATATAAAAAGCTATAATAATAATAATAATAGCAGTGGTGGTGGTGATGTTAGTGACGACAACGATGACGACGGCAAAAGCAGCAACAACAATAATAATAATAATAATAGTGGAATTATAGACTTTAGCTTTGTATTACGTTGGTGCAAAAATAATGACGTAATAATGTCGTTTTTTTACCTTAAAAATACGGCAAAAAACGACATTATTTACGTCATTATTTTTGAACCAACCAAATATTTAAAAAAATTTTTGCAGTAAAATTCAGTAAAAAAAACCCAGACTTTTACCACCGAATCTAATAAGTTGAAAAGAAAAACTTGTCACAAATTAATAGAATTATTATCCCACAAAAGATAAGGAAAATAATAATTTTATTGAAAAAAGAAATGTCTGAGGAATAGAAAATTTCCAAGCTGCGAAATGTTTCTTTTTGTTTCTTTTTTTTTTTTTTTCTTCATTGTCCTTCTTTTTTTATTTATGCATTTTTGAAAAATCTTTTTGTTTTTTTTAATTAAAAAAAAGTTTGAAAATTTCTATCATTTTTCCTGTTTTTTTGCCTATTTTGGGTTTTTGTTTTGTTTTAGGATCTTTTCAAAAATATTTTATCAGGTTTCATCCTCTTGTCAGGTCTTAGTTTTTCGAGTCTAATGGAAATTCTGCATTAAGGTGACTGCCACATAAGAAAGGAAAAAGATAAGAAGACGAGTCGTTTTGTTTTTAATTTCTTTCTTTTTTTTTTCTTATTTTTTTTTTTTATGAAACTGAAGTTGAATTGTGAAAAGAGATGAACAAGAGAAGGTTTAGGGTGTCATAAGACAGAGTTTAGAAAATGTCACAAAACGAAAATTGTAGAGTAAAGGAAAGAAAGCGAATGACAGAAACGGAATAAGAATAAAATGAAGGGACCAGTGATAAAGGGTAGAGAGAATAGGAGGTAGAAAGGCAAGGTGGAAGTGTGAGGGAGACAAAAGATGGCGATGTTGAAGGATGAAAAGGAAAGAAAAAGAAAGAAAGAAAACAAGGGTGTAATAAGAAAAGTAGACAAAAGAAAAAGTTAAATGAATGACAATGGAGAAGAAAAAGAAGATAAAGGTGAAAAAAAGATCAGCAGAAAAAAGAATAAGAAAGGAAATTATGAAAGTAAACAGACAGTAGGGGCAGTTAAGGAAATAGAGAAAGAACGAGTGGGGAATATATCTAAAAGGAGAGTAAAAAGAAAGAAAGAAATATTTATTACGTTCCTCTTTCTTAGTAAAGAAAGGAAAGGAAAGAAAGAGAAACGTAAAGGAGGAAAGAAAGATATTAAAGAGGAACATAAAAAAAGAAAGAATCATAGATTCGGAAAATAAGATAGTAAGTAGAAGAAAGAAAGAAAGAAAGAAAGAAAGAAAGAAAGAAAGAAAGAAAGAAAGAAAAAGAGGAAAATACAAAAGTAAGTAAATTAAAGACAGGAAGAAAATATAAAAGAAAGAAAGAAAGAAAGAAAGAATAATAAAGAAAATAAATTACTGAAAGATAGAAAGAAAAAGAAAAAAGAAAATAAGAATGAAAGTAAATTAGAGAAAAAAACGATGAAAGAAAAATAAAAGAGGAAAATAAGGAAGAAATTAAATTCAAGAATGGAAGAAAAAAGAAAGAAAAATAAAAGAGAAAGACAGAAAGAAAAATAAAAGTGGAAAATAAGAAAGTAAGTAAATTAAAGAAAGAAAGAAAGAATGAAAAATCAAAGTGTAGAATGGGAAAGAAAGTAAATTAAAAAAAAGAAAAAAAAAAGAAAAATAGAAAAATAAAAGAGGAAGATGGGAAAGTAAGTAAATTAAAGAAAGACAGACGTTGAATTAGTGGGAAAAAGAAAAAGGGAAGAAGAAATACACATTTTTTTTTGTTCGTGGATTGTCATTAAAATAATTGATATTAGAACCACGGACCTCTTGACGGACATAAAAAAAAACGCGACGCTAAAAACAAGATATAAAGAGAAAGAACGAGAAAAGGCGAGATCGAGACGACATGGAAAGAAGGAGAACAATTTTATTGTTAATGGCTTTCTTTCCCATCCAACCCTTAACAAATTGTCCATTTAGCGTCTCAAAAAATGAAAGAAATGGTTTTTCTTTGGAAACAGAGTAGGGAATAAATCGGAAGACAAAAACAATAAAAGAAATATAAATAATAAAAGAAAAATTTAGAGGAAGGAAATGTGGGAAGAGGAGGTGTGCTGAAAGACAAGTATTTAGAGTTTGACAGAGTTTCAGCTGTCAAAATGGTGTTTCTCTTCAGGAGGCATTTTGTTCTTTCTATATTTTTTTTTCTGTTTCTTTTCTTTAAGAACACATCCATGCTGCCAGCCAATATATAAATTGAAGAGAAAAACAAACAAAAGAATATTTTTCTGTTTGTTTGTTTTCATAAAAAGAGCGTTGAAATATAAAGATACTAGCTCGCCTAAAATAAATAAAAATTATATTATATATATATATATATATATATATATATATATTATATATTTTTATATAATATCTATTTATAACATCACTCTTCCCATTCCCAACGTTATTCTATCTAATGCTGCAAGACTAAAAAAAAAACAGCTAGAGTTGTGACAATCGATTATAAGGGGAGACAACTGCTTACCATTGACTGGCATTAATGGTATGACAGATTATTTTTTAAAAAAAAGCAGAAAAGTTGAATTTTTACACAATTCGAAATTAGGAGCAACACAATCTTCATTATGTGACGATTCAAAATTTAGTAAATATCACCCGATATTAATACTTCTTAAACCTAACCGATCGAATTTTAGCCTAGAGGGTGGAGAACATAACCGAATGGTGAAACACTTCCTTCCGTCGTGCTCATGCGCGATGCACGCTTGGGTGATCATGTATTTTTCGTCATGACTAACTTTGCAGAAGGCTGTCGTTACATTCTTCGGTCGACCGGTTGCATACCAAAGAATTAAAAACCCATTCTGTAAGATATTTAACTAATACCTTTTAAAAAAAATTATTCATTCCATACCGTTCCTAAGATTTAACAATAAGTGAATGTAACGAACCCGTAGCGACTTTAAATAATTCCGTTTAGTATTCTATTACAACAACGAATTTCCATATAGTTACAGCAACCTGATATTCCTTTAGGGTCACCCAATCTAGGTACTGGCCAGGCTCCAGGTTTCTTAATTTCGATGATCATCTCTAAGAACTGATCATTTCAACGTGGGTTAATCTTGACCTCGAAGAATCATCAGGAAAAAAAAAAAAAAAGGGATAATGTAACCCTATATATATAATATATATGTATATATATATATATATATATATATATATATATATATATTTATCGTTGTTAACAGAGAATTCCGATTTGATATTAAAGGGAATAGGCTTGAAAACAATTCGCCTATTAAATAGATATCAACAACGTCGAATATATATACAACCAAAGGTTGAATATGTAATAATAAATTATTTAAGAAATGGTTAAACTTTGCCCAACATCGTTTATAAATACGAATAAAAACTCTTCATAACCTTTAATGTGCAATCATTACTATTCTCTTTTGTTTTCGTTTCTGCATGAAAAAGTCTGTGGCCATCAGTGTTGTTAAGAAAAACTTCATTTATATTTACATGTATCATGCTTGATAAATGAGCACAATATCCCTGAAATTGAGCATCTTAAAATTAACATTTCTATCAATATATCATATATATATATATATATATATATATATATACCGTGCAAACTATTCATTAATCTATTTTTATATCTATCTATTACAGTATCTCCATATACAATGTAAATTCCATTTAGACTTTCCAGTTTGTTGACCTTTTTTATTTCTTATATCTATCTATCTATTTATCTATTTTTATATCCGAGATTCTCGTTCAAATCAATATATCAGATTTCTAATCATTAAGATACTATCTTATCTATTTTTTTATATTTGGCTTTATATATAATATATATATATATATTTTTTATTTATTTTAGTTCAATCCATTACATTTTCTTACGTTTTAATACCCTTTTTTTTCTTTGTGAATCCTTTTCTTCCCCCTCCAGCTATTGGTTAAATAGCAGGACAGACTGGGTTCTATAGCCTTGAATGGCAACTGGTCTAGGAGAAGGACAACTCTGAATTCAAAACCTGCGGAGGTCGTTTAGGGACCTTGTGGCACGTATTATGCACCAGGTCTCTGTATTCGGCCCTTCAAAAAGTGTGGATGGTCCTGCACGAAACCTTCACCACTATAATCAAATCTCATGTGAATTGTCGGGCTGTCAGTTTTAATAGAACTGTCCTGCTTGACCCTTTTACGTCGAAATTAGACGAGGGATATCGATTATATATATATATATATATATATATATATATATATATATATATATATCCGTTTTCGAAAAAAATTTAGCAACGTAAATTTGCAATCTTCGTTTCCTAGTGCATTTAGTTTACACCTCGATTAATAATTTCCCTTGAAAAATGATTATGAACAATTCTGTTTGTAAGATATTGCGAGGAACATCTCTTTTTTTTTACTATTTGTTTTAAAAAAAAAAATAGTTACATTTTTAAGAGGTGACGAATAACACATACCAAAAAACCAACTCAAAAGGCTGACAGAATGAAACAATAGCTTTTGTTGATATCAGTTTGTTGAAGGATTGTTGAGGTGCTAAAGTGATGGCTCGACCCGAATTATTTTTTTTTATTGTTCAACAACGGTCAAGGTATCCATAAAGGAGGATCATTTTTTTCTATGATCATATTTATCTATCACAGTCTATTTATATCAATATCTGTTCATATCTATCTATCTATCTATCTATCTATCTATCTATCTATCTATCTATCTATCTATCTATCTATCTATCTCAGTCTGTTCCTTATCTATCTATCCATATATTCTCATTATCTATCTATCGATCTATATATATTTGTGTGTGTGACTGTTCATTATCTATGTTCATTATCTATCTATCGTTTCTATCTATTTTTATATATATATATATATATATATATATATATATATATATATGGGGGAAGTTGTTTATTGTATATCTATCTATATGTTTGTCTGTCTATCCATCTATCTGCACCAGTAATTCTCCAATGAGAAAGCTTTCAATTGTAAACGGATGGATTTTTTCAGATTTTTTGAAGAAATTAATTTATATTATAAGTTATATTTAATTTATGAAATATTCACCAAAATGACAATTTAAAATGTGGCGGTTGGTTGATTTTGTTTAGCGGCATATCAACCTGTGTGTGTTATGTAATGCAGAAATCTAAATATTTTGAACACATTTTTATGGCTTCAACTAGAAATAAAATGTATTGCTCGTCATTTTCCTTTAAAAATGTTGGTAATTTTAATAAAATATGTATTGTTGATAATTTTACTATATAAAAATATATATAGGAATTTTACTACCTTAGTATTTTTACTCCTTTCATAGTGTTTTGTTTTTAATTTTATTTGTCCATTACCTGAGATCCTAATAGGTGTTACTATCTCAGGTATGGGTAGATCTCTTAAAAAAAAAAAAAAATTGGTTCATACTCTTCTCCAGATCAGAGTCCTCGCTGCTGGATGTAGTTTATCGTCATACCCAGGACGTTTAATGTTTGCATAAGTAAATATTTAAATGCTTCGATTGAACTCCTTCTGCCGAGTCCACCAGAATTTTTAAAACATTTTCTTTTTTTTTTTTTTTTTTTTAAAAGCATACTTACTTTTATATGTTGTATTTTTATCAATACGTATATTTATATGTTGTGTCCTTCTAGAACATAGGCGATCATGGCTCTCCACAACATATCTACCTTTGAAAAACTTAGCAACATTTCCCAAAGCCCTGATTTGCAATTCATTTAACAAAGAATACAAGGTATATTACTCTTTCTTCCAGATGTTCCTCTTGAAGAGAATATGTCATTTGAAATGTATAATTCTTTCCTTTACCATCTTTCCTCATTATACGTTTTGGAATCTATCTACATAAAATATTCTATAAATGGATTTATACATCCGAAAAATTTAAGAAGTTATTCATTTGTCTTCCTCTAGGTCTTTATTTTCAAAATGTCATTTTTAGAATCAAATTCTCCAAGCCCTCTTTCCTCATTATGTGTCCCTATAAATTTAAATTTCTGCAATATGTGATATATTTACATATCTATTTAAATATCTGCGATCTATTTATTAAAGGATACTCGGTTGAAAAAAACCAGAAGTGTTCTCGATGTCATGGTGTCAACAGTTCTCCAAATCCCTTTCCTCCAACATGTATCTCTATTGAATTATGGTTATCTAGATATGTATTTTTTTTTCATTTCTATTTACATATCTAGCTGTGGGAAGAATATAAAAATTCTTTGACATATCAATAAAAAACCATGAACTTCTTCAATTTGATTTCTGGCCTTCATTTTATCTATCCGAAAAGCACTTTTATCTCTCCTATGGACATCTTCGTTCACCCTTTACGTCCATACAATAGTCTCTTTTAGTAATCCGCTATCTTGAAAGACTCTCGTGTCTTTAATTATAGAATAAATAATGAATACAAACTATTTAATCATATATTCGTCTTCTGGTGTTGATAATATGTGTAATCCTGAATGCCATACGTTTATATTTGAAATGTAACGATTCTAAAAATGCCCCGATGAGACAAATAAAACATTTTCTCGATGACACTGACATTTATATCCTTGATAAATTCTTGATATGCAGATGTTCTGGAGATTCTTCTAAAATTAAAAAAATGTAACGAAAAAATCAAACAAATATACCTTGTCGGTTGAATTTAATCAAACGTTCCAATTAATTAACTAGCATAAATATATCATTTTTTTTATCATTTCACTTTAAGCAAGGCAACGAGGCGACAAGCAGTTACTGAATGTTAAAAATATATGAAAAAAAATTACTATTAAGAAGAGCACCATAAAAGAATAACTATCTAGAAGACAGAAGATAACGATTATATATATGCATTTTTGATTTTTTATTTAGAACAATTAATCGGAATATATTAGTTCCATTTACGAAAAATGGGATAGAAGAAATTGTTAGCATAGAACTTGAGAATTCCATCTTTCATTTAACTATAAAATGGTGAAACCTTTACCTCAGTCTGGTATTACCACTTGGGAAAAATTTGGACCATCATATATCATTACAACAATTACCTCTAAAGCAAAGGAACAGTTTTCGACCAGTCTATGACGAATTCAGATGACTACTACTGCACACCAAAGAGAATGGTTTAAAGATTTAACATCGGAGTAACAAAAATTATTTCCTTTAAATAATATGTGAAAATAATCATTCTTCGGCTGATGAAATTCAGAAAACCATTTTCCTCGGGTAAATTTAATATATATATATAGAATAAAGTATATTAAAAAAATAATCAAAAACATTTGCAGCTTTTCTCTCTCTCTCTCTCTCTCCAGAAATCTCTCTCATGAAAATATATATATATAAATATATAAAACATTTTAAGACTTGTTACAGTATAGCTGCTTATATTTATAAGATTAAATAATATATATATATATATATTTATATATATATATATATAATATAATTTAAACAACAAGAAACAACAAGAGGCGACGGTCTGTTTCATGGTAAAAAACAGCTGATGGTTAAACCTCTATGTTTGATTCTATTTCACATAGTTTTAAACTAATCATATCTAATAATGAACAGGTGTTCCCACAAATATAGCATAAACTTAAGAATATATATAATATATATGGCTATATGATATATATATATATATAATAACATCAATTTGTTTAATTATTGTAAAAACAAAATGATGAAATAGATTCAAAACGAGAAGTGTGATAGAAGAAACTGTTAGCATAGAACTTGATTTACATCCAACCTTTTCAACTGATAAAATTGGGCAGAGATATATATATAATCTAGTAATTTGTGTTAAATTCATAAACTCTATAAATGATAATTGGAAATGTCATCAGAACAATTTTCATGAAAGTATTTATAGAAAAAGACATTCCAGGAAGCTAAATTACGGCAAATATAAGATTTTAAAATTCTATATGCCGGATCAGGGCTAACAACATTGCAGATTCTTTCTTTAGATTTTATCAAGAATCTTTTAAATATACATAGAAACACCAGACCAGATGCGGCAACGATATCCAAACAAAGATAATTTGTTAGATTAATGAATATGTAACAAATTGTTACAAGAAAATTTGTTTATATAGTGAGCCAGTTTTCTTGGCTGCAATATAAATAGAATAAATAATTTTCCACTTCTTGAAGGATTTGGGTTGGTTTGAGTCACAGATGATAGTTATTATTTTTGGCAAAAGATGCAATGGTTTTAATTAAAAAAAGGTTTTCGTGTATGATTAAAAGGCAAATTTTCATAATAAAATTAAAAATATATTTATATATCTTTGCAATATTTTAGATAATTAAAATTTGTCCTGTAAATAAATGGGTAAAAATATATATATATATATATATATATATATATATATATATTTATTCCAAAATTAGGAAATAAATATGTTAAAAATCACTACAAAATATACCATTTTAAATCAACACTTCTGGTGTCTTATATAGATATATATATATATTTCTTTGTGTCTTTTTGCTATAAATATATATATATATATATATATATATATATATATATATATATATATATATATATTATATATTTAAAAATTATTAATAAAAACAAGAAATTTATAATTTAAAAAAAAAAACGAATAAAGCATTCTCTCTTAAAAGTTTATTTTTCAGTGTATTTCTTAAACAAAAAGGAAAAAATGAGGGAATGAGGCAAAAAAAAAAAAAAATAATAAAAATTTCACCAGAGTATAAATCACATTCAAAATATATTTAAACAATTTTGTGTTTTTACAGAGAATAAATATACGATATTAAATATATATAAATATATATTATGCTTTAAGATGAAATATTGAATGCAGGTAACATTACTTGGTAAATATTCGATATAATAAATATATATATAGTTTAAAGATTTATAATCATGCTTTATGGATGGTTGCTATAATAAATCAACTAAATTAAAATACATATATATATATATATATATATATATATATATATATATGGGAATATATAATATTTAAATATATTAGTTTAAATTTCGCAAATGTAATTGATAAATCCAAGGGCGCTCAATGTAAAAATTTAATATTGAAATAATTTGAATCATAAAATCCATCAGGTTGGGTTATTATTTATTTCACTGGATTTAAATAAAAATGACTTCTTTTCAGTTTTAAATAAATAAATGAGTTCAAATTCATTCAAACACAAGTATGTGAATTTTGAATGAATTGAACTTTTATTTGTAAACAAATAGAGACTGTAAAAGGTAAATATTGAAAATAACAAACATTATACTGACCTTTCCTGGGACTTTAATTTAAATCCTGGGGAATCCTTATAAAATATATATGAATGTATATATATATATATATATATAAAATTATCCAATCTATGTAACAAAAAATTGTCCAATTGTTAGATTGAGCTTTGAACCGTTGTATATTAGAAATGATTAAAGATATGTTACTGAATTTTCCAAGGTTGTTATAACACTACTGGAATCTACATTTAGCAATAAGAATGTATGATTACTCTCCAAGCTTAACAGAAGTATCGTGATGAAATCGATCATAAACGAAAATGACATGAACATCATTAATTAATCATAGCTAAGGATCAAAAGTCATGAAGTTTGAAATGAAGTTCAAATATATATATATATATATATATATATATATATATATATATATATATATATATATATTCTATTGCTCAGGATCATTTTTACAACTTATTCAAGATGATGTTCCTCTTTCTCTCACCTTCAACTTTATTTCTGTCCTGGAGTAACAAATGTGCCTTTTAGAGGTTTTACATACGATTTCATTTTTAAAATCTTTTTTTCACTTGCTCTTTGACTATCTGTCAGCTGAAAAAAATCCTCTCTCACGTACCAAAAGCTTAATGAATTAAGTTGGATCTTTTCTAATTGATCTCTTTAGCTCTGTTGAAATGATGATCATTCATCTTTCATTTTGATTTACCTATTCACGCAGTTTTCCTCTCTACTGTTCGCTTTTTTTAACCTTCCCTATTATTCTTATTGAATGGTCTTTTTAACATGGAAAAGATTATGAATTTTGGATTCAAAATTCTAACTCAAAGATTCTTCATTTAAATCAAAAAATGGTGTCAAGATGACTAAACGCCTTATCTGAAAACCTCTTTCCAAAGAAACTCAAAATTTCTTTAATGGTCTTTTAGATATTTTTTTGTCTTTTATTAATTATGCTGTAATGATTTGGATAATGTTGGTGTTTAATAATGCATATATATATATATATATATATATATATATATATATATATAAATAGTGAACATCAAAAGTCAACACTTTGAGGACAATCTGTTTCATGCTAGACATAATCGTCAGGTTTGTCGCCTCTAAGATGTTCACTTTATCATTTACATTACGCTCTATCTCTGATATTGAATGATTTTATCCCAATAAATATAGCACATCTTAAGGCTATATTTCTTTATATAGTATGGATAATTTTATGCTAATGTAAAATTTTATAACAATTGATTCTAAATTTATTATCAGAATTACATATATAAATATATATATATATATTATATATATATATGGGATATATATATATAAATATTTTTATACGCAAAAATCATTTGCCAACACACATGACGAACATAAAGCCAACAAGATATCGAATGAGTCTATCTGAGCAATGAAAACAAACAACGCAGGATTTCAGATACCGAGTCATTCTATTTCATAACTCATTTTCCCCCAATGTTCTGATAAAGGATCTCTAAAATTCAGAAATAAATGTTAAAGTCATAAACTTGTTCCTATTTGTTCCTTATTTTATTATATATATATAAAGTATGTAGAAATTGTCCGAATGATCTGTATGCCGGCTAGATTTCAACTATTCTTTTAACCATTAGCAAGGATGACTTTATTTTTAATTTCAACTGAATGAGTGCATTTTTTATGCATGTAACTAATGTGATTTTTTTATGAAATTATTTTCCTTCCTACATTCGGTCATCAAAATTTTTGGTCGTATTTATAGTTGATGTAAACTCGTGGTAAATCTTTACCTTTTTATGTTGTTTTTATTATTATTTTAGATATTTTTACATCTTTTATGCAGTTCAGAACAGAAAAAATTATATCTAAAAAAAATTCTCTTCTTTGGTTTCGTTTTCATCAGTCGTTTTTTAACAATGGTAATGAATTGCTCCATTCGGTTTGCAAAGCTGTCATATCCTAATAAAAGTGTACACTGAATCAATGGCATAATAATATCTTTTAATATATTAATATATAAAACTTTTCCTAATAGTTTTGTTTTAGTGGCTTGCTCTCAATCCTTCAAAAAAAAAATTGATTATGTGAAAAATATATCTTCGGATCTTTTCAATTTCTTTATATATATATATATATATACTATATATTAATTTATTCATATGAATACTATGTAACCTAAATAATAGTTGCATCATTTTATTAAATCCTCACCCCAATACATTATAATCATCTAAAAATTAGAAAAATTTTTCACTATTTCTTTGTTTTTCGTTGGGGTGCATATAAACTTTCAGTTCACCTTTATATATATATTTGGACATATCGTAACTGTATAAATCTTATATTTTTTTTTTTGTATAAGTTTCACTCATTTTTTCCGTTAAAAAAAACGCTTTTTTTTCAAAAGTCGATAATTTTGTTATTTCTGTATATAAAAATTTTAAATGTTGTTTTGTTGTTTTATCTGTCTATGTTTTTCTTTGCCATTTAATACATTGTAATTCCTTTTTTAGCAATACATTAAAATTTTTTTTTTATAATATCATCAATGCGCATTTTAACAATAACTCAAATATGATTTCAATATATTGGATAAATTTATTACGAAAAGGTATTATTATTTCCTATGTTTGAAAGAACAAAAAATATTGGAATAATATAATGGAATTTTGTTTATTTAATTTCTATTTTATATAAAATAATTATGGGTTTTTTATATCATATATATTTATATTAATAGTTATTTATATATATAAACTATATATATATATATAAATATTATATAATATATTTGCCTATAAATGTTTACCTTCGTTCATGTATAACAAAGTACCGTAAAATCTTTTTTCATTTATCTATATCCGTTAATATTTTTTAAACAGTCTAAATTCCATCTTTGGTTTCTACACTGACTTGCAAATAAATTAATAATTCAATCATTTTATCTTATGAAATTAATATCTTTATTATCCGTTTGTCTTCTAAACACTTTTTCTTTTTCTTACATTTACATTTCCTTTTTGACAAAATAAGGTTGACCACTGAAAATATAAGAATACCAAAATTTTTTGATAAAACATGGATATGCGGATTTTCTAGTTTTATTTTTAATTTGAAATATGTATAAACGCGGCGATTTTCTCTCATCCTTCAATAATGACACCAAAAAGCTTATACGCGAGTATAAAAGGATCTAAAAGAAAATAGACAGAACATGTCTAAACTATACAACGAAACATATCTGGTGTTTCCTTAAGACGGATCAAAGTCAGCAGTAAATAAATCAGCGTTATTGATGAAAATTTATTTATTTCTCTCTTGGATCATGTTATTTAAGTCGTGGGAATTATGTGAGAAAAATAATATCGCCCAAATGTCCGCCATGGCTTCGGCGGCACACCTCCACTCGATAGTCAAAATTTTTGATGACGTCTCTGCATAGTTGCTCCTCGATCTCATCAATATGCCTTATCTCATCCTTCAGCTGTTGAATTGTTGTTGGCTTGTTGGCATAGACCTTACTTTTGGGATGACCCCAAAGGAAGAAATTTAAAGGTGTCAAGTCGCACGATCGTGGTGGCCAATTGACTTTGCTGTTTCATGAGATGATGCGACCTGGGAACTTCTCATTCAAATTCTGTTTGAACGTCTATTTTCGTAATAGGCTTCGATAACTTTAACACGTTGTTTGATAGTTAATCTTTCCATTGTTGAAATTGCCAAAGTTGTTAAATCTGAAAGAAAAAGAAAATCATTAGGCGCTTAAACTTAATTCACATTTAAAATTGGTCTTATTGGAACACCTTTTATGTATAAACAAATGACTCAAAAATATCCCTGCGTCATATATGCTAAGTTGAAGGCTCCCGTATGCCAATTTATTTCTCTAGCGCTCACTGACATAAGTTATAATTTTACTTCAAACGGCCGCGATAATTCCATATAAGGAATAAGTTTTCCTCTTGTTTTTTTTTTGTTTTTATTGATATTAACTGTGCAGATACATTCATTTATAACTCAATTTTTATACACACAAATATATATTTAGGAACATCTATAACAAAGTGGAAAATGTTTCGTGTGACGCGTTTCGTCCTTTAGGACTTCATCGGACTAAAAATATTTTTAAGTTGATGCGACTACACAGGAGCACAAAGGAGAGGGGACACTGCCACTTTTTCACTGATTTCCCGAAAATTGTTCTTCATATATAAAAATTTATATATTGTTTTCCCATATATATATATATTTTTCATTGTCTTTTTATCTTATTTTTTATTTATTTGTTTCTATTCATTTCCTCTACTTTCGTACGCCTGACTGATTCTAACTCATTTCTGATCCTGATCTTCGACTTGTACAATTACAAATTACTACAATTTTTTTTATTAAGCCAACTGAAAGCAATTTTAGTCCAATAAAAAAAATAACAAAACGACCTTAAGGTACTGAACATGTGCCATTTGTAAACTGGGATTACAATTGGGATTTCAATCAGGCCTGCAGCCAGTAAATAAAGAAAAAAACTGTCAGAATTTGAAACCAGAAGACGAACTGAAACGACAGAAAAGAAAGATAAAAAAAAAAGTTTAAACAAGACAGTAATATAATTTTTTGTCCTTTTTAGTGAAGAAGGGATGGGAAAGTTAGACAACTCTTTGCTCGTTGTAAATGATTGGACTGGGCGTATTATTCTCTTTCTTTTTGTTTTGTTTTGTTTTGGCGGGGGCAGGTAAGAAAATGGATGTAGCAAGGGAATGAATAAATGTATTCATGGATAATAGACTGGGAAGAAGTAAAGATCAGTCGCATCCTGGGGCCTCTTCTTTGGTGGTTGTTGGTGGCCAACCACCCTCCCATTCGCTCGTCTTATAACAGTCAGAAAATTGGTTGTAACTGGTTGATCAGGTCGGCTTGTGTGGTAATTCTTTGATCGTCAGGCTGATTGCTTACGACTCATTACAGCCAGATTATGGAAGGACCTTGAGCAGGCCACTTGAAGCAATTACCATCAAAGGCAAAAATGCTTAGCTGTAACGGGCTTTTTGCACTGTAATTAAATGTAAGGGGGCAAGCTTTGTGCGTTTGTAATCGCATTAACAGGCAATGTAAATATTTGGTCTCCCAGCGCCAATTGTCTAATAGTTCTTTGGACAATGGTTGTTTGTGCATTCAAGAGAAGAGCCGTGAAAAAGGGGTCCTCTATTCAACTGAGCATTTCACTCATTTGTCGCTGTATAAAATAAACAAAAAAAACAATATAGCTAAGAAGAGAGAGGAGTACATTATAAACAGCCTCTGGTTTTCCACGCGGACTGTTCTCTGGCTTTACGAAACAACACTAGATCCCTCTTCGTGGGCTGGAATTTATTAGATGAGCTTTCATTGTCTTCTAGTGTTGACACACGCTTATATACAGTCTGGAAGCTTCGTGGAGAAATATCATAAAGGTTGAAGGTGTTAAGAAATCAGAACGAGAATTGAGAAGAAATTTCCTCTTTCTTACATTTGAGTTACTTCAAAGGACTATATGCCGACTAAGAGATTTTACATTGGCCAATTGTAGACACGTTAAACTGTGAAACAATTCCGGTCTCGATTAGTGCAAATAGATTTGCCACAAAAAGAAATAAGAGAATCATTAGAACGATATTGTCAACAGCTGAAAATGGCGGTCATTAAGCTTAATGCCAAGACATTTTCTTTTTACAGAATTTATAATAACAACAACAATAATAATAATAATAATAATAATGATAATGAAGAGAGTATATTTCGGCCCCAGGTAGAGGACCTGTGTATTTCTGGAGGTTGGGGTGATCAGTTTTGGCAAGTCAAATATCCAATATTTACATTATTCGGACTATTGTCCTCATCTTTGTCGCCATATTTATTACAACGTTTCGGCCGTTGTACGCTCCGGCCTTCTTCAGGTGGTTGGAATGTCGAACTAAACCCTTTATTTCGCTCACTGGGGTAGACTGTTCTACTTCCATGTGCCATGTTTAATGGATGTCAGTTATCAGTTATCTCCTGTTTATTCCCCTGTGCAAGTTCTCTACTACCTTAACCAGGTATTGAACTCAAACTCTTTGGGTCCTATCACTAGATCTCAAGGACACATGGCACGGTGGATAAAGGCGTTAGTTACATCCAGTGACCCATCTCCGATAATAACATTTCAGAGTTTTTGGGTGTCAATTTGAGGATTCGGTAAGAGCTGGGTGAGTATAATTTTGATTACGAAGGTGTTTGGAGTGTTCACGAGTGATGGCGACGTTATGCCTCCATTCATCTTCCCACAGGGCCTCAGACTCTACACGGAGGTCTACATCAAGAGCCTTGAGGAGGTATTGCTGCCCTAGGTCAAGAGAGTAAGTGCTGGGAAACCCTATGTCTGGCAATAGGTCTCTGCCTCATGTCACACAAACAGGAGAACCCAGTCATGGCTGTCAGACAATTTCTGAGACCACATCAACCCTTACATCTGGCCACCTAACTCCCCAGACTGCAACCCCCTTGATTATCATATGTGGGGCGCAGTTGAACGAGAGATCAAACAAAACTCCTTGTAACACCAAAGATGAACTGTAGGCAAGGATTATGGCAGCATTCACCAGCTTAAACAAGGTGACCGTCCAGGAGAGTTGCAGGAGATTCCGAAGTCGTCTGGGGGCTGTGGTTGAAGCCAATTGCAGTTTTATTAAATAAATTTACGCTTTAGTATTTCAAGATATTTTTTTTTTTTTTTTTTGTAATTTTGGTAAATATATCTGTTAAAATGACGTGTCAGTGTTATTTTCATTTTGGAATAATTTAGACGACAATTTATCCATCACACTCTGTATATAGCGACCAAGGTTTATGGTCGTAATTTGTCAAAGATGGGTGTTGTTTAGCGGCCATTGCTGAAGAAGTAAACATCCTGTGCATCGGCTTATTCTCCCGGATGCAAATTATGGGAAAAGATTCTAGGTAAACCATTTTATTCTGTTTTTATCGAACAACTCAGACGACACATTCTTTAAAAATAAAACTGAAAGCTGGCTGACAAAAATGTTTCGGAAAAAAGTGGCCAGAGTTTTCATTCAAGAACGACCAAACAAAGAAATCATGACCTGGCATCTTAACAACAGTCGTTTTTTTTTTACTTTGAATAAGGTTGACTAATTAGGTAGAACATTGTTTAATTGATTATAGGTCAATTCTTTTTGAAAATGAATGTTGCAGCCATTTTTAGGATCCGAGGCGCATGTAAAATTTTTTTCCCTAGTTTAAACAACCCTAAAAAAATTGGAAGTCGTCTGACTCTTCGCAATCCCTCTGAGACAAAGGAGAGGGCTAGGGTTTTATCCAAGCAGCTTGAGGCGTATCCTCAAGGAAAATGAAAACGAATCTTTGAAAAATAAATCGAAAACAAACTTTTTTTTATCAGATTTCGTCTGTGTATTGTTCGCCTAAATAATAATCGATCTTTACCTCTTATCTCGAATCAGTCAAATCCTTTTTACCATGACCCGTTTTTCCTCTGTTTTTCTACAAATCCATTCCATGAAAATTTCGAAAATGGTTTGATATCTATAGGCATTTTGGTGACCTATCATCAATGACGATGCACTAATTTTTTGCCGGATTTTTATTTTCAAATAAATTTTAATGGTTTTTTTTTTATTGATATCAAATCAGTTTAAAAACATTAAAATCACTAGATCACTTTCTTTAATTAACCCTTTTATATATTACCCTAGAATGTAACCCTAAATAAAACCCTTGCACCATTAAACCTAAATTGTAAACCTTTAGGGCATTTGATTCTGCACCCTAACCTAAGCACCTAACCCAAAACTGAATATATAACATAACCCAAACTCCTAAATCTTGCAGTTTCAAACTAAACCCTAATTTTAGCATTTTATATATATCCTAAAAACCCTAATATTTTTCATAAATGTTTTTGAATTTAACATCATAGTATAGTAGAAAATGAAAAGTAGATTTATTTTATATTAGTGAAATGGATGGTAAATATTATACTATAGTTATTTGTGCATCATTGATCTGATGTTTTCTTGGTTAATTGCCTAAACTGTAATGAGTTTAATTGTTTACTAGACTGGCAATTAGGTCTCACCATTTTACGTTGAAGTAGATTGATTTCTAACGTTTGTTATATTCTAATAGTTCCTTTTCTCGACTGTGTGAAATTCCTTTGAATTTATTGCTTCCCTGTCAACTACCATTTCAAAAATTTATTAATATAGTTAAACATCTTATCAAAAAATGTCCGTAAAAATGTCAATATTTTTACGTGGACATCATTTCACCCTCTTCAACGTTTTACAGTGTACGTCAAAATAAGTACTCTCAGCTGTAATTCAAACACGTCTCTCTGATAATCATGAACCATAACACGTCCTTATTATTTAATATACTACACCTATGGCATTCATTCTTGATTTGTTTCTTTTTTTTATGTATAATATTTTGTGTAAAAATGTTTGTATATTTTATTTGTGTGTATAATCATTTATTACAAAAATATATTTTGGGTGTGTAATATTTTGCATGTGTTTATGTGTGTATTGTGTTTATGCCAGTGAGAGAGGAAGAAAGAGAACAGCTTGATGAATCTGACGAATGGAATTTTCTTTAATAATTTAATTTTCGATGCTCTAGACGGGTAGACGTTAATTTCATAGTTTGAAAGAAAAAACATACGTTGATGTCTACTCAAATACGAATAACCCCTAAAATAACGACTGGTTAAAATATTCGTTAATTGCTAAAAAAAAAAAAAAATTACTACGCTTACCTTTTTCGGTGTTCTAAGCCGGTAGACATTTGGGTTAATTTGCAGTATAAACACCAAAAGCCCACGGTAATTAAAATGTTCCAATATGGCGTGAAATTGCTTGATTATTTTGAAAATGAAAATAAAAGATTGCGCTCGATTGCCTTTTAGGATTTATCGACAATGTTAA
This sequence comes from Acanthosepion pharaonis, assembly GCA_903632075.3. Classification (NCBI taxonomy): domain Eukaryota; kingdom Metazoa; phylum Mollusca; class Cephalopoda; order Sepiida; family Sepiidae; genus Acanthosepion; species Acanthosepion pharaonis. The sequence continues at coordinate 3,633 of CAHIKZ030003067.1, read as the reverse complement.
TTTCGATCTCTTTCGCGTTGTCCGACCGCCATTATTGTCGTTGTTTACATAAGTTTGCCTCGAGTAATAACCATCAGGTTTTGATTACTTTAGTTAACGGCCTTTTTACTATTTTCGTATCTTCTTATCGTCTTATGATTACTGCGAATTTTCGAATCTCTTATTATAACTTTTCTTTTTTTTTTTAAATGAAGCTTTAAATGAATAGATTTTTTAATTCGTATAAATTCCCTTTTTCCAGTTAAAAGTATTGTTTCTTTGTAGAGGTGAAGCTTTATAAAATAATGATTTTTTTTTATTATTAAATTTGTTATAGAAAGAATTGAAAGCTTTTCTAAATAAATAGGTCATGAGTGAACGCTTCCCCCCCCCAAAGTCTTTGAAAAAAAGCAAAACATTTTTTTTACCTTTCAGGTACATAATTTCTATTTTATTTTAATTGTCGGATTTTAAGGAAACTTTCACGACAAAATTTAAAAAATACTGTTGAAAAGAAAGGAAAACTTTTTATCCTTTCAGGCACGTAATTTTGATTTTATTTTTGTTTTTGTTTTTGTTTTTTTTACTGCTATATTTGAAATCGTGCATATATTTTAAAATTCGCGCATTGTACAGTAATCAAGACAAGTGAAGTTTCCGCGTATGATTACTCGAGGCAAATATATGTAAAAAAGCCAGTAATGACGGCAGTTCTGTCGGCGTTGACCAAAAAAAAAAAAAAACTTACGTTGTCCATAAGTCCTGTCATTTTCTAACTAACAGCCTTTATCATGCCAGCATGTATCCCAAGAACAAAATGGAAGTTCAATATCTGGTTAATGTGGTGGAGGACTTAGAGAGGGAATTAATAGGAGATAAGTGATTTCCGTGGCACGTGGAACTAGAACAGTCTACAACAGAGTGAAAAAATAAAGGGTTCAATTCAAAGTCCAACTACCTGAAAAAAGCCGGAATAAACGACAATCACGTTGTGATAAATATGCCAACAAAGATTAGGACAATAATCCGAATAATGTAAATAGTGTAAAAAATTGCTATGCTTACCTTTTTCGATCCTCTAAGCTGGTAGACGTTTGAAAAAATGGAGATATCTAGTGAAATACGCGTTACTATTAAAATAAAGTTTATAATAACAAGAAATAATACAAGGTTTAAAAAAAAAAAAAAACATTAATTGCTAAAAAAATATTTTTCCTTAAGTTTTTCGTCCGAAAACAAAACAGATATCGATTTCGGAATGTCCTAACGAGAGATGTCCATTCTTTGTGGACGAGATGAAAATTTTTCCAAGGCCAAATTTTTAAAAATTCCTTTTATACTTCTTCTTTTTACAAAAAATATTACCTCAGGACGTAGGCGATCATAGTTTTCCAATACAATTCTTTTTGTACTTTATTTAATAATTAATTAACTTTTCCTTATTTCTCCATTTTACTTAATAAATCATAAGATATATTTTTGAAAAAAAAATCCCTCTTGTCTCAATCTGTCCTGTTAGTGTCAAATTTTCCAATCTGTTTTTTTAATTATGCGTTCCAAAGATGTCAATAATTAAAAAAATGTTAAAAGTCTTTTCCTTTTGTTTCCATTTTCTATAAAACATGAACTTGCTCAGAATTTCGGTCCATGGTACTCAGCATCCTTCTTATTGAAATTTCAAGTCTTTTCTTCATTTTTCAATTCAAACGCGCTTCGCTGATCCTATTTTCATTGCTGGTGATCGTTAACCATAACACGTACTTTGTTACTTATTATGCTATAGCTATTATAGTCCTTCTTGATTTGTTTCTTTATGCGTATGTATATGTGTTTGTGTCAATGTGTGTTTTCTTTTTTCATTGTGTGTTTATATATTATATATATATATATATATATATATATATATGTATGTTGTATATTTGTATATAGAGGCAGCCAATTGATACTTGTAAAATTCCAGGTTTACAGAGCTTTTGTAAAGAATTTTTGTAGCCTCAGATAACTCCATACAGGTACTATATACGCCAGCACCTCCCTGTTTTCCATAAAAGCTGTCTGCGTGCAATCTGTGGAGTTAAGCTTCAAGATAGGACATCTAACGTAGACCTCTTTAACAGGTGAAATATTGGAGGAATCGATACTTTTATCATACAGTCTCATTTACGCTGGACTGGTCATGTCTTGAGAATGTCTGATGCCAGGATACCCAAGATCCTAATGTACAGCCAGTTAGATCAGAACTACAGGAATGTAGGACGCCCATGGCTAAGATACAAAGACAAGCTGAAAAGCAACTTGTCAGCAGTTAATATACCACATAACATCCTTGAGCGCTTAGCTTTGGAGCGGGTAGAATGGAGATCAACGTTTTTTAGTTCAGCATTTTCAATCTGATTGTCTGAATCATCTTCAAGAAGCGAGAGCAAGATCTAAAAGGTCAGCCAATCTAACAGTGATCTCATCTCACAGTTCTCACATATGTGGCCTCCTTTGTAAATCACTAGCGGGTCTTAAATGCCACAAGATTACCGCACATAATCTTTCATAACTGAATCAATAAGCTGGCAGATCCTCATACGTCGAAACTGACGGGAGAGTCCATTATTATTAAGTGTATATTATTAGTATGCGTGTATTATATGTGTATAGGTGTGTATGTGTTTATGCATGTGACTGTGAGAGAGAGAGAGAAAACGGGAGTAGTGTGATAAATCTGATGAATTACATTTTCTTTAAAAAGTTTTTCGCTGCTCTAGGCTGGTAGACGTTTGAAAAAGCGGTGATGTCTACTGAAACGCGTGTAACCACTAAAACAACGACAGATTAAAAAATTCGTTAACGTCTAAAAAAAATTACCATACTTACTTTTTTTGTTGCTCTAGGCCGGTAGACGTTTGAAAAAGCGGAGATGTCTACTCAAACACAAGTAACCAATAAATTAAAGTTTATAGTAACAACGAATAATGTCAGGTTTAAAAGCCTATTAACTCCTAAAAATTATTTTGTTTATGTTTTGAGTGCGAAAACGAAACAGATATAGATTTCAAAATGTCTGAAAGGGAGATATGCATTCTTTGTGGACGAGCTGAATATTTTTACAATGACGTCTTTTCACCCTCTTCAACATTTCACAGTGTAAAGTTAAAATAAGTACTCCCAGCTTAAATTCAAACGCAGTTCGCTGGTAATCGTTAACCATAACACGTCCTTTTTTATTTATTACGCTGTACCTATTATTTTCATTCTTGTTTTTGTAGTTGTATTTTTAGGGGGTGTGGACAGATAGCAAGAGAGGGGGTCCCTAAAAAAAGAATTCTTGTGACACGCTGATAAATATCAATAAGTGTCGGAATATGATAAATGTGCTTACAACAACTTGTCATCCGACAGATTTAGTGACTTTTTTTGTTTGTTTGTTTTGTTTTTGTTTTTGTTCTGTTTCTAAATGTGCAAGTGTGCATGTGACATATGCCATGTTGGGATATTTTATATCTGACATCTTGGTCAGCCTCCTCCTACCAGAATGCGTAAATCTATTGGCTGAGAGTTTCAAATCTAGGTGTTGTTAAAGACAGAGATAGATAGAAAGATAGAAAAGGGAATAGATATAGACACAAACAGTATCAACACACACACACATATACATATGTATAT
>CAHIKZ030003066.1:125000-137317 GCA_903632075.3 Acanthosepion pharaonis | reverse complement strand
AATTTTTTTTTTTTTTTCCCCCCCCTTTTTTTTTTTTTTTTTTAAAAAAATTTTTTTTAAAAAAAAATTTTTTTTTTTTAAAAAAAAAAGGGGGGGGGGGCCCCCCCGGGGGGGGAAAAACACCGGAAGGGGGGGTTTTTTGAAAAAATTTTTTTTTCCCTTTTTTTTTTTAAAAAATTTTTTTTTTTGGGGAATTTTTCCTTTAAAAAGGGGGGGAAAAATTTTTATTTAATTTTTTTTAAAAAAAAAAAAAAATTGAAAAAATTAATTTTTTTTTAAAAAAGGTTTTTAAAAAAAAAAATTTTTTTAAAAAAAAAAATTTTTTTTTTTTTTTTTAAAAATTTTTCTTAAAAATTTTTAAAAAATTAAAAAAAAATAAAAAAAAACCCCCCCCAAAAACCCCCTTTTTTTTTTTATTTCTTTTAAAAAAATTTTTTAAAAACCCTTTTTAAATTTTAAATTTTTTCCAAAATTTTTGGGGAACCAAAAAAATTTTTTTTAATTAAAATATTTTTTTTTTTTTTAAAATTTTTGAGTTTTTTTTAAATTTTTTTAAAAATTTTTTTTTTTAAAAAAAAAAAATTTTTAAAAAAAAATTTTTTTAAAAAAAAAAAAAAACCCAAAAAAAAAAAAATTTTAACAAAAAATTTTTTTTTTAAAAAAACCCCTTTTTGGGGGGGGTTTTTTAAAATTTTTTTTTTTTTAAAAAAGGGGAAAAAAAAGGTTTTTTTAAAAAAAGGTTTTTGTTTTTGAAAATTTTTTTTTTTTTTAAAAAAAAAAAAAAAAATTTTTTTTTTAATTTTTTAAAAAAAAAAAAAAAAAAAAAAATTTTTTTTTATACATGTCATTGAAAACTACTGAACAAATATACTCAAATAATTCGTCTGACAACTGAAAATTTGTTAATGTTGGACAAATTTACAGTTACAAAAATTTCTGCATATCAAGGCACGTTCGGATCATTCTTTTTACGTCATTAACGCGGTGATTTTCGGCTTCCAGCGTTATTTAACTGGTGTTTTTCGTTTATGTGAAATCTTCCATATGCATAAAATGGGGACAGCTATTGTCATGCCCGTGTATTAAAGAAAATATTGTAAATGTAATTGTCATCTTGATAATGGCTTAATCATGGAAAGCCTTGTCAGTCGTCTTTAAAAAATTATTATAATGGGATTGCTTTTTAAAATAAATAAAATATATATATATATATATATATATATATATATATATATATATAGAGATATATATATATACATACATACATACACGTTCGTAGATATAATCAAAAGGATTCTATTAAGAGAATCTAATCCTGTCAAAAAAATATTACTAATGGATTATTACAGAGCAAATAATTATATACGTAAAATATATATATATATAATTTTAAAATATGATTCCTTGGGGTTTTTAAGAGTTCTATATATAAAAAACAATATATAAATTTCCATATATAATTATTATCAATTTTTGTCTTTTATCATTGTATATATTTATATATATTTCCACATTATATAAAAATGTATTGTTAATTTCATTATGAAGAAGGGCTTTGTGAATGTTTGCCCGTACTTTTGTCGTCTAATGCTTTTTTCTTTTGTTTTCTATTTATTTATATTTTATATATCTTTCTAATTTTTCCTGAGGATTTGAAAATGTTTGCCTTCTTTCAAAAGCGACAGGCTATTTAAAAATCTGCTGTTTCCAGCTTTGTTTGATTTCTTTCTTTAAGGGGGTTAGATTCTTGAAAGATCTTTGATTGGTCAAAACTTTTTTCTTTTTTGCTTTCAAGGATCCTCATTTCCTTCTTTCTTTCGGAACAGGGAACTTTCTGCTATTTTTTATTCCTCTTTCTTTTTTTTTCTCTGAAGATTTCACTAAAATCTATGGACTTTCAAAATAATTCTTTATAAAAGCCATTTTTGGGGAGGAACAGATTCATTCTTTATAATATCTATATATATACAGCTTTTTGAGTCTCGCTTGTAATCGACATCCACACACACAGGACACACATTCATATATTTAAAATATATTCCAATGGCTGTATTTACACGGCTCGTTCATTATTTCTTTTTGTCTTTTAGCGTTTAGTCCACCAAACATCCTTTCTTCTTTTTTAAGAATGAGGGTTATCCTCCTTGCGCTTGTAGTTTCTTTACAACCTTTTTCTGGGTGAAAGTTAAAAAACTGTTAGGGTAAATAAAATAAAAGAAATAAATTAAAACCAAATTGACCCAAATGTTGTAAGTTTTTTAACTTGAATTAATAAATAAATTATGGCAAATTTCTTGTAATTCTGTTTTGACTTTTTGTTATTTAATTATTTAAATCAATGTCTTGTTTCAGCATTTTCTTTCTTTCTTTCTTTCTTTTAAAATTTCTTTCTTTGGATGAATTATTTGTCAGTATTTCATTTTTGTCATTTTTAAAATTATTCTTTATAAAAATGTGGTTCTATTTAATTTCAATTTACTCTTTCCTATTTTCATAAAACTTTTTTTTTTTTTCTTTTTTTATTTATTTTTTTTTCTTTTATATTTGATTTTTCATCGTTTATTTACATTTTTTATTTTCTTAAACCGACTCACACACTTTCTTTTTTTCTTTTCTTTTTACTTTCTTTTTATATATCTTTTATTTATTCTATTTGCACAGCAACTCTTTTCAGTTTTTCTATTCTTTAAAGACGAAATTCTGTCATTTTTTCTTTCTTTTGTTTTTTATTTCTTTCTTTTGTTTTTCAATTCTATTTTTTTGTTTTCTTTTCAGATTTGGACTGATTCTTGCTCTTTCATTGATATCATTTTTTCTTTTCTTTCTTTGTATCTATCTATGCCTCTTTTTTTCTTTCTTTATTTGTTATTCTTTCTATCAATTTTTTTGTCTGTTTGATCTTTTTTTTGCTTTCTTTCTTTCTTCGGATGTCTTGTTCTTTGGATGCCTTTTTTCTTTTGGATGTTTTGTACTTTTATTGCATCTTGATCTTTATTTGTATGTAATGCGCTTTTTCGGATGTCTCGATCTTTCTTCGGATGCCTTGTTCTTTCTTTGGATATATTGTTCTCTCTTTCGATGTCTTGCTCTTTCGTTGAATATGCTTGTTCTTTTATAAGAATGTCTTGCTCTTTATTTGGATGCTTTTATTCTTTCTTTAGATATATTTCTCTTCATTTGGATCCTTATCTTTTGTGTGATTACATTGTTTTTTTATGTGGATGTCTTTACTGTTTCTTTGAATCCTTGTTCTTTCACTGGATATCTTGCTGTTTTCTTTGAATGATTTGGTCTTTATTTAAATGTTTTTGCTCTTTCTTCAGTTTCTTGCACTTTCTTTGGCTGGCTTTTTTCTTTCTTCGGATCTCTTGCATTTTTTTTTTGGTCTTCTTCTTTAATCGAATCTCTTGACCTTTCTGATCTCTTGATATTTCTTTGGCTGTCTTACTTTCTTTGATCTCTTGCCGTTTCTTTGGCTGTCTAGCTCTATCTTCGGATCTTGCCCTTTCTTCGGATCTCCTGACCTTTTCTTGGATCTCTTTCCCTTCTTAGGATCTCTTGCCTTTCCACGGATCCTTTTTGGATCTCTTGATCTTTCTTTGGCTGTCTTGCTTTTCTTTGACTTGCTTTGGCTGTCTTGCTGGATCTTTCCTTTCGGATCTCTTCCCCTTTCTTTTTTTATCTTTTCGGATCTCGGCATTTCTTTGGCTGTCTTGCCCTTTCTTCGGATCTCTTGACATTTCTTTGGATATCTTCTTCTTTCTTCGGATCTCTTGCCATATTATTGGCTACCTTGTTCTTTCTTCGGATCTCTTGCCCTTTTTTGGCTGCCTTGTTCTTTCTTCGGATCTCTTCACTTTTTCTTCGCATTTCTGGCCGTTTCTTCGGATCTCTTACCCTTTCTTTGGCTGCCTTGTTCTTTCTTCGGATCTCTTGCCATTTCTTCGGATCTCTTGCCCTTTCTTTGGCTGTCTTGCCCTTTCTTTGGATCTCTTTCACTTTCTTCGGATCTCTTGCCCTTTCCACGGATCTCTTGCCCTTTCTTTGGCTGCCTTGTTCTTTCTTCGGATCTCTTGCTCTTTCTTCGGGTACATTGCCCTTTCTTTGGCTGTCTTGCTCTTTCTTCGGATCTCTTGCCCTTTCTTCGCATCACCTGCCCTTTCTTCGGATCTCTTGCTCTATCTTCGGATCTTTTGCCCTTTCTTTAGCGGTCTTGCTCTTTCTTCGGAGCTCTTGCCCTTTCCACGGATCTCTTTCCCTTTCTCTGACTGCCATGTTCTTTCTTCGGATCTCTTGCCATTTCCACGGATCTCTTGCCCTTTCCACGGATCTCTTACCCTTTCTTCGGATCTCTTGACATTTCTTTGGCTGTCTTGCCCTTTCTTCGGATCTCTTGCCATTTCTTTGGCTATCCTCTTTTTTCTTCGGATCTCTTGCCATTTCATTATTGGCTGTCTTGTTTTTTCTTCGGATCCCTTGCCCTTTTTTTGGCTGCCTTGTTCTTTCTTCGGATCTCTTCCCTTTTTCTTCGCATCTCTGGCCGTTTCTTCGGATCTCTTACCCTTTCTTTGGGTGCCTTGTTCTTTCTTCGGATCTCTTGCCCTTTCTTTGGTTCATTCTTCGTTCGTTCCTTTCTTCAGAACTCTTTACCATTTCTTCGGATCTCTTGCCCTTTTTTCTCTCTTGCTCTTTCCTCCGGATCTGTTATTTCTTTCTTCGGATCTCTGCCCTTCCTTTAGCTGTCTTTTCTCTTCCGGATCTCTTGCCCCCTTTCTTCCCGCATCACCTGCCTTTCATCGGATCTCTTGCTCTTTCTTCGGATCTCTTGCCCTTTCTTCGGATCTCTTGCCCTTTCCACGGATCTCTTGCCCTTTCTTTTGGCTGCCTTGATATTTCTTCGGATCTCCTCTTTCTTCGGATCTCTTGCCCTTTCTTTGGCTGTCTTGCCCTTTTTGGCTGTCCTTCTTTCTTCAGAATCTTGTCCTTTCTTCGGATCTCTTGACCTTTCTTTGGCTGTCTTGCCTTTTTCTTTGGTTTCTTGTTCTTTTCTTCGCATCTCTTGCTTTTCTTGAATATCTGGCCATTTCTTTCGGATCTCTTGCCCTTTTTGTCTGCCTAGTTCTTTCTTCAGATCTCTTGCCTTTCTTCGCATTTTTGCCCTTTCCTCGGATCTCTTGCCACTTTCTTCGTTTCTCTTGCCCTTTCTTTGCTTCTGCCTTTTTTCTTCGGATCACTTGCTCTTTCTTCGGATCTATTGCCCTTTCCTCGGATCACTTGCCCTTTCTTTGGCTGCAATATTCTTTCTTCGGATCTCTTGCCCTTTCTTCGGATCTCTTGCCCTTTCTTCGGATCTCTTGCTCTTTCTTCGGATCTTTTTGCTCTTTCTTCGGGTACATTTCCCTTTCTTTTCTTCGGATCTGTTGCTTGCTCTTGGATGTCTTCTCTTCGGATCTCTTGCCCTTTCTTCGCATCACCTGCCTTCCTTCGGATCTCTTGCCCTTTCTTCGGATCTCTTGCCCTTTCTTTACTTCTCTGCTCTTTCTTTGGGTGTCGTTCGTTTCTTTCTTCAGACTCTTTTTCCCTTTCTCCAGATCTTTGCTCTTTCTTCTGATTCTTGCCATTTCTTTGGCTGTCTATCCCTTTCTTCGGATCTCTTACCCTTTCTTCGCATCCTCTTGACATTTTCTTGGATATCTTGCCATTTCTTTGGATCTCTTGCCATTTCTTTTTGTCTCTCTTTTTCTTCGGATCTCTTCTTTCTTTGGATGTCTTGTTTTTTCTTCGGATCCTTGCCCTTTTTTCGCATCTCTTGTCCTTTCTTCGGATCCTTGCCCTTTTTTGGCTGCCTTGTTCTTTCTTCGGATCTCTTCCCTTTCTTCGGATCCATCTCTTTCTTGCCGTTTCTTCGGATCTCTTGCCTTTCTTTCGTTTGTTCTTTCTTCGGATCTCTTGCCCCTTCTTTGGATATCTTGCCTGTCGTTCGTTTCTTTCTTGTCTGGAACTCTAGTCCCTTTCTTCGGATCTCTTGCCTTTCTTTGTCTCTCTTGCCCTTTCTTCGGATCTCTTGTTCTTTCTTCGGATCTCTTGCCTTTCTTTAGCCTTCCTTTTCTTGGATCTCTTGCTCTTTCTTCATCTGCCCTTTCCTCGGATCTCTTGCCCTTTCTTCTGCAATATTCTTTCTTCGGATCTCTTGCCCTTTCATCGGATCTCTTGCTCTTTCTTGGATCTCTCCGGCTTTCTTGGATCTCTTGCTCTTTCTTCAGATCTCTTGCCCATTCCACGGATCTCTTGCCCCCTTTTTTTGCTGTCTTGCTTTTCTTGGATCTCTTGTCTCTTTCTTTGGATGCTCTTGTTCTTTCTGCTTTGATCTTGCCCTTTTTCGCATCTCTTGTTCTTTCTTCAGATCTTGTCCTTTCTTCCCGGATCTCTTGCCCTTTCTTTAGATCTCTTACCTTTTCTTGGGTTCTGTTCGTTCTTCTTCGCACTCTTGCCCGCTTTCTTCAGATCTCTGGCATTTTTCGGATCCTCTTATCCTTTTTGTCTGCGCATCTCTTTCTTTTTTCTTCGGATATCTTGCCTTCTTTGGATCTCTTGCCCTTTTTTTGTCTCTCTTGCCCTTTCTTCGTTTCTGCCTTTCTTTGGATGCCTTTGTTCTTTTCTTCAGATCTTTTGCTTTTCTTACTCTGTTGTCCTTTCCTCAGGATCCCTTACCCCTTTTTTTTGGCTGCCTTGTTCTTTCTTCGGATCTCTTGCCCTTTCTTCGGATCGGCTCTTTTCTTGCCCTTTCTTTGCCTTTCTTTGGCTGTCTATCATTCTTTCTTCGGAACTCTTGTCCTTTCTTCAGGTCTCTGCTTTTTCTTTGGATATCTTCTTTTGCTCTTTCTTTGGATCTTTTTGTCTGCTTTTGTTCTCTTCGGATCCTTTCTTTCTTTTGGATCTCTTGTTCTTTCTTCGGATCTATTGCCTTTTCTTGCATCTTGTCTTTCTTTTAGGATCTTTCCTTTCACGGATCTCTTTCCCGCTTTTCTTCAGCTGCCATGTTCCCTTTCTTCGGATCTCTTGCCATTTCCACAGATCTCTTGCCCTTTCAACCAAATATATTAGGTCAATCTCAGTATTGGTAGCTTTCCTAATAAGTACCAGCATATAATATATAAATAATTATACATATATATTTATTTATATTTATTTACACTTTTTCACACACACACACATATATATATATATATATATATATATATATATATATATATATATTTTTTTTCTATATTTACCATATTGCTATCTGTGCAGAGAGATAAGAATGATTCATTATAATCTGACTTTGCTGACCTTTCTCTTCACGTCTCCAAGATGAACACACTTTCTTTCTAAATTTCTGAGATACGTTTATCCTTATTTTACATGCGGACTGTTGACTTCATCTTTATCACAACATTTTGACTGTTGTATGTCTAACCTTCATCAGGTGTTTATTGATCAGCATAACTGAGCAGTACCAAATAAGAGCTAGATGAGATATTCCTTTAGACAGGGTCAGTAAAATGAGAATGATCTGCCCCCACCCATAGATTAAATAAAGTGTTTAGTTTGAATTTAATTACCTAAAGAAGGCTGAAAAACACAACAGCTGAAATATTGTGATAATGGCAACAAAGATAAGGACAACAGTCTGCATGTAAATAATGTAAAAAAAAATAAAGGCATTTCTATCATTGTCAGTTTTGAAGTACCAATCAAAGAAATGCAGCACCAGATACCCAATTAGCACTTATTTGCAAAACAGCAAAAAAAAAAAATATCCAAGATTTTAAGAGAATTGTCAAACAACTATTTTTAGTATTTTAATTTTTTTTTATCTTTGGACTAGATTGATGTTGAAAGTTTCAATTGACATAAGATTTCACATAAGATAATATAATATTTTGAAGTGTCTTTTGGCTTTTTATTGCTTGTGTAGTTGGTAATCGTTGCAAATTTGTATTTAAAATTCTGAAACATCTGAAAATGGGTTGTACATAAACTTACTGGCGCTAACATCAGACAATATAAAAATCTGATTAATTGAACATCATTGTTAAAAATCAAAAAAATTCTTGACTTGTCACCTTCAAGACCTTGTTTTCACTTTTTGAAATTTGGTTATCAGGCCAATAGTTCCAAGTTGAAAAACAAGGAAAAAAATTTGTTTTTTAACTTTTCCAAAAAGTGAAAAGGGTCAGAAAAAACTTGTTCAATACTTTGATGACTTAATTATGATGCCATGAATTTATATAAATCAATTTCTTTATATATAAAAAAATAAATCAATAAAAAATACTGGAAACTTTTGAATTGGCTAAATTAGGAATTATATAAATTCATTCTGAATTTTGGAACGGATCATTTTAATTTTTTCATTCTTTTGTGTGTCCTGCAAAAGATTGTGTACTTGATGACTTACGTTCCTTTCATATAAAATTTTTCCTTGAATAGGACAGAACAGATTTCCTAATTATTACTCAAATTAGATACTGAAAGACGTGAAAAATAAGAATGTTGTTAATTATAAATTTTTTCTTTTACTGTTTCAATTTAGTATGGCTAATTCAATGACAAATAGATAAAATGTCCTTTTGCACATTTTGTCTCCCTTCTGTAATAAGTTGTAACATATAGTGACGTCTTTCCTGGTTGAACCTGTCCATTTTCTTTTTTGTTTAATACCGTTTAGTCTGATAGTTTGTATGTCATATTCTCTCATTTTTATAGTCTTTTTTTTTTTTTTTTTTGCTATTCTTTATTGTTTTATTTATTTATCTGAAAGTGTTTGTCATTTTAGTGTTAAATCAGCAAAAATTATTTTGCTCTCTTTATGCTTGTTTTCTCGGCAACTCTCAGATTTATCAAAGGGCTGAATCCCCTCGAATTTGTGTGGTTTGCCCAATGCCTGAGCTAAAAAATTGCAAAGGGGAAAATAAGGGAAAGGGCGTTGTATTTTTGCCTCATGAGGCCTTGTTTTAATGGCAATCATCCACCAGTGCCTGTAATTTTTTTTTTTTTCTTCTTATTTCAAACAAATACAGAACTGTGAAAATTGTGTAAATAAATAAGTACTTTAGAAAACACAGAAAAATGACTGAGCAACAAGCAGGATTAATATTTTCGTTCACCGCATTTAGAGTATCAGATTAAATATATTAAATTTGTTATATGATATTAAATTTACATAGAAAATATTCTTAAAGGCACTCATTAATTTTTTTTTGTAATAAGAGATATAACATTTGGTTATGTTTTATACTTTAATGAAAAGTTTAAAAATTTTTACTACATTTCTGAAATATTAAACTAGGAAAGTAATTATAAAGAACTGTCTAGAGAAAATTTACTCGATCTATAAGGCTTATATTTCAGTTTTATTACCTGCAGCTTTAGCTTAAAATAGATCATTGGGCAGGATGTCGCAAGATTTATTTTTGAACCCAAGCTATTCGTCTAATAGAACTATTTTTTTTTTTAATGTGGGTGAACGTAAATTTCGGGATTGAATAAAGGAAAAATTATTAGTGATGGCGTTGAAATATCCACTTCATTCAAGTATCAAAAATAGACTCAAGAAAAAACCAGATCTCTGAATTATCTACCAAGTGCAATGCTCTCCACAAGCACTTTATCTAATAATGTTCACCCAATACAAAGTTCAAGAACCACTCAAGGTAGAGGAATATTATGCGAAGTTGTATGAGCATAAGAAAAGGCAAAAATGAAATTCATGGATTGAAAGAAGAAAATTAATCATAGACTTGAACGGGCCAAGATTATAATGATTGGGAAAACATTCTGCCGGGAGTCTGTTCCACAAAAGTAGCAGTTCTTGGGAAGGAGTTTATGTGTTTATAGTCTTGATGTATTATTTTGGTAAGGAAATAATTAGGGTCGTAGTATCTGTCGGTCGTCTAATGTGCAGGAAGGGAACTGGCGAAGACTGCAACACAGTGTGGACTCAGAGTTGCCCACCGGAGGTGCTCCCTTCCATGCGGGACATGGCACTGCAAGAAGTTCGATATTATGCAACTGTTGATCAGAGCAACCTCTCAAGACGTTCGGACTTCTAACTACCAGTCGGGAAAAGCAACCAGGGTACTGCTAAACCGGTACCCTCGAGTATGAACAGACGTTGCCAGCATCTACGAATATCAAAATAATTAATGGCATCACTACTATTAAGGCCAGAGAAAAGGAAAGAAACTGGGAACTCCACCTTAAACAGTAAATAATGGACGGAACCAAATAAAGTGTTCTGTTCGCCGGGGAGTTAAAATAAAAACAAAATAAAATGAAATGAATATGGCAAATAACAAAAATTTCAAAAAAATTCTCAAAATCTCCAATAAATAAAAAGTTCATTAAATAATGCATTAATCAATTTGACCGTTAAAACTGAATAATGAGTTCGAACTTCATTACGTATATATATACGTGGCCTATATATATAAAACCAAGCCAAGCTTTTAAAAAATAACAAAGCCTCCCTCATCTTGTGGAAAAAAGGTTATATTTCTCGTCTGGTTGATCATTTAAGTATTGAGTTGTAAGTCATTGCCACATACGTCACCTCTGTTGTCAAAGCTATAATAAACAAATAAATAATAACTTCATGTCTCTACGATTAATTTCTGATCATTTCTCTCAACCGGGAAACTGTTTCTTTTTCTCACTTCCGTCAGCTATAAAAACAGTTTACTGTTTCAAAGTTTCTATCATTGGAAATTCATTAAAAGTTCTATTTTCGATTGAATTTGGAATCTGGAACCGATTCTAAGTCGGGAAAGTGAGACATACAACTTGATCTATTTTCAGGAGAATAAAATGAGAACTGTAATAACAATAGAATGGCGAAACGATACCCGTGCATCCGCATAGATTATTTTGGACATTACGACGTCGTGTAATGGTTAGGAAGATGTATCTCGACAGATCAATTACGACGGAATAGTGAGTTCGATCCTCACTGGGTGCTTAATACTTACGGCTTTGTGTCACATCTAAGCTAAAAGAAGATTCTTGGTTAGCAAACTAATTTTTGTAGTCCCAGAGCTAATTTAGCCAGTGTATAATAGACTGATATTGTGAGTCTCTTTCCGAGTTGCTAGCTGCTGCACAGACCGCACATATGTTTAAACACGTTCATTACGTATTTTTAGACCATTCAAATATATTTTTTTTTGTAAAAAAGTACCAGTTCCATAACATCAGCGATGAAATTCTGTTTAAATAACTTCCGGTCTCAATAGGGTATGCTGTCTTACAAAACATATCTAGGGGCAGTTTGAATAAAGTAGACGTTGAGTTTAGCATGGCTCATGTCTTTCTTTGTGTTACTACAGTATTTTAGAAATATGTTGTTTATTTGTCCACCCTAAGCCCCGTGGAACTATACCATTCTCTTCGGGACATAGACGATGATTTAATTCATATTACTTTTCTTTTATTATTTTGTCAGTTTGATTTTTCGCAAAAAATTGAAACCCAGGGTCAAAAACTCACATAAATAGGCTCTTAATAATATATATATATATATATATGGTACGCTAAATATTTATGGGTTAAAGTTGCTCAAGATCAAAGATAGTGCGTATACAAATATAAAAGTGGACATTGAAGTCATCACAGCGGTGACTGTTTAATGTTAAACGGAAGAAAAGAGTTCGTGAGATATATGAGGGTTGCGCTTAAGCATCAAATATACTGTCAAATGGGCGTTGACCACTATATATATATAAAAATGTCATCCAGACAAATTTTTATTTAATTTCATCAGTTTATTATTTATCCGTTTTCTAGCTATTTTATATACTTATTTTAATGATCAATGGGCTCAGAAAGAAAATAATATAAATTCAAACGTTCATTTTTAGCGTATTTATTTTAAAATTTGACTGAATCAAAATTTTCTTCTTTATTTGATTTTATATTCTTTATATTTTACCTATATTATATATATCCATATTTTATATTTATAACCATTAACAAAATGCAAATTCTTTTTAATAATCTTTCTTTCAAACGTTCCTTTTGTTAATTTAAAAATCTCAATCAAAAAAGTAACTGCATAGTTATTTATTATAAGTTATTACATCAAACGAAAAGATTTGTTAAAAAATCAAATATTTGTTTCGATGCCTATTTCAAACATCTCATCAGGTTATATTATCCATCTTTGGTATGATGCATGTCCTTAAGCAAATATAATGGTTTAAGATAACTTAATATATATATATATATATTTTATATATAACATATATATATATATATATATATATATTCAAAAAGAA
>CAHIKZ030003066.1:112500-120000 GCA_903632075.3 Acanthosepion pharaonis | reverse complement strand
TTCAATTGACGGACTTGTTCTTTTTTCTGTTTCTTTTGTTTGCTTCTTTCCTTTCACCTCTAATTCTTTTTCTTTTCCATCTTTCATCATTTTACCTCATTTTCGTTACATTTAATTTTCCTTTGTTTTTCGCTTTTTTTTTCTTCATCTCTATTGTTATTTCTGATAATATCGTGCAAAACAAACATATTTAAATCATGTAGTTAAAAGAAGAGTGAGAAATAAACTGGCATTTAAAACAAAAGATCAAAATTGTCCGATTGTTGCTCTTCAACTTGCCAGAATTCGATCTTGGATTAAAATAGTAAATATACTACCGACTTAATAGATAAAGGAACAACTAACACGCCGTTATTAGTAACATACTTAACAAGGAGTATCTACAAACAGATGTGTGATACATAGATGACTTATTGTGAGTGTCCCATGATAAATTATGCTTGGTTTGTTTTGTTTTACGGTATACCAGCCTCAATGGATTATTTAATGTCGACATGATTTTTATTGCTGGTAATTTTTTTTTCAAAAATAATTTCTGGCAATATTTTTTTCAAAATATATTGCTGGTAATATTTTTTTCAAAAATGTATTGCTGGTAATATTTTTTTTTTAAAAGTATTGCTAGTAATAATGTATTGCTGGAAATATTTTTTCCAAAAAGTATTTCTGGCAATATTTAAAAAAAAAATGTATTGCAGGCAATTTTTTGTTTTAAAATTTTATTGCTGGCAATATTTTTTTTTCAAAAATGTATTGTTGATAATACATTTCTGGTAATGTTTTTTTTCCAAGAGTTTTTCATGCAATATTTTTTCAAAAAATGTATTGCTCTCAATTTTTTATTGAAAAATATTTTGCTGGTAATTTTTTTTTTTTTCAAAAATGTATTTCGGGTAATGTTTTTTTCAATTTATTGCTGGTAATAATTTTTTACAAAAATGTATTTTTGGTATAAAAACCTATTTTTACACTGTCATAGTGTTTTGACCCCATAGCTGGGACCCCTAACAGGTACTACCCCCCTGGGTTAGGGTGGACCTGGGAACACCAGCAATTAAGAGGTGGTTCCATACTCCTCAAAACCTCCTGATCAAAGGCGTTGCTGTTGGATATAGTTTATAGTCTTACCCAGGACGCGTATGTACTTTATCGTCATACCCAGGACGTTGTTAAATTAGGGACAGAACAGTTTTATGGAATATTGAATAGGTTACACCCTTCTCTTCATTTCACTATTTAACGGCAGACTGTTCTCTATCTTTTCTTGATGTCTTGGTGCAAAGACATAGTACTTTGTTTATTACATCGGTGTATTGCAATCCTAAGTTTTCAGGTTTATCTACTAGCTGGGACTCATTTTTGTCCCAGGATATGTAGAGATCAATTTGGTTAAAACATTGATTCATCTGCCGCTAATGATTTGTTCTTATAATATATTAGAAGAAGATCTGAAACGTATTAGAAATATTTTGTGATAATGGCTATCCTTTGGATACTTTGCAATCTAGGATAAATGTGAAAATTGTACAGTTTCGTAGGCCTAAACGATTGGGCTCTAAAAAACGTCCTGTCTTTTTAAGACTCGCCATAGATTTGTGAGCCTGGCGTGACTTTTGCTAATGAAATCCCGGCCAGTATTTCACTATGTTATTTTACATCGAATCCACAAGTCATGTCTCTACCGATATTGAAATCTGTCTGGAAGGTCGATCTGCCTATCTTCAAAACAAATGCTTATTTATTATTTTAAATTTAATTTCAGTGTGACAATGACTTTACAGGCATAACATCTGAACTTCACCAAATTACCCAGCATGCTCCAGCGTTCATTAGAAGAATTTATCTTCGAAATAATTTGCATAAGTCATCCGGGTCTGCAATTCCTGAGCACCTTATTAAAAAAAAAACCTTCAGTTTTCCGAGGCGTACCGTAAGGACATGTTTTCCGTGTTATGCAGATTTCGTTGCCAGTTCTATCTTAAAGTCCTTGAAACCATTTTCATTCATTCCAGACAGGATACCCTGTGTAAACAAGGAATGGCTGATAGGACTTAATGTGATTTGTTTGTAGATATTAAGTGTTTAGTATATTACTAATAACACTGTATTAGATTTTCGTTCATGATTTTAGTCGGAATGTAGATTTACTATTTTATTATTGGATCGAGTTCTGACAAGCTGAAGAGCGATAAATGGTAAACTCCCATTTTTCATATTAAATATCAGTCTATTTTTTACTTAACTAAATATCTTAAATATATCTGTGTTATACGCCATTATCAAAATTTAAAGTATTTTTCTTTTTCACCCGCTTGCTCTCTTTTTTCTTTATCAGTTTTATTTTATTTTTTTTCATCCGTTTTATTTTTCATTACATTCTTTATGAATATGATTTCTTCGTATTTATCTCTTCTTATTTCGTCTTGTATTTTTATCAGACATTATAAATTACTGGAGAGAAGTAGATAGATAGATAGATAGATAGATAGATAGATAGATATGAACAGAATTAGATAGATAGATAGAGAACCAGAATAAGATAAATATATTGATAGACAGATAGAAATAACGAAAGAGAATGAGATTAACAGATAGATAGATAGAGATGAACAGAATGAGATAGATATGAAGAGATATAGGCATATATATATATATATATATATATATATATATATATATATATATATAGATAAATAGATAGATAGATAGATAGATAGATAGATAGATAGATAGATATAGATAGATAGATTGAAACAGACTGTTTTTATAGACATATAGATAGATATGGACAGACTGAGATAGACTAGATAGCTATATCTATCTATCTATCTATCTATCTATCTATCTATCTATCTATCTATCTCATCCTTGCTCTGTCTATCTATCTATGCCAGTCTATTTATGTCTATCTATCAATCTATCTCATTCTGTTTATATATCTCTCATTCTTTTTCTATCTATTTCTTTCTGTTCATCTATCTATCTATCTATCTATCTATCTATCTATCTATCTATCTATCTATCTATCTCATTCTCTTCTTTAATCTGTAAGGTTAGTTACGTCAGATAAGAATGTGAGACTAACTTTTCTATTCTTGTTTATTCACTTATGGATGTCATAATATTAGCGTCGGCTGAATCGACGGTATTTGGTTTCTGGTCTTTCTTCAAACGTTTGATATTCCTTCAATACGCAAATAAAGAATTCTTTTTAATTATTTCACTCTAAGCAAGGCAATGAAGCCGCTATGACACAAGGGTTACTGAGTGTTATAGAATATAAGAAAAAACTACTATTAAAGAGGCAGGACAATAAAAGAATAAGACTTGTGGATCGAAGTTGCAGGTTTTGTGACAAATATCAGGAAACCATAAACCCTCTAATCTCAGGTCGTTCTATACTTGCGCTAAATGAATATAAAAGTCGTCACGATAGAGTGGGTTAATATTTATATTAGACAATGGACATCGCCCAGTACCGGTTACAGAAATAGAAGACAGTAGAAAACGATTGACATTGCATTTCAATTTTTGAATATCCAAGTTAAATGTCAAACAAGAAAACAGAAGTGAGTTCAACGCGTTCATTACCAGGACAGCCATTTTCTTTTTTATTACAGTTCATGTAACGATTGTATAAAGAATTAAATTTTTTTTGTAGATTTCTCCATTTTTATACTCGAAAAATTCTTTAACTTGAAGACAGACATCCTGTCGAAATATTTTTCAACATTGTCAAACATTTTCTTTTTCTTTTCTTTTCTTAAATCGCACTCTTCACTTTACTATTGAAAAATATTGGAAGAGTTACGTCAACCATTTTGTTTATTTAATAATAATAATAATAAGGAGGATAGAAAGTAAACAAGCAAGTATTTAATCACCTATTCTACATGGATGATATCAAACTCTTTGCCAAAAAGAAACAATTGACCATCTTATATCAGGTTGCACAGTGTTAGCACCCACTGTGTATAAAACAGGTCATGATTGCATATTTTCCAATATCTGACCTGGAAAATATACAAATCTGACGGAAAGAAAACTGCAAGAAACTGGTATGAACATCACCCAGACCCACTTACAGAGATGTAAGATGTAAGAGATGTACATGTAACAATTTCGATGGGACTTTACAATGAACACATCCAGAACAATCAAAGCTAATCGCCTAGACATCATAATCAGAGACAACAAAAAGAACCTGCTTTCTTATTGACATGACAATCGCTGCAGACTGTAATATATCTTTGGAGATCATCAAAATGTATCAAAATACAAGGACCTTGAAGTGTAAAACTAAAAAAATGTGGCACCTGAGGACATCAATAATTTCAATTGATTTGAAAAGGTTCCAATAGATATTTTGAAAGGGATCCCATGATAGACCAGGTCTTAAATAAATAAAGAAAAATTGTACTCACAACTACAAGTCACACATTACGAATAGCTTTATATATGTAAAATGTGTGTAATAATCAATATATGATAAAAAAATATTTCCCATTTAAAAACTAATTCAGACAGAAATGGATAAGTTCCTTGAACTTACCAGGAAATTGAAAAAGTTTTAGATGATGAAGTTAACAACCGTGCCAGTAGTTATCTGAGCCCTAGGAAAACATTTATTTACTAACTAGGAGACTTGCTGTCAATTCATCTTCACTTTCAGTCACCATTTATCCCAGAAATAACTAATAATGGTATTAGTATATCAGTAATAATGAAAATGGTTTTTAGTATAAATAATAATAATAATAATAATAATAATAATAATCGTTATACTATCAAAACGAAGATCGGTGTAAATTTTGTCAGAATGTAGTTAATTAAAGTTAAGTACGCGATAAATTCGCATCATGGCATTGCTACTTATCGACTAAATACTACTGATTAGTGGCCTCAATTTGGTTGTACCCATGTTTCGAATACTTGCTATCTGGCATTCGTCAGTCATCAATCAAAGTTAGTAAACTAAAACGAATAATCATTAAATGTTATATCATTCAGTGGAAGAGACAAAGTGCGAATTAATTCGGAAGAATTAACAGAAACTAAAAGGTTACGCTTAAAAATAGCGCGAAATTACAACGACCAAACTGTTCTAACAATAAAAACAAAGATGAGGATACTCGTTAAAGATAAAAAAAATAATTCCCCATTTAAAAACTAATTCAGACAGAAATGGATAAGTTCCTTGACCTTACCAGAGAATTGAAGAAGTTTTGGATGATGAAGTTAACGGTCGTGCCAGTCATTATCTGAGCGCTAGGAAAACATTTATATACTAACTAGGAGACTTGACGTCAATTTATGTTCACTTTCAGTCACGATTTACCCAAGGTGTAAACCCTGACTGAGGGAACAACAGCAACAACAACAACAACAACAACAGCAACAACAAAAACAATAATAATAATAATAATAATAATTAGAAGAAAAACATATTCAGTAATAAAGCAAGCCAACAAATGCAAAAGTGAATTTCAAGTGGGTGTAGAAGTACAAATAAACTATAATACACCTAATCCAGCGGCAAATAACCTAAAGATGAAAGCAAATGCAATGTACTAAATACAGAAAGGATTGCAAGATAAACCTTTTATTGGTTAGTATTCTAGCCTTTACCAAACAAGTTGATGTAGAAAAAACCTGTAGCCATCATTGATTACATAGTGCAAGGTTAAAAGTTGAAACCGAAGGTTTTATTGTTTCTGCACAGGACCAATGCTTGCTAACTAGAAATTAACAATCACACAAGCTGAAAAATCGTATTGACCACAAATGCAGATTGTGATAAATATCCAGAAACAACTGATCATCTTGTATCAGGTTGCACGGTTGTTATCACCCACTGAATATAAAACTCGGAATGATAGATTGGGCCTATATGCACACTGGAAAATATGCCACTTTTACGCGAAGGAAACTGCAAGAAATTGGTATGAACATCACCCAGACCCGGTTACAGAGGTTAGGATATGTAACAATTTCGATGAGACTTTACAATACATACATGCAGAACTATCAAATCTAATCACTCAGACATGGTGATCAGAAAGTACAAGAATAAAATGTATTTTCTTATTGACTGCAGATTGTAATGTAATTTTGAAGATATTCAAAAAATTAAATAGAAGGATCGTGAAGTGGAAAACAAAACTGCGAGCTACATGAAGGTATAAATAATTCCAGTAGTAGTTTCAACACTCGGAGTGATTGGAAAAGATTTAGATAAAGTCATTGATTAAGTCATTATTCTGACTATTGTCCTCATCTTTGTCGCCATATTTATTATTTGAGGAAGGCCGGAGTGTACAACGGCCGAAACGTTGTAATAAATATGGCGACAAAGACGAAAGGATATAATAGTCCATTTTATAAATAATTGTACATAATACCTCATCTCAGAAATATAGACAGATAGTGATATCTGGTAGTTCATGCCGTAAAAAAAATTTTAAAATGTGTAAATGAAATTACTGCTCACACATCACAAAACAAAATTTACCTATGTAAATATTTTATTGTAATCTTAGGTTCTAAAATGCCATGATCTCTCTTCTAATCTTAGGTCTCTGGTTGGGACCCGGAAGGAAATGAGTATACAACAGAAATCAAAGGAAATAATAATAATAATAATAATAATAATAATAATGAATGATGTAAAATGCAATTTATTTTAGTAATAGTAAAAACATCTATTGATATTAAATTTAATAGTAATTTTGTAATATAAATACGAGTTAGTATCTATTTATATTTATAATTACCTTACCATATAACACACTAGAATAGTGTAGTAATATATTAGATAATAATATTTAAATTAAATAATAAATTTGATCAGAGTAATAACATAGAAATGATAATAGAATATTATAAATGAATAATAATCAGTATTTGCCTATATTTCTGCTATGAGGTATTATGTACACTATTTACATTATTCGGACTATTGTCCTCATCTTTGTCGCCATATTTATTACAACGATTCGGCCGTTGTACGCTCCGGCCTTCTTCACTATCTGTCTATGTTTCTGAGATGAGGTACTATGTACACTATTTACATTATTATGACTATTGTCCTCATCTTTGTCGCCATATTTATTACAACGTTTCTGCAGTTGTACGCTCCAGCCTTCTTCAAATAATAAATATGGCGACAAAGATGAGGACAATAGTCCGGATAGTGTCAATAGTGTAATAATAATCAGTAGAATAGTAATAATTTTGACTATAAAGACTATAGAAAATCATAGTAATTATAGTGTACAAATAATTTTAATTATTATAATAATGGTATTTATTCAAAAATTATAACATAAGGATGTTATAACATCACTACAAAAATAGCCATTTTGTTTCAAAACTTCTGGTGTCTTGTCAAGTGATGGTGTTGATTGCAAAAGAAAAACCATTACTTGATGACAGACCAGAAGTCTTGAAACAAAATGGTTATTTTTGTCGTCATCATAAACATGCTTACGTTATAATTTT
>CAHIKZ030003066.1:67500-107500 GCA_903632075.3 Acanthosepion pharaonis | reverse complement strand
ATAATCAATGAAAATAATATTACGTTTATAAAATAAAAAATTTTGCGTATAAATTTATAACAATCAAAATAATTTATTGAACAATAAAATAATAATAATAAATAATAATAATAATTAATAATAACAATAAATTTTAAAAAAATTTTATCTGTAATAAAACATTTTGTAGTTGAAACATCAAAATAATAATTTGATATTTGTAATCAATTTTAACCTTATCCAGTTAAGTATATTATTATTATTATTATTATTATTATTATTATTAATTGTGCATATTATGTTGCCTGTTTTGTATCCTGTACAGCCGGGTCTAAACTATGGACCTTAAGCCCTATAGGAGAATTGTCATTTAATTGATAGCACTTTTCTTAGGATATGTGATTTTCCTAGTGAGGCGATCTTCTGGGCAATTATATGTTGCTGTTACCTGGGACGATGTTAGTAAAATTGTCCATACCTTTTCTCACGAGGTCCAGTGCTCCGCTTACTATTGGTACAGTCTGATTTCATTCCCCATATTCTTCTGTAAATCTCATTCTCCAGTTCCTTTTATTTGTACAATTTCTCGGTAATTTTCATAGGGTGTTTCTTTCAGATGGCACTGCTATTTCAATAAGAATACACTTTCTGAATTTCTTGTTTTTTATGATAATATCAGGTCTGTTGGCTTTGATTTCCCTGTCAGTTTGAATTGGCATATTCCAGAGGATAGTGACATTGTTATTTTTATTATTATTATTATTATTATTATTATTATTATTATTATTTTCTTTGATTTCTGGCGTTTACACATTTCTTTCCGGGCTCCGCCCAGGGACCTAAGGTTATAAATGGCAGCATGACACTTTCCACTGACAAAAAAAAAAAAAAAGAAATTACATAGATAAAGTGTGGGCTGTACTCGTCAGAACAATTTCTTGTATCTCTTTGAGGCATGGACTTCCAGGAAACCCTTCAATTAGTCTACTGCAATCTTTTCCAACCAGTCCTAGGGCTCCAACTACAACAGGAATTGTTGATGTTCCCATATGCCACATTTTTGAGATTTCTATTTCAAGGTCCTTGTATTTTGACAGCTTTTGAATATCTTCAAATATACTTATTATTATTATTATTATTATTATTATTATTATTATTATTAAATTATTATTTCCTTTTGATTTCTGTTGTATACTCATTTCCTTCGGATCCCAACCAGAGATCTAAGGTCAGAAATGGTTTCATGGCATTTTCCACTGATCATTTTTGTTAAAAAACAAACAAAATGTAAGATCACACGCGTAGATAAAGCTCTGTGTAATGTGTGAATTATACTTGTGAGTAGACCTTTTTTTTTGTATATCTTTAAACCATAGGCCACCAAGGATCCCTTCAATAAGTCTATCGGAACTATTTCAAAACATACTGAAGTCGATTGGAAGTATTGATATTCTACCGTACCAAATTATTGGGGATTCCTACTTCATGATCCTAGCTTTTTTGAACATTTCAAATATACATTACAATCTGCGGGGACAGCTTTGTCAGTTAATAATAATAATAATAATAATAATAATAATTATTATAATAATAATAATTACTAACGGCTTTGTAGACTCCGGGACGGCTGTGGTCTAGACACGCGGCTTATTAATTGTATATAATATTTATGAAAATTAACGACTATCAAATATGCCAATTTGTTAAAAACAAATAAATTTAATATTAATTATTATTACTCAATTTAATATTTTTGTTATTATTATGCATTATTTTTATCATCATTATTATTAAACATTTTAATATTTGTTCAACGAAGATTAAACTTGTCTTGTGTTTAGCTTTTCGTTTGCAAAAAAGGTTATTCTTCGATATTAATACTTTCATCTTTTTTCTTTTCCTTATATTAATTAATATATTTTTGATTATTACTAGTACCATTAATAGTAACTATATTAAATTCTTTTAAATTTACTATAACTAGATATTAACACGCATTTCGGTGACAAATTTACTGTTAATTTAATATTAATTCATAGTTATATATTTCCTTTATTACACTAAATTGAATTATTATATTATTATTAATTTTAACTTGTTTAGTTTAAACTGGTTTAAAATATGAAAGTGTTATTTTCATATTTCACCTTTCTTTATTCTGAAAATTTCTTGCTTTTGTCTCTTAGTTTTGTTGTTTTTGTAGTTGTTTTTTCTGTTGCCGGTTAACTATAATTAACTAGTTAGTATATAAATGTTTTCCTAGCGCTCAGATAACGACTGGCACGACCGTTAACTTCATCACCCAAAACTTAATCAATTCCCTGGTAAAGTCTGTCTGAATTAGTTTTTAAATGGGGAATTATTTTTTTTTATCTTTAATGAGTATCCTCATCTTTGTTTTTATTGTCAGAATATTTTGGCCGTTGTAATTTCGCGCTATTTTCAAGCGTAACCTTTTAGTTTCTGTTAATTCTTCCGCACTTTGTCTCTTTCACTGAATGATATAACCTTTAATGATTATTCGTTTTAGTTTACTAACTTTGATTGATGACTGACGAATGCCAGATAGCAAGTATTCGAAACGTGGGTACAACCAAAATGAGGCCACTAATCAGTAGTATTTAGTCGATAAGTAGCAATGCTGCGAATATTTTGTGTATATAACTTTAATTAATTACATACTGACAAAATTTACAGCGGTCTTTGTTTTGCTGTTATATCAATTATTATTATTGTTGTTATTATTATTATTATTATTTATACTAAAAACTTTTAACATTATTATTGATATACTAATACTATTACTGGTATAAAAATATCATTAAATTCTTTATTTTTCTGACTTTTTTCATATTTAGTTTTCGAACATTTTTGCTATATTATAATAATAATAATTATTATTATTTAACTATAATTATTATTATAACTATTTTACTATACTTATTATCATATTTACTATTATTATTTAAAAAATCATTACACGCATTTTCTATAGTTACCATTAGTATAATTATTATAATTTTTCTGTAATTGTAACTATTTTTTGTTATAATAATAATAATAATAATAATAATAATAGTTAATATTATTATTATTTTTTAATATTCCATTTTTATTACAATGTTATTTCTATGATTATATTTATTATTTAATTTACATACTATTATCAGATGTGTTAGTACCTTGTTCTAGTACAGGTTAATAATAATAATAATAATAATAAAATTCAGATTGCTTTAACTGGATACAGTTAATAAAAGTGATACTACTAATAATTAAAAATATAATGATTAGTGTAAGGTAAATAAAAAAAAAACTGAAACTAGTAATATTAAACAAGTAAAGATTTTTGTAATCAACAGCCTAAAAATCATAAAAGTTTAATATACATTAAGCAATTATTAAACAAATAAAAAAAAACAATAATGAACATAACGGAATAATAATAAGAAAGAATAAAAAAGTATTAACAAATGAATATTAACTTTAATATTAATTTTGTAATTGGAACATTTTAAATAAAATAGTTAATTATAATAAACAGTCAATAAATTGTCTAAGATCACAGCATTGGCAAAGTCTACAAAGATATTAAGAAAAAACAATTGGAGATATGTGATGAATGGTCGTCACTCAATCCACAGTAGTAACCCTTACATATTGAGTGTGAACATTTCAATAATTTATTTAATAATAATAATGATGAAGAAAATGTATTGATATATACGCTAATACTACTATAATTTGAAGTATAAAACTATTAATAATAATAATAGCAATGTTAGTAGTAATAATTAACAACTTAATATAGTAATATTAGCGTTAATAATGTGTACTTGAATAAAGTAGTAATATGTTAGTTAACAGTTATTAAAATTTGAAATATAAATACAAACTAGACAGAGAAAGAAGTAATAATTATTATTATCATTATTATTATTAAATTATTATTATTATATTTACTATAGTAATAACTGATTAATATTAATCATTATAGCAATAATAACGATATTAATAAATATACGAATAATAGATTAATATTCATAATGATATGTATAGAAAAGGTAGTAGGCATGCAATATTATTATTATTAATAATAAATGCAACAATAACAGTAAAAATAATATTTACAGGAATAATAGAGCGATAATAGTCATTATAGCGATATGAATAAAAAGTCTATCAAATCAGTAACAACAACAACAACAATAATAATAATAATAATAATAATAATAATAATAATAATAATAATAATAATAATTGAAGCAAATAGGCCGGACATTATTGTCAAAAACCAGAAAGAAAAAATTATACTAATTGATATGGCTTGTCCAGCGGATTGTAACATAGCAACCAAGGAATTTGAAAAACTATCAAAATACAAAGACCTGTTTTTGAAATAGAAAAATGTGGAAATTGAAAACAAGAATAATACCAGTGGTAATAGGTTATTTGGAATTATAAAAAATGGAACAAAACAACACATTGAAAGAATCCTGGAAACCCCAGCTTAAGAGACATACAGAAAATTGTCTTATTAAGTACAGCACACACACTAGAGAAACTTTGTCTATGTAACGCTAAGAACTTCATCGGAGATAAAAAAAAAAAAAAAAAAATTAACATGAAATGTGGCCATAACAACACACCACGACCTGCCTTAGGTCTTTCCGCAGACTTGGTAGGTAGTGTGTCCATAGCAGAAATCGAATGATGATAATAATAATAATAATAATAATAATAATAATATAATAAAAATTCTGACAATAAATTTTAAAGACAGAAAATTAATTATATAAACCAAACAAAATGTCATCTCTGGAATTGAATAACGTAATACTAATTTCCTTGACATATCCTCATTGGTTTAATATATCGTCATACGTTTATATAATATTGAAAAACTATCATAATACAAAGATCTGTGTTATTGTTGATGTTGGAAAGGACTGTTAAACAAAAAAGATAAGTGGTAATTAAGGATTCCTTTTTTTTTCCATTGCCTCAACAAAAACAAAATTGTTCCATCTTGAAGGTTGGTACACACTAGACGGTGACATAAATTGAAAAAAATATCTGTGATATAACAAACTAAGGTGAAAATTTAATTTTAATAAGATAATGAGTTGAAACAATATGGTGCACGTTAGTGAAAAAAAAAAAAAAAAAAATCATGAAATGAAAAATTCATAACCTTGACCATGAAATTTGACCAAAATGAAATAATGGACGTATAATGATCAATAATAAAATGTTTGAAACTGAATAATAATAATAATAATAATAATAATAAAATAATTTAATAATTTTAATAAAATTCAGAATCAACAATCCCTGACTTAAAAAAGCTAAACGCATTGGTTGGAAAATTTAAATAACTTCTTTGATATTCCTATTTTGTATTTGTTTGGAAGATAAAAAAATTGTTCCAATGTAATTCATTTTTATGTGTAAATAAAATTTTTTTTTTTTTAAATAAAAAATAAAAAAACAAACTAAAAACCCGAAAAAACTTCCGATGTTTTCAATTAAAATAAATAATGATAATAATAAAAAAAAAAAAAAAAAAAAAAAAAAAAAATTAATAATGAAAAACATAAATAACAAAAATAACAAAATTATATACATATATATACCTGCCTTAAGTCTTTCCGCAAAACTTAAATAATTAGATGTGTCCATAATATTAAATCGAATTATCCAGAAAAATGACAATAATTAATAATAATAATAATAATATATAATAATAATAATAATAATAATAAAATCAAAAAATTGTTCTGACAAGTACAATTTTTATTATCATCTTTTTAATAAATAGGGCTTTATCTATGTAAATATTTTTTTTTTTTTTTTTTTGTCTTTGAAATTAATCTGTTTTTTTTTTTTCAAAAAAAATCCCTTTGATGACCCGGAAAGAAATTTGTTTTACATTTAAATCAAAGAAAATAATAATAATTAATAATAATAAAAATAATAATAATAATAATAATAAATATATAAAAAATAAAAAATTAAAAAACTAAAAACTTTAGTTCAATTCCAATAAAAAAAAATTTTTTCATGAAAAAAAAAAATGACCAAATTTTCTTAAAAACAAAAATCCCCTGGAAACTCAGCTTTAAATAAAAAATAAAAAATTATCATGAAATTGTCCACACATTAAAAGGAACTTCATTGTCCATTCCAGTGATGTTATGGTCGAAATTAAAAAAAATGAAATACAAATAACATCACACCAAAGTCTTCCAAACTTTGACTTCAAAAATAAGAACCATTTTTTTAATCAGAAAAATAATAATTCAAATAATAATAATAAAAATAATAATAATTATAATGATGATGATGATATCTATGCAAAATGTAATATGATCATAGTTTTTTTTAAAAATGATCAGTGGAAAATGTCATGAAAATACCTTATACAAATATTTTTTGAGACCCGGAAAATATTCTAAATAACAAAAAAAAAAAAATGAAAATAAGAAAAATAATAATAATTCCCCATAATAATAATAATAATAATAAATAATCGTATTTGAAAATAAAATTTGGACTATTCATTTTAAGAATAAAAAATGACAAATTTATTGATATTAAATATAATAGTATTTTTTAATTGTAAAGACTAGTTAATTTATTTTATAATTATCTTGATATAAAAAATATAGTTAATCCAAACCCACACCAGTAATAAAAAAAAATATATATAATTAATTAGTATCAATAAATATAAAAAAACAAAAATAGTAATATCAATCAAGTATTTTACAACCGAAAATGCAAACATTTATTAAAATGTTGAAAATAAAAAAAATGAAATTTATGAAAAAAGTTTAAAAAATGAAAAACGAAAAAATAAAGTTATTAATATTAAATTTCAAAATGTTATTTTATATTCATAATTTTGATAGAAATTTCAAAAATTAAAATAAACAAACAATTTTTCGTTTGATTATATCTATTCTAATTGTGTCATTTTTGATAATAAGATTAAAAATTTGTAGAATTATGAAATATTAAAAATAAGAAATTGGTAAAAAAATAAAAAAAATAAAAATAACAAAAACAAATCATGGTTCCAAATAAAAGATCTTTTTCCCCAATAAAAAAAAGACGTCATTTTGTCTTCAAAAATGAAAAAAAAAAATAACGCTGAGTTTTTAAATCAAAAATGTTTCGAAAAATTACCATAAAAAAAAAACATAAGTCAATAAAGTGAAAAAACATCAACCATAAAAAAATATGTGTCAATAAAATTATAATGTTTGGTATAAATATAAACTATTTAAATAAAAATAAAAATATTTAATAATAATAATAATAAAACAAAAAAAAATGAAAATAAAAATTTATCTGCACTTAAAAAAAACATTTTCAAATATTTTTTACTGAAAGAAAACTTAATTTAACATATATTAGAGTTTATAAAATAGGACCTTTTAAGAGAAAAATCATATATAATAATGAAAAAAATTTCGCAGAACAAAAACAAAGCAAAAAATTTATTTATTGTTATTAAAGACCATGTACAAACAAAAATATTGCCTTTAATTAAAATGGCAGAAAAAAAAAAAAAATGTAACTCAATATATTTTTTAAAAAGCCGTCAAAATTTTAGGACCTTGCTATCAATATCTTAAAAAAATACAAAAAATAATAATAATAATAATAATAATAATAATAAAATTATTATAAAAAAAATATTTTATGATGTCATCAAAATTGATTTATAAACGAAGCCCTAATTCCTGGTTGGAAAAATTTCTCAGTAGAAAATAATTTAAAAACAAAAATAAAATATTTTAAAAATATAAAAAAATTAAAAAAAAAAATTTTTAAAAATTTTTATTTACTTTAATTTAAAAAATTTATTTTTTTTAGCAAAATTTTTTTTAAAACATTAAAATGTCTGGGCGGAAAATGTAAGAAAATACGCCAGAAATCAAAATTATTTTAATAAAAAAAATTTAAAAAACAATAATAATAATATTTTAATAAATTTAATAAAGTATTGTTTTAATAAAATGATAATTATTAGTAATAATTCATTTTTGTTAATTTTAATAATAATAATAAAAAAATAATGAGTATCATGGATAAATTCTTCTGAATTTATAATTATATGAATAATAATGAATATTTTTGAATAGTTAATAAAAGATTAATAATAAATCAATTTCATTATTTAAAATTATTCGGACTTATAACCTCATTTTTTGCCTATAAGTTCCGTTTCTTTATTTGTATTCAAAAACCTTTTTCATTGAATAATATAAATAATGAAGTCAAACATAATTTTTTTTTATCCTATTACGGATAATTTAGTCAATCAGCATAACAATGATAATAGTAATTTAAATATAAAATTTATTCTCAATTTTAATAGCATATTATGAATTTTTATTTTTCATAATTTGCATTAGAAAGAATTCTTTCAATGCAAAAATAATGAGATTTTATCAAAAAACTTCATCAAAACTAAAAACAATAAATACCATATAAATTTTTTATAATTTGTCAATTTTTAATTGTTTAAAAAATAATAAAAATGTAAAACGAATATGATGAATGAAATTGATTGATTCATGATGATTCTTCTTGGCGATCATATGATGATGACAATTCGGCTTGATGATGATGATGATGATGATGATGATGATGATGATGATGATGATGATGATGATGGCGATGATGATGATGATGATTATGATGATGATGATGATGATGATGACAATGGCGATCAATTTGATGATTGATTTTGTGCGAAATGATGATGAACTTTGGCGATGACTATTTTTATTTTTTTTTGTTTTTCAATATTTCTAGATCAAATTGCTGAAAAAGCCATGTCTTTCAATGAACAGATGAACGATATGAACAGAATAAATTAATAATAAATATATATATATATATATATATATATATATATAAAATAAACAGATAATTATTGTATAAATTTTTTATCTGGACTGTCGATTATCCCTTATCCGGACGTCTTGGGACAATGCTCGAATAAATTTTCAAACGTGCAGGGTTATCGAATATATTAAATTTGAAAGCAAATGAAAAAATAACATTTTTTAAATTAAATTTAAATATATAATAAAATTTAAATTTCTTCGTTTTGTTTTTCAAATATTTCAAATTAAAATTATTTTTTATGGAAAATGCATCGATTTGCCTAAAATCTTAAACTTTGAAAAATTTTCATTAATTTTCCAAATTTTTGCCATGGAGATTAAGAAAACTTTCAATAAGTTGTCTTTGCCTTTTAAAAAATACTAAAAAAAATATATCTAATCATTCCTATGAACTATGGCAAACTAAATTTTATGAATTAAAAGTCCTAATATTGGCGTCAAAATCATCTCGTTAATTTACAAAATGAAAAAAAAAGATTTAACCGTAAAAAATAATATATTTTCTAATTTTTATATTGAAAATATTGTCTTCATTAAAATTTTCAACAATCCATCATAGCATTGTAATAATTAGAATATTTTAATCTGCAAAAAATAAAAATAAACTTTGTGTTAAACAACAGTCCCAAAAAAAATTTGTTCTGCAAAATTCCATAATAATAATTCATTTGTGTCTTAGTGGCTTTATTGCCTTGAATTAAACTTGTTAAAAAGAAAAGAAAAAAAATATTTATTAATCCAATGAAATCGACTAAAAATCACAAACCAACTAAACAAAATATTTTAAATAAAAAAAAAAGTGATAATTTTAAATTTCTGTTACGCTGTTTGTTTGAACTGATTTTATTTATATTTTTTTTCAAACGTTGAAAATTTTACTGATAAATATTTGCCTTAAATGAATGGGCTTAAAATGTCTAATGATTTCAAATTTTCTCTCATTTTATGTCCGGATAATTGATTTTTTACGAGTTACGGATAATCGAGAAAGAACTGGACAGCGGAATTGAATAAATGTTTCGATGGAGATTCAATTTAAAATTTACTGAAATTGCTGAAAAGATATCTGAATATATAATTTATTTTATTTGAGATTGAAAGCCGAATTTTATCAAACTTAATAAAGTCCAAATAAAATTGATTCACATTGCTGAAATATAATATAAATCATCATGAAGATTGCTTTCTCAACTACAAAAAAAGTTCAAAAATGGATAAGTTTTCCGGCATTGGAAATGAGTTGAAAATGATTTGGAACTGAAAGTGACAGTCGTACACGTCTTTATCTGAGAACCAGATAATTATCTAAATACTAAATGGAGTTTCAAATGGGCGCAATTATAATAAAAAGACAATACAAAAAAAAAAATAAAATGAATAAAAAAGAAAGCAAAAACAAATGCAACCGACCAGATACAGAAACAATGGCAAGATAAACCGCTTCATGGCCAATACTCTGCCCGTACCAAACAAGCTGATGTAGACAAAACCCGTATACCCATCAGTGGCTACGTAGTGCAGGGTTGAAAGCTGAAACTGAAGGTTTTATCCTTGCTGCACAGGACCAATGCCTGTTAACTAGAAATTATCAAGCACATATACTAAAATATTGTGTTAGCCCCAAAATGCAGATTCTGTGATAAATATCCAGAAACGATTGATCATCTTGTATCAGGTTGCACGATATTGGCACCCACTGAATATAAAAAACCCGGCATGACAGAGTGGGCCAATATCTGCACTGGAAAATCTGCAACTTCTACGGGAAGGAAACTGAAAAAAAACTGGTATGAACACCACCCAGACCCGGTTACGGAGATAGGACCTGTTACAATTCTATGGGACTACACAATACACACTGACAGAACAATCAAAGCCAACCGCCCAGATATTGTTATTAAAGACCACAAACAAAAAAAAAGTGCCTCCTTATTGATATGGCAGTCCCTGCTGACTGCAATGTATCTTTGAAGATATTCAAAAAAGCTGTCAAAATACAAGGACCTTGAAATAGAAATCTCAAAAATGTGGCATATGGGAACATCAACAATCCCTGTTGTAGTTGGAGCCCTAGGACTGGTTGGAAAAAGATTCCAGTAGACTAATTGAAGGGATTCCTGGAAGTCCATGCCTCAAAGAGATACAAAAAAATTGTTCTGACAAGTACAGCCCACACTTTACGAAG
The DNA here is from genome assembly GCA_903632075.3 of Acanthosepion pharaonis. Lineage (NCBI taxonomy): Eukaryota > Metazoa > Mollusca > Cephalopoda > Sepiida > Sepiidae > Acanthosepion > Acanthosepion pharaonis. The sequence continues at coordinate 96,412 of CAHIKZ030003066.1, read as the reverse complement.
GGCTTTATCTATGTAATTTTTTTTTTTTTTTTTTTTTTTTTTGTCAGTGGAAAATGTCATGATGCCATTTCTAACCTTAGGTCCCTGGGCGGGACCCGGAAAGAAATGTGTAAACGCCAGAAATCAAAGAAAAATAAAAAATAATAATAATAATAATAATAATAATAATAATAATCTTAATTAAAAATAATAAAAAGGTTGTTTAGAAAAATTCCTGAAAATTATGTTTTTTTTAAAATAAAAAAAAATGTCCCTGACAATTATTGAAATCCAAATCAAATGAACTGGAATTATATTTTTGCTGTTAAAAAAATTTTATACAAATAAAAAATGTTTTCAATGTAAAAAAAAAAAATTTTTTTGGTATTAATCTTTGAAATATTATTTTTTTGCCTGTCCAAAAAAATTTTAATTATTCAAAATCAATAACCAATTTTCAGCTAAATGAAAAATAATAAAAAATTTTAATCATTTTTTTTTGTATACTTATTTGTACAATTAAAAATAATTTAAATAATAAAGATATTTTTCATAAAAAAAAAATATTTATCTCTTGAAAAATTTTTAAATATTTTTTCTTTTTTATAAAATAATTTTGCAATATGGCAAAACTGAAATAACAAAGGTATTGAATAACTGAAAAATTTTTAAAATAAAAAAATTCTTGCCATTTTTTTTTAAAATTTCTTTTTGTAATTTGACTTTGAAAAAAATAAATTAAAAAAAAAAAATGTTATTATATTTATTTGAATAATTGTTCGGGAAAATATATCTAATAAAAATTATATAAATAAATACTTAAATATAAGAAATTGATATAATCCTTTTTTAATAATTCGTTCTTGTGAATTAAAAAAAACTGTCAAATTTAAACAAAACATTATTAATTATATATTTTAACTTGGTCTTATAAAATAATATAAAAAAAAAATTTATTTTTGTTGTTTCCAAAAATGTCATAAATTTAATAAACTTGTACATGAACAAAAATTTTTTTTTGGTAAGAACATGTTCCCTGTTTAAAAAAAAGGAAAATTATTTTAATATGCCTTAAAAATTGTCGTCCATGTGGTTTACAATTAATATTTTTGTTAAAAAAATGACTTGATCAAGGACCTTTTTTCTTCGTTTTTTAAATTAATTCGTAAATTAGAAATTCTTTTTCCAATTTTTCTTTTGTGAATTTTTTGATATAAATATGTTTTAAACTATTGATTTAAATTTATTTTAATATTTCCAGAATTATTTTTATATATAACATCATATTCTAAAAAAAAAATTTCAAATTTTTTTTTATTAGATTATAACTTTTTTAATTTTTCAAATGAAAAGTGTGTTCCTTACAATGATTCTTTTCATTTATAATTTATAATTCAATATATATTTTTTTTAAATTTACTTTATTTTTAGAAAAAGGAAATTTTGATTAAAAATTAAATTTTTTAGATATATTTTTATAAATTTTCTATATTTAAAATATATAAAAAAATTTAAAATTTTTAAATTAATATATTAAAAAAAATATAAATTTTTTGCCATATATTCATAATTCTCATATTAAAATTTCAAGAGAAATTTAAATAAAAATAATTCTATTATAAATCTGTGAAAAAATTGTTTTTATTTACAATAAGGATTCATCAGGGATATGAAACAATATTAAAATAAGAAGTAATTAGAATTAAAAAATAATAAAATTCCTTTTTAAAAATTAACTGTTGAAATATTCAAAAATTTATTTGAAAATTTATTTTTTAAAAATTTTTTTTAAAATAAAATAAATAAAATGATTAAAAATTTATTTTTTAACATTTTTCAAGAATAAAATGATTTTTATTAAATCAATGAAAAATTTTTTAAAAAAGATCATTAAGAAAACAAAAAAATAAAATAAATATTTAATATAAATATATATAAATATATATATATAATATAACAATTGAAAAAAATTGATATTATTTTTTTGAATAATTTGGAAATGATAAAGAATATTAAATGTATATATATGATTATATATTTTATATCTATCCTATCTAGTGAATTTTTATTTATAATAATATAATATTAATTATATAAATTAAAATCCAATATAACAAATTTAAATTTCAAATTACATTTTTTTTAATAAAACAGTTCATTTTTTTATTTTATCATATCAAGTTATTCAAATTGAAATATTCATTTTATTAATGAAAAAAATTAAAATTCATTATATGATCCAAATTTTTCTCTTTTTATCAATGGAAAAATATAAATCTGGGCTTTTCGGAAAAATAAAATTTGAAAAGAATAAATATTTATTTTGAAAATTATATTATATATATCATTTTAATCTTAATTTTTTTATTTTTTTTTTTATCTCTCAAAACACATTTTTTCATTTATTTTAATTTAAAAATTTATTTATTCATATTAAAATATAATGAAATTTTTTATTTAAATTTTAGTATTTTAAAAATTTTTTGTATTTTTAATATTTAAGAATTTTTAAAAATATTGATATATTTATTGTGATTCTGGAATTTAAACAATTTTTTCTCAAGATTTTTATTCAAATCCAAATTAATAAATATGGATTTAAATATTAATATTTTGAAATATTGAGATGATATATATTTGGAGAAATAAATATATAATCTTTTGAAATTTATATTTATAAATTTTTTAAATTTTTCTAAGGATTTTTTCTTTTTTTATTTATAATGTCATAAAAAAAAGATTTTATTATCATTTTTATAATAAAATCATATTTTAAAAAATTTTTTTACATTTTTCCAGTCATAAATGTTGATATCAAATTGGCGTTTAAATTCTTAAATAAATATAACAAAATTTTCGTTAAAAAAATTTTCAATTTTATTTTTTTGTCCTGAACCATTTAAATAATTGTTAAAAATATTTCACCCAAAAATCTTAATGCTATTTTTTTAAAGAAAATTTTATTTTTAAAAGATTAAATAAAAAAATTTTAATCCCATATATATTTTTGTTATAGACCCTATTTTTAAGGTAAAATTTTTTGAAAAAAAATAAATTTTTTTCAAAATTATTGTTAAAATTGAATTTCTTATTATTATTCATAAAATTTTTCTCATTTTCTAAACACCAAAAAAAAAAAGAAAATAAATTCTTTATAAAATCAAATTTATTTGAACATCATTGAATATTTCCTAAAAATATAATTTTGCAATTTTAAAAATTGTTTTTGCCTTTTCAGAAATTTTGTATTTTAAAAATTTTTAATGTTTAAATTAAATTAAAGAATTTTATTTTCATTGAAAATTTTAAAAAACTTTGAAAAATTTTTAAAATTAAAATGATATAAAAAAATATTTAAAATCAATTTCAGAAACAATCTGTCATTACTGACAAAATAAAATTTTTTAAACAATATTATGATGAAGACATTTTATTAAACTTTTGATTGATAATTTTGAAATTTCATTAAAATCAGAAGAAAAAAAAAAGTTTAGATGAATTTTTATTTTTAGAAATATATTTTTTGAATCTTTTTTAATCATTTTAAAAAATAAATAAATTTTTTTTTTTCAAAAACTGAATTTTTAAAGCAAAAATTCAAAAATTTTTTTTTATAATGAATGTTTTTATTGTCGTAAAAATACAAAAATTGATTAATTTTCTTATTTTTTATTTAAATTTTTCCAATGATCAAAAATATTTTTTTTTAAAAATTTAATTGAAAATTCTCTATATTAATTTAATTTTAGGCCTATAATTTTTGTGTTTTTGAAAGGGTCAATATATATTTTTTTGAAATTTATATAAGTGCAAAAAAATTTTATTAAATTTTTCAAAAATTGATTTTTTTTTGTTTTTAAAATTTTTTAAATTTTCAAAGTATTTTTCTTAAAATTTTTATTATTTTTTTTAAAAATATTTCGAACTAATGTATAAAAATATATATATTATATTTAATTTTAAAAAAAAATAAGGCCAAAAATTTTTTAAAAATTTTTTTTAAAAATTTAAATTAAAATGAATGTTTATTTTTTATAAAGCACTTTTTTTTAAAATATTAAAATATTCCCCATTTTATATAATTATTCATTTGTCTTTTTCTAAAATTTTTTCTATTTCATAATTATTTATTGATATTTAACATGTTCTGAAATGTTTAAAAAATTTATAAATAATTTTACCATTTAACATAAAATCCATTTTCGAAAATAAATCATTATAATTTAAAAGCAAAGGATTATCAAAAAAAAATGAATTAATTGATTTTAGCAAAAAATCCATTTTAAAAAATTTTTTTTTAAAATTTCATTTAAGAAAGAAAAAAATTTTTGATGACGTTTAATCTTACATTGAAATTATTTAATTTGCTTGGAGAAAAATCATAGCTTTTAAATTTCAAATTATTTCATTAAAAATGGTTGATGAAATTCAAATGTCTTTATATTAAGATTTTTAAATAAATTTAAATCCAAAAAGGAAAAAATATATATAAAATTATTGTCAAAATAAAAAATAAATGAAAAACAGAATTTTCAAAATGCATTTTGGACATAATAAAATTTTTGAATTAATTTTAAAAGCAAATGAGAAATTTGAGATAATTGAAACGGTCGGGATATATTTTATAAAACAAACTTAAATCTTTTTAAAAAAAAAAATGAAATAATTTCTATTAAAATGTATTAAAAATTATTTTAGTTTTAAAATGATCAAAATGATTTCTAATTTAAATTTTTTAATTGAATTTTTTTAAATGTAAAATTTGTTATATAAATTTTAAAGATCATAAATAACTGATTTAATTTTTATTAAAAAAATTATTTTTTTTTTTAAGAATGAATAAAAAAACAAGAACATTCTTTTAAATTTTGGAAAAAAGAAAATAAATTTCATCATTAATATATTCATTATTTCAAATTATTATAAATTTAAAGGATGCAGGAATATTTTAAATAAGTTTATTTATTCATAAATAAATATTTATTAATTTTAAAATAAAAAAAATAAAATTGAAAAAATGAATAATTTTTTAATTAATTTTCCAAATTCATCCCTCGGATTACTGGAAAATTTTTTTTTCATAAAAAGGTTATGGAACTATTTTTAAAATGGGCTTTGGAGGAAATATTTTTCCAGAATTTAAAGGGCATGAAAAAATATACATTTAAATAAATGAATAAATAAAATACTAAAAAGATTTTTTTTTGGCAACTGACCAGTAATAGAAACGTTTTGGCAAGATAAACCGCTTATGGCCAATAAGTGCCCGTACCAAAAAGTTGACGTAGAAAAAACCCGTACCCATCAGTTTTGCCATTTGCAGGGTTGAAAGCTTAACTGAAGGTTTTATCCTTGCTATATAGGACCAATGCTTAATAACTAAAATTATCAAGCACATATACTAAAATATTGTGTCAGCCCAAAATGCAGATTCTGTGATAAATATCCAGAAACGATTGATCATCTTGTATCAGGTTGCACGATATTGGCACCCACTGAATATAAAACCCGACATGACAGAGTGGGCCAATATCTGCACTGGAAAATCTGCAACTTCTACGGGAAGGAAACTGAAAGAAAATGGTATGAACACCACCCAGACCCGGTTACGGAGATAGGACCTGTTACAATTCTATGGGACTACAATAATACACACTGACAGAACAATCAAAATAACCGCCCAGATATTGTTATTAAAGACCACAAACAAAAAAAAGTGCCTCTTTATTGATATGGCAGTCCCTGCTGACTGCAATGTATCTTTGAAGATATTCAAAAAGCTGTCAAAATACAAGGACCTTGAAATAGAAATCTCGAAAATGTGGCATATGGGAACATCAACAATCCCTGTTGTAGTTGGAGCCCTAGGACTGGTTGGAAAAGATTCCAGTAGACTAATTGAAGGGATTCCTGGAAGTCCATGCCTCAAGGAGATACAAAAAAATTGTTCTGACAAGTACAGCCCACTCTTTACGAAGGGCTTTATCTATGTAATTTTTTTTTTTTTTTTTTTTTGTCAGTGGAAAGTGTCATGATGCCATTTCTAACCTTAGGTCCTGGGAGGACCCGGAAAGAAATGTGTACGCCAGAAATCAAAGAAAAAAAAAAAAAATATAATAATAATAATAATAATAATAATAATAATAATAAAGAACCTAATGATCTGAGAAGAATTTATATTTTTTGAAAAACATGATATCCGGATTGAATTCAGAATAAATTGAACTATTGAAAATGAAACACTTGGGAAGAAGAAATAATTTTTTTTGAGTGTCAAGAAAATTTTTTTTGTTTTAATTTAAAAGAAAATGAAGGCAAAAATAATAAAAATATTGTTTAAACTTTAAACAAAAATCAGAGACCATTTGAGCGGAATATTCAACATGGAAGTATTTCAAGTAGAACTTTTATAAAATCCCAGATTTGAAATGCACGTTATTTGTAATACCCTTAAAACTGGGTGTCATTTCTGTACCAATTAGTTCAGAATATTTGTCTATACATCATTTAAAAATCTTCCAAATAATAACATAATGAATAATAATAAAAATAATAATAATAATTGGTATGAACATCACCCAGACCCGATTACATTTGGGACCTGTAACAATTTTATGGGTCTTTAAAATACACAATGAACAGAACAATCAAAGCTAATCGTTTGACATCATTCATTTGAGACAGCAAAGACAAAAAATGATTCCTTATTGATATGGCAGTCCCTTTTGTTTGCAATGTATCTTGAAGATTTTTCAAAATAAAAAATAAAAAAATATCAAAATACAAAGACCTTTAAATCAAAATCTCAAAACGTGGTACATAAAACATCAAATTTTAAAAAGAAAATGAAAATCTGGATTGATTGGAAAAAATTCCAATAGACTCATTGATGAAATCCCTTTAGCCTATGCCTTAAAGATATATAAAAAAATTGTTCTCAAAGTTTTTTAAAATTTTACGAAGGGCATTATCTATGTAAAATATGTGTTATTTAAAAAAAAAAGGTATTGGAAAATTAATATAATTATTTTCATATAATGTCTCTATTTTTAGACCTGGAAACAATGAATTATACACCAAAATCAATAATTCAAACGATATCTACCGTTAATATGCAAAATTTAATCAGCATGAAAATCAAAACTTAAAGGCAAAAGTATTTAAAATAAACGCCAAATTTCAGGAATAAACTACATGCCCAATACCCATTGCAAGATACAGCAAATATGAGGAAAATAGTCCGCATGTTATCAATGCAAATAATGATAAAATGTGTCTCCGAGAAATTTAGATTGAAACAATAAACAATTTGTAATAATAATAATAATAATAATAATAACCAATACACACAAAACAATCAAAGCTAATCGCCCAGACATCGTGCCTCCTTATTGATATAGAAGTCACTGCAGATTGCGCAAGAGGACATCAACAATTCCAGTTGGGGTGAGAGCTCTCAGATTGATTGGTAAAGGTTCCAATAGACTCAAATAGAGATTCCTTTTTATAAGAATTTTATAGAAATACCATTAAAAAATTAATAAGTAGAGCCCACATTCTCACGAAAGGATTTATCTATTTTAAAATGTGAATTTTGACTAAAACTGCTCATTGAAATGTCATGATGGCAAAAAAATCAAGGTCTTTGGTCGAAACCCGCAAAGAAATGTGGACATACCAGCAATATGAAATAAAATAATGACAATAAATTAAATCTTCCAGTATTTTTCAACACTTAAAATAGAGCGCGATTTATTTAAAAAAAAAAACCCCCAAAAACATGTTAAATTTTTAAATTATGTTTTTTTAATTTCATTCAAAAAAAAAATAATATAAATAATATTAGTCTGTTTATAAACGAAATCTTCATAAAAAAACAAAAATAAAAACAAAAACAAAAAACCCCAATAAAAAAAAAATATATAAAATGGAACGCAAAGATCAAATATTATATTCAATATAAAACAAATAATCGTAACATAGATGAATTTTAAGCTATCTTGATTCCATTTTTAAAAAAAAAATATGGTAATTCATTCAAAAAAATAATAATAATAATAATAATAATAATAATAATAAATAATAAAAAAATCAAAAATCAAAAAAATGAATAATGAGATCATCAATCAATTCCTATTGTAGTTTAGAGCCATCGGATTGGTTTTTAAAATAAATTCCTGATTAAACACTGGTGGGACTTTTAACGAATCTGATAAAACCAAATAAAACACACTAAAAAATTGTTCTCGCGCGTACAGCCCACACCTTAAATAATATTTATCTATGTTAAATATGTTTTTTTTTGATCAATTAGTGACCATAAAATAAATTTGTCAATATAATGATGAAGATTATATATTGGTAATAATAATAATTTAATAATAATATATATATAATTTGTAAATATGGATTGAATCTTTGGATCTATTATTAAAAGATCAACATAAATAAACAAAATGATCCTGGAAATTTTCAGAAAAAGAAAATAAATCAAAGCCAATTTGATTTAATTTTATTGATAGATTTCTAAAGAACTTGTTATTTTTGAAAATATAAGAAAATTACGGATATATTAAAAATTTCATTGTCTCCTGCAATATTATCTCTTTTTTACATTATTCAATGCGAGTCCGAATATTTGTCGCCTATATTGATTATAAAAATGTTTTTTATCTATCAGCATGTATAAATATTGATTCATTTTCGGGTGGTTTAAAATTGTCAGAACTGAACCCTTTATTTATATAAATAAGAATTTATAAAGTATTAGCCATATTTAAATATGTTATTGTAGTATAATTATTTACATTGACAAATTTTTGAATCAAATGTTTCGATTTCATTTAAGTTGTTTTTTAAGGCCGTAAATTTGTTTTAAATATTTTGAAATGATTCTTAATGATTATTTGGAGTATTTAATATATATGATAAAATGTAATATTAAATAATTCAAATAAATATTTATTTTATCTCAAAAACATAGAAGAAATTAAAATGGGAAAATTTATCTATTTTATTATTAAAAAATTTTAAATAAAAATCAAAAAATATCTAACCGCCTGAATATCCGTCGTAATTATAAATTTTTAAAGAACTCCCCATAACTTTAAATGTTTTGTTTACATTAGAAAAACAGATTGAGTTTCTTTAAGTGTTGTATAAAAGAATAATAAATATTTTATATCTCTGTCCAGTAAATAAAATTTATTAATCACCAAATATATATAAATTTGATCAAATCTTTTCCAAAAGACAGCAATGAGGTGAAGGGTTTTCCTTATTGAAGTAAAAAGGTCAGTGACTACATAGGTATGGATTTAACCAAATAAAACATCAAAAAGTAATATTCAAGAAATACAATTTTACAGAAACACACTCAATAGATTTAGATTTCGTCATAAAACTTACCAAATAAACAAGGAGATTAATATAAATTATCTATAATAATTATACATATAAAAAAAATAGAATAAAATGCATGCAACTAAATGAAATTAAGGCAAGAAAAAAAAAATGGCGTGTGTGACTGAAAATAAATACAAAGTTGAATTATTCATTTGGTTATAAAGATTATATATGGTAAAAAATGATCCTGGAAATTTTATCAAAAATGTAGAAATATTATTTTTTGAAATTAAAGTTATGAAACTTTGGACCCTTTTTGAAACGTAATATCTTCAAAATGATATATATAAATTTTCTTTAACACATTTAAGTGAATGTAGAAAATAACATTATACCTAAATTTTAATTCAAAAGGCATCGTCACTTCCAAAAATATGAATATCCGATGAGGAATCTTTCAAGGAATCACTTCCTATCAAAAGACCATTTTGTTTGTGTTCACCCTATGGCATGATCATTAACAATAATAATATATATACAATATTGAACAAGAAATTATTTTGTTAAAAGTACTGACATAGATGATCTGTCAAGTGTTTTTGTAAAATTTTTAATGAGTTGTAAAATGTTTTAGACACGACATACATATGGATTTCGGATGAGATAAATAAAAAGTAGTATTTAAGAAAAGGAAAAAAAAGAAACAAAATGAATAGATTTAGAAAAAGTTTTGAGATTAAAATTGGAAAGAAAACGAATAATATTATGAATTATATTTAAAATGGAATTAGAAGCATGCCCAAATGAAAAAGAAAATTAAAAAATAGAATACCAAAGACGTGTTATTTTGGTACTGAATTCTGAAACTGAATTTAAAAATGAATATCAGCCATAAACACTTTGTTTTGTCAGTGGCGCTATATTTTTTTTCAACATCCTTATCTTGGACCATAATTGAATTAAAAAAATGGATGCCAAAAGAGAATTCTTCTCACTTGCCTGATGTTGATTTACCAGATTATAGGAATAAATAATTTTCATTACAAACTAGAACATTTTTACAAAACTACAATCGGTATTCAAAGATTCCTGGAATTTATAAAGACTGAATCATAATCTGTATCAAAGAAACGAAAGATGTAATTAATTTTATTCAGTTTGAAAGGAATCTTTTAATAAATTCAAAATAGAATTTTTTAGTGGGTGAAAATAAACATATTACATAAATGTAACTTGAAAAACCAAAAAAAGAAAAAAAGGCAAATGCAATCGACCAGATACAGAAACGATGGCAGGTTGTCATCCCGCAGCCTTCCTCTATCTCTCTTTCCTTCGATATGACCTGTGATGGTCAATTTCTTTAAAACCCTTTTTTAATGTTTGTTGCCTAGGTAAATTTTTTTTTTTTCTTCTGGATTCTGTGGATTTTAAATTTTTTTTATTCCATGAATTTTAATTAAGACTTTATTATCGCTTTTTGAGTAAAAACGTCCATTAAAAATTCTTAGCCACGATCTATAGAAGCACATCGAATATGTGTCGTTAAACATCAAATTGTTGCCATATTACTTACTCAATGAATGAATGAATCAATCAGTAATAATAAATTTTTTTTATTTAATTTTATCATATGGATTCTACTGAATGTTTTTACATTCACGGCATGAATCTGTTGGATGGGCGATTTCAATGATATCTGAATTTTCTGAAGTTGATATTAAAACAGAATAAATTTTAAGATAAATTATTCGGACTCATCTTCATTGCTATTATTTAATTAACGTTTTTATCCGTTGTATATCCTTCCTTATTTCAGGTGATTGGAATTTCAGAACCAAAACATTATTTCGTCCATTAAAGGGGGTAGATATGTTCTAATTTAATGATGTTTTTTTTTCCGGATGTTCAATTTATTTTCTCTCAAAATTTTTTGGTTTTGCTATAGCCTTTGTAAAAAAAAAATTATTTTTTATCCATTGAAATTGATCTATCCAACGTCTTTATCCACTTCCCATGTGAAAAAATTTTATTTTAATATTATCCTTAATTTATTTAAAAAAATAAATACATTAGAAACTTTCTTTTTTAGTTATCTGTCATTTCAAACAGCAAAAAAAAAATTTTTTTACAATATATAAGAAGAAATTAAGAACTCTTTTATATATCAAAAATTTCTTTAAATATGGTATTTGAAAACCCAACAATAATAATGCTGTGACAATGCTCCGTAGTACTAACACAGTGTTAATTATAAAATTTCAAATATAAATCAGGTATTAATTATAGTTTTCTAACTATAAAATATTAATGCCCACCGTCCCATTTGTGACGTCGTCCCCCGGTCGCAGCGCCAACTGTGACGTTCTATCCTGATCTACCACGGCGCCAGTTGTGACGTCCCCAAACAGCACCAATTGTGACGTCCTCGCCGCGGCGCCAGCTGTTCGCTCCTCGCTGCTCCGTCCGGGTGTCGCTGCTCCAAACGTGACGTCCGCCTGTCGCGTCAGTCGTGTTGTCTCGTCCTGTGACGACCAACTGGCTTGGTATCGGTCGCGGCACCCAAATGTGACGTTCTAACCTTTTGGTGATTCGGGTGGGAATCTGGTTAGATTTGATATCAGCCTCGTCGTTCCCAACTCGCTTCCAACGCCTGGTTACCAAGGTAACTGCATTGATCTCCAGTCTGCCTACCCACGTTGTGAATTGATCTTAGACAGACGAGATCAAACAGTGGTTGGGGCCGTAATGCAAATTGAGTTCAACGGGGGTGATACTACACAAATATGCATAAAAGAAAATAAAATGAAAACTCAAAAAGTTCAAAGTATCAAAGAAAAAGGTAACAAACTTTATGTCTAGTTGTTCGATACATAGGACTGCATCTATCTCCCGACCCGTTCTGTGGATTGTGACACGTCGTTTTCGCTAGGCAAGTTTTAACGCTTCAAGTTGTTTGCTCTCTAAGAAATTGGTGTTTCGGTGTGTCTTTGGACGAAAGTCGAAAAAAAAACTTATTTCGGTGGTCTGGTTCTAAGTCGCTCTTCAAAATAATTGTTCTTGGGTTGAAGAGGAGTCCGGAATTTGCGTGAATCTTGGTCAGCTATCTCGAGGCGGCTTCAACTGAGACTGACTGGGGAACTCAACTCAAAACTCGACTCTCTGCTGGAACCCAAACTCTCTTTCTGCCTGTTGGGGCCTCTGCCTGTTTTTCGCTTTTTATTGACGCCGACCAAAACCGGGGTGGGTCTGTTGGCGTCGGGGGGTTCCTCGATAATTCTAAATACATATCCACCTCTTTTATTTCTGGTTAGGGATTTTCCACTCTTTTCCATTTTTGGGAACCTTTCCTCACTCCCACTTTCTCACCATACCTCTGAGGGGCGTGAACTGCCCTCCCCACTTCTTCGTAGCAGCTTCTCATACTTATACTCTGGATGGGGCGTCGACAGCCTTCTTCGTGCGTCACGTGATCACTCTCGGCCAATGAGGTCTTGGTCGGGTATCTTTCCTCCTCCTTCGTGCGTCACGTGATCACCACTTGACCAATGATGTCTTAGTCGGGCGTGAACAATCCGTGGCTTTGTTTCGGGAAAAAAAATATCTTGCTTAACTAAAAAAAAATTATCTCTTCTCTTTCCTTTTCTTCCTTTTAAATCGCCGTTATCATTTTCTAGTCGCAAACGGACAATATGACAACTCTTGTTTTACACGTGGTGTTTGTCAGGTATTTTATCGCTAATTTATCAAGATGGGTGGTATTTTAACATGGCTTCAAAAAAAAATATCCCCAAAGTTTTCAGTCAGTCTGTCGCCTCAAGGAAGAAAGAAAACACTTCTGGGTCCCATTCATTTTCCTTCGGTTCATATTTCTGATAACATAATTTTATTATCGCAGGCCAAAGTTGTTTCGTCGAAAAAAATTCGGTCAGCGGCACTGCTTGTGTGGCATTTAATTTTTCATATCTGTCCAAAGTCCTTTTTTAGTGGCCTGTTTTTCGTCACTTATCGAAATAGCATTTTCACTTGAATTTTTCCTGGCCAGTGGTCCAGCCGTTCCATTCCAGTTTACCTAGTACTAGATAACACAGCCGTTATCAAAACACATCTGATTCCTTCTTTCTTTCCCTTTTTTTTTTTACTCAGAAATTCCCTGTCATTGTAATGACACCCTTTTTCATTTGTTACTTATCAATATTTTCATTGTCTCTTAGCCGTGTGTGTGTTCTGCTTATCACCTACGATTCGTCTCGCCTTTCTTTCTGCCTTCTTTTCTTTCTTTCCTTTCTCTGCCTCGTAAATGGTGCCACAACAATGAAAACTTTTTTTTTTGTTAGTTAAACCAATAAATTCATTAGACTAGCGTTTATTTTTACATTTTTTTCACGACGTGGTGCAATGATTAGCATTTATTTTCGCTTGAAATCATTTACGATTGACAAAATTTATATAAAAGGTTTCAAGATGACAAATCCTGGTTTCTGCGGTGTATAATCAAAACATCCGGTTTTAATTTTGAATAGATTCATGATTAACAATTGATGAAATTGATATTAAAGATAAGTGTTTCTATATAGACATAAGCGATAATATTTAACGAGCTGGAACTAGAACAATCATTATCCAATGAGATAAATAAAGGAGAAAAATTAAAAAAAATCATCACCTAAGAAGACCAGTTCTAAATATTTTTCAAGATGATCGGATATTGCGGTAATATAAATAGGATGTTTTCAAAAAAAAGAATGGTTATGCTTCATAAAAAATGATTTAAATATTGGAAAGATTTAAAAAAAAATTTATTAATTTTATTGTTAAATCAAACTTAATATGACAGCGGAAGTTGATAATTTCCTATAGATGAAAAAAAAATTTTACATGTGAATATGAGAAATGAAGACGTAAAAACGACAAAGAAACCCTGCTAACAATCTTAAAGTGATTTTCCTTTGATATTAAAAATGGAACAAATTTTAATCTAACAAGCTCGTTAAACCAATAGAACAAAATTTTTACTTTTTAAGAACCCCAAAAAAAAACACGCTTTTTCTTATGATTAGATTATTTACAGTAACAAAACAAGAAATATCAAATTCAGATGTCTTTCCGTAACTCCATTTTTTACGTTTAATTCATTGACATACTAGAAAATAAAATTCACTTGTATCTCAATTAGATGTTAAACTATTCAACACACGAGGAAAGAATCTTTTGAGACGATTTGAAAATTCAAAATAGAGGAATTTAAAAAGCAAGAGAAGAACAACGAAAACGAATAAAAAAGTGAGTTTTAGAACCTGATTATCTGATCCAATTTAAATAATGATAATGTGTAAATAATGATATAATGTTAATAATATGAATAATTATATATGATATAATATATAATGATATAATGTAAATAATGATTTAATATGCTATAATGTAATATAATCTATATAATGATATAATGTAAATAATGATATAATGAAAATAATGATATAATGCAAATAATGATATAATGCAAATAATTATATATATAATGAATATAATGATATAATTTAAACAATGATATAATGTAAATAATGATATAATGTTTAATAATGTAATATAATGTATATAATGATATAAAAGTAAATAATGATAAAAGAAAATGATAATATAATGTTAATAATGTGGCGGATAATGGGAATAATGATATAATGTAAATAATGACATAATGGAATAATGATATAATGCTGCAATGTATATAATGATATAATGTAAATAATACTGAAATGACATTTAATGATATAATGATATTTTAATGAATATAACGAATTTTATAAATTATGATATAATGTTTATAATGCTATAACCCTTTTTTTTAATCGAAGTATATTCAATTAATAATATGACTAAACCAAGAAACTCCGTTATTATTTGATAATGTAAATTTTGATATAATCTAATAATGTTTATTTAAAATTTATAATGATTGCGAGGTAAATAATGAAAAGAATTTAAAAATGATAAAACCTCAAAAAAAATTATAATATGGTAACAGTTCGCATTCTATCATGAGAATTATGATATAATGTTAAATAATAATTTAATATAAATAATGTAAATAATAACATTTTGTTTTTATATAAATTCTTTATGTAAATTTTCCCAATATAATCTTTAATATAATGAAAAACATGATATAAAATGTAAATAATGATATAACGTAAAAATATAATATAATATAAATAATTTTCTTTTTAATGAATTTAATCATGCTTTTTACTGGATAATTTCATTTGTTCGAGTCCTGGCTTAGTTCAAATTATTGATGAATATTTAGAAACTTATAATAAATAGGTTTTTACAGGTTAGAATGATTTTTTGAGTAACATTTTCTGTCCTTTTAAAACTCTTAAATGCCTTTGTCATAAATGTCATCTCTATCTGAACTTGTTTCACATTTCTATGTATCCTTTAAGTAGGTTATGCATAATTTTTTTTTTTTTTTAATTTTAATGTGTCCTGTGAGTATCAAATTTTTGTTAAAAAATTTCCTTAAAATATTTTGTGTAAATTATTGTGACAATATGTTTTATAGAATTAATTTCACCATACATGATTTTTAATACCCAAATAGAATAAACAGAATTATAATCGATTTCTGTTTGTTTTTCAAAAATTTATTAGATAGTTTCCTTAAAGGATGAAAAAGTAATTGAATCTATATTCGGCTTGTCTGGTATGATTCAAGAAAATTTTAAGGATAATCATTTTTTAAAATATAAATATATATATGAAAAACCAAACGTTATGTTAACAAGGAATTAAAAATATAATTCATTTTGAAAATTTGGGACATTTTAATTTGAAATTTATTTAAAAAAGTTCAAATTTTCATTTAATTTGAAGTTCTAATTTTTTTTAACTTGAGAATAACGACAAGGAAAAAATGCATATTTTTATATTACAGAATTTTTTAATTTCAGAAAATATTTTTAGGGCGTTTGCGTTAAAGGATACAAAAACTTCATTGAGATTATAAGTAATAGGAGAAGTAATGATTTATGATCGCCTACGCCTTGAAGTGTCCTTGTACAAAAATTGTTTAAAAATTAATCAATAATATTAAAATTTCTCTAGGTTTTTAAAAGGGAAGAAAAAAAATCAAAGGCTGAAACGAAAAAGAACTAAAGAAATTGTTAATGTATTAATTGCAAATAAAAACTCGAAATAGAAAAATACTTATTGGAAGAAAAATTTAAACAAATATTTTTTTTTTTCTTTTTTTATAATATCTTTTTTTTAAATAAAAAGATTGAATTACTTTTCAATTTATAAAATTTCTAATAATAAAGTAAAAATAAAAAAAAGGTTCAAAAAAAGATGAGAGAAATTTCTGACTAAATAGTACGGGTGAAAAATGAAAAATTGACCAAAGAATTTCAAATGCCCATAAATTTACTTAAGTTTTTCCATGAAAAAAAAAAAAACATCAGCATCGCCTTCTTTTTTCTTTTCTTCTTCTTCTTTTTTAAATTTTTTTTCTTTCGTTTTTTTTTTCTTTTCTTGTTCTTTTCTTTTTTTCTTTTTATTTTTTTTTTTTTCTTTAGTAATTTCTTCGGACGCCCATTTTAAAGCTGGAGAGTTCTTGAATGGTTAAATTTCAAATAAATAGAATTTCATCCCAAAAGATTTTTTTTTTTTTCTTGTCTGTCCATATTTTTTGAAAAAAATTAATAAATACTAAATGTTATGTTTTCTTGTTACAAAAAAACAAAATGAAAAAAAAAAAAAAAACAACAACAACAAAAACTATTACGTTTTTTCAATTTTAATTTCATTTAGGTCTTTAGGTCTTTTTCCTATAAATAAAATAGTTTTAATGTATGCTATATTTATGGTTTAAAGTACTCAACATCAGAGATAAATCGACTTTTAGAATTAATTATAATTCATTATTGATTATTATTATTATTCATTCATTAATGTTTAGCATTTCATTCATTCATCGAATATTCAAATGTTATATCAGTCATGGCACCCAGTCTGTGAATCCCCAGCAATTATAGCAACGCTATATGCTGACAAATTTAGATAAAATATTCAAACATTTTTCATGGACCTTAGAAACACCTTCAGATCATGGAAAAACATCTTTGATTGAGGTCGTTCCCAAGTAACTTTCCTACAAAAATAGGCCTTTTTCATCATTTCCTTAAAAGTTTTATCCCTGCTATTAACAGAAAAAACGAACCATTCTGTTTAAATATGCCCGGCAGTTTAAGGTCAGAGAAATGACAAGGACATCTGTGGTGCTGAACGAAATATTTACTGTAGACAATCTTAGTTTGGTTTTGTTTTGCGGCACATCAACACCTCAATGGGTTATTTAATGCCGAAAATTTTTTATTGCTGGTAATATTTTTTGTTTTCAAAAATGTAATATTTTTTGCTTCAAAAATTTATAGCAGGTAATTTCTTTTTGCGAAAAAACGTATTGCTGTATTAAAACCTATTTTCACACTTTCATAGTGTTTTGACATAAGTTTGGTGTGTTAATTATTTGCCCATAACTGGAACCGTAACAGGTGCTACCACTCCGGTTCAGGATGGACCTTTTTTTTTAGGGTGTATTAAGAGGTGGTTCCACTTTTAAAGTCAAGGCCTCCTGATCAGAGGCCTTCCCGTTGGATGTAGTTTATCGTCTTACCTAGGACGTGACAATCTTAATTCACCTAGACAAAACATGTACATGTTTAATAACAGTTAAGATTAGAAGCCATGGAAACCATGCATCGTGTAGTCCAAGTAATTATTATTATTATTATTATTGTTATTATTAACATTTAAAGATGAGCATGTTCACTATCGTATTACGCACGTTTCATTTGCATGCCATTCACGTTGGCTGCGTTTTATTCATTTTGACAAGTTGATTACCAGTACAGCCGTTTTCTCAAGACAAGCGACGTGTGTAAAAAAGTCTTTACTAGATGTTTTATATTTTAATACTTGGATACAATTTTTAAACATAACTTGAAGAAGACAGGCATACTGTCGAAATATTGTTGAACATTGTCAAGCACTGTGTCTTTTCTTTTTCTTTTCTTAAATCTCGCTGTTCCAAGTGTTGAAAAATATTGGAAGAGTTACGTCAATCAATTTGTTATTATTATTATTATTATTATTGTTGTTGCTATTATTATTGTCATTATTATCATTCTTATTCTTATTCTTATTAGTATTATCATTGTTATTATAATTATTGTTATTGTTAATATTATTATTTTTATTTTCTTTGATTTCTGGCGTTTACACATTTCTTTCCGGGTCCGCCCTTTTTTCTTAAGGTTAGAAATGTCGTCATGACACTTTCCACTTTACAAAAAAAAAAAAAAATGATTACATAGATAAAGCCCTTCGTAAGGTGTGGGCTTTACTTGTCAGAACAATTTTCTTTATATCCTTGAGGCATGGACTTCCAGGAATCCCTTCAATTAGTCTGCTGGAATCTTTTCCAACCAGTCCTAGGGCTCCAACTACAACAGGGATTGTTGATGTTCCCATATGCCACATTTTCGCGATTGTTATTATTATTGTGGTTACCGCTTCTTTTCTTCGTCTTAGTGTTTTATTTTTATCACAACTTTCTAGGTCGAATACTACTCGAAGGTTTAAATAAGTTGCGTGAAGTGTAGCTTCCGACGGGATTCAAACACGCATCCCACATGTCAGAAATATAATTTATTCATAGTTCATATTACTTAGATTCACCGTTGGAGGTATGTTTGAACAAGAAGATTTGTGATAAAATCAGCAATAAGATGATGGGAAGACGAGACTCTTAATGAATACTGAAAAAACTATACATATCTGACTTCAGACAATTTAAGTCTATTTATGCGTAATAAAACAAAGATTAATTAGGGATCAACGTTTGCCCTTGATAATAATGATCCAGTTCAATTTTGTATGTTTAATTGTGTGGCGCTATTGATATATATATATATATATATATATATATATATATATATATATATATATATAACATACTAAAAAGCAGAATTTTTTTTTTCTGATAATGGTCATGTTGGCCGAAACTAGTCGAGGAATCTAACTGAAATAATAAAAAACGAAAAAATATTAATATAAAACCCATTGTGTCTGAAGATTTTAAATTATTTTAATATTTTTATTTTTTCTTGTTACATATACAAACATATACATATATATATATATATATATATATATATATATATATATATATATATATATATATATATATATATGCTGGGGTCTGATTTGATTAGAGTGGTGAAGGCTTTGTGCAGAGCCAATCACAAATTTTGAAGAGTCGAATACAGAGACTTGGAGCACCATGTGGCACAAAACTTGCAAATGACCTTCCGGAGGTTTTGAATTCAGAGTCGTGCCTTCTCCTAGACCAGTTGCCATCAAGGCTATAGAACCCAGCCTGGAAGTAGGGGAGGGGAGAATAAGAGTATTCATACCTTTTCCCAAGGGTATTAGCAAATGAAGTTTATGTCATGGATTCGACTGGAATTCAAACTCGGTTCTCCGATTCCTCAAACCTAGACGCTATCCATTACTCCACTTTTACACACACACACACACACACACACACACACACACACACACACACACACACACAAACATAGACACACAGACACACACACACACACACACATATATATATATATATATATATATATGAATGTAAAGACAATAGGAAAACTGTATTATTAGCCGACACGTTTCGTCCAATGTTGACTTTTTCAAGGCAAAAACGAAATGAATCTATTGAAAACAAAGTAACTATTAACAACAAACAAAATGTCCTTAGCAACTAGGTGAATTTAAAAAAAAAGTCTATTGTATTCATATTGTCAAGTGAAAATTACGTCAAGTACTATTTCGGTAGAAATATTGTTTTTATTGTTGTGTTCACGGATTCTACCATTTTCATTTGATTTATTGATATATTTGTTTTGTACGTTGGCTTGGGATAATAGTAATTCTATTAGGAAAGGTGATAGTAGGAAAAAAGCTAGATAACGATATTTGGATAAATTTTTAATGTTCTGAGTGACTATAGAATTTTTTTATTTTTTATGTAGGATTTTATAATCAAAATTGTGGTTTAATTTATTTCTATGTATGACTTGTTCATTAATTGTGTTTGTGTGGTTTCTTTTGTCTCATAGATGCGTTTTTTTTTAATTAAAATTATTTTGTTAATAGTTACTTTGTTTTTAATAAATTCATTTCGTTTTTGCCTTTTTTTGAAAAAGGTTCATATTGGACGACGTCAGAAGGCGTCGGCTAATAATACAGTTTTCCTATTGTCTTTTACCTTTAAACTATTGTTTTTTCTATACATACATACATACATACATACATACATACATATATATATATCTTTTATGTTTATATGTTATTTTATAGATGCAATATATTAAGTAAATGATTTTTCTTAAACATGAAAGAAAATTATGCGTTCTCTGGCGTTCTTAGAGTCCAAATTACTGTTTTTAAACACACTATTTATTTAAATAAATTTTATCTATAAAAATAAGTTATAAATAGCAAATATAATTTCTCGGAATTAATACATTTTATATTTTTTAAATATATATATATATATATATATATATATATATATATATGTGTGTGTGTGTGTATGTGTGTGTTGAAAACTTGTCAGGACACAATTTTGACCTGCTACGCCTATATGAAATTCGAGGACATTCTCTAAAATAAATATATAAATATAGATATATAGATAGAGATATATGTATATAATAAAAATATAGTTTTAATGTATGCTTATTTCATGGTTTAAAGTGCTCAACATCAGGGATTAATCGGCTTTAAATATACAAGTGGCCATTGAAGAAAACACTTTTGAATTGACCGTTTGTTTCATGGTTTTAAAGCAAATTGAGATGGCCAGACGATTGCATTGAAGCATGAAACAGACTGTTGCCGCCGGGTGTTCAATGCAATTTTCATTATTTCACACACACACACACACACACACACACACACACACACACACACACACACACACATATATATATATGAATATATAAATTCTGATGATTTATTGTTATAGAATGAAAACTAATGATAAAAATATATATTTAAAAAATGAGACGCCAAGTTAACCCCATATTAATATATATATATATATATATATAAATGTATGTATGTATATATATATCAAGAACAGTGTGGAGGAAATTGTAAGACAAAGGTAAAAAGGTTTATTTGCGACATTTTGCATCCTCTAGGACTTCATCGGACTGAGATTGTCACTACAAATGCACATGAAAGAGAAAGGCTGGTAGTGTAAAAAGCTTTTGAAAGAATGTTTTGAAATAATTTTTACACTTTCGCCAAATTCATCTATATTTTTTCTATTCATTGTTTTCATATTTGTTTTAAAAAATCCCACAGTATGATGACAGAAAATCTGCCAGGAATTGCGATACATCACCAAAGTTAATTTATGTTCATTTAAAAACAAAACAAAATAAATAAATTAAGTAACATATTATAATAATATTACAATAAATATTTGTTAATAATATTTGCCGAGTTTTGGTAACATGCGACGAATATTGTCAAAATATAAATGATACTACATAATATATATATATTTATATATATAAAGATATATATAGTATACATATAGTATATATATAGTATACATATGATAAATTTTGTAAAATAAATACATGCGATATATATATATATATATATATATATATATATATATAATAAAAACAAATATATATATATGAGAAAAAATTATCAAAATATAAACATGTGATATATGTATACATATATATATATGTATGTATATATAATATATATATATATATGATGAATATTGTTAAATATATAAAGTGATTAATATATATATATATATATATATATATATATATATATATATATATATAATTTATATATATATATAGAGGCTATAAATATTGAAAATATATAAATATAATATTTTTAATATGTATATATGCAAAAATAATGTCAAAAAATAAAAACCAAAATTATATATATATATATAAATGTATATATAATATATATATAAATATTGTTAAATATATATATGACAAATGTATATATTTTATATATATATATATATATATATATATATATATATATATATATTTATATATGTATATATATATATGGATAAATATTGTCAAAATATAAATTGGGATATTTATACATATAGAATATATATATATATTCTAAATATTAAATATCAACATGATATATATATATTTATATATATATATATATATATATATATATATATATATATATATATATATATATATATATATATATATATATATATAAGAAAAATATTTTAACAGTATTTTAATGTACATATAATTTTTATATGTGTATATCGGATGTTTATATATTAACAATTTCTTTATCATAGAAAAGGTATATGTATTATGATATATAATATATATCGCATCTTGATATCTTGACAATATCGGATAAATCTAAATATTTGGTATATATATCACATGTTTATATTTGAGAATACATTATATATATATATATATATATATATATATATATATATATATATATATATATATATATATATATATTTATTTATAATTTAACAATATTTATTTAAATATACAGTAGCAGCCATAATATAAGGAACGGAAACAACAAAGACATAAATATGTGTATTACTTAAAATAAATTGCATGATTACCGAATAAAGATTAGGGTTTAATGCATAAATATTATACAAAGTTACAAAAATTTACATAATAGTTTTTTTTTTTTAAATAAAGATTAAATGGAACAAAGGAAATAAGCTAAGGAACGATGTTTATAATTTGCATAAACTTTTAATTTACATTGTTAAAAAACTCGATGGAACTTTTCAACAATAAGTAAAAGTTCATTTATCATTAGGAATTTATTTTTAAACAATATGGCAAATTCTACATGCAAAACGCTCTCCTTTGAAGAAAAAAAACTCATTATCGCTAACTATCAAGCAAAAAAATCATTTCAGAAATTTCTGATATTGTTCATAGGTCTAAAAGTGTCGTTCATCGTGTAATTAGCAGGTATAAAACCGATAAAACGTTAGATACAAAACCAAAAACCGGCAGACCTCCATAAACATCGCAAAGAGAAGATCGAAGAATTGTTAGAATATTTACAAAAAAAACGTTCTGAAACTGCTACATCAATAGCCCGTAAATTAAATGAAGAGACAGATAATAAGATCTCAAGGAAAACGGTTGCTCGCTGGTTAAAACATGCAGGATTGCATGCCCGTATTCCAGCTTCGAAGCCTCTCATTTCAAAGCGAAACCAAAGGACACCCCTGGAGTATGCGAGAGAACATGTTTGGTCTGACGTGCAATGGGATACAGTTCATTTCAGTGACGAGTCCAAGCTTACTATATTTAGTTCTGAGGGCAAAACATTACGTAAACCGTAGAACAGGTGAAAGATTTCTTCTCAATGTGCAAGAAAAAAACCGTTAAGTTTGGTGGCGGCAATGATTCCAATCTTTCATCTGAGTTGGCCCTATCATCCGCGTACATGGCAATATCAATGCTGAGATTTACAAAAGGCTTCTTCAGCAGCATGTGGTACCAAGATTACACCATAATCTTTATGAATCTCCTATTTTCATGCAGGACAATGCACCTTGCCACAAGGCTCGGAAGGTTATGGCTTTATTTGAAGAAGAAAGAATCACCCTAATGAAGTGGCCAGCCCAGAGCCCCGACCTGAATCCAATAGAAAATGTTTGGAAGATAATTGAAGAAAGGGCTCAGAAAAGAAACCCGAAAAACCAGGATCACCTATGGGAGTTATTGAAAGACGAATGGCAGGGAATTACTGCTGATTTTTGCAAGAAATTAATTAGATCATATGGTCGACGATGCAGAGAAGTCGTTGAAAATAAAGGGATGTTTACCAAATATTAAATTTTGTTGATATTTTGTTCACAATCAAGTATTAACAATATCGTTCCTTAACTTTTGTCCAGTAGCTTATTACCTTTGTTACATTTAATCTTTATTAAAAAAAAAAAAAAAAAAAAAACTATTATGTAAATTTTTGTAACTTTGTATAATATTTATGCGTTAACCCTAATCTTTATTCGGTAAAAATTTCATTGCTAATCATGCATTACTTTTTAAGTAATACACATATTTATGTCTTTGTTGTTTCCGTTCCTTATATTATGGCCGCTACTGTATATATACCCAAGTATAGGATTGCTGTATACGGAATAAATTCCAACAAATACTATTCTTAAAAGTGTGCTCAATACAGAGTAGAGCAAATATAAAACTACATATTTAACAGCATCACCAGAAGTATTGGAACAAAATGCCTATTTTTTTAGTGATTTTATTTTTATTTATTTTATAATTTTCGAATAAATTAATATTATATATATATATATATATATATATATATATATATATATATATATATATATATATATATAGTATATATATATATATCATACAGGTAATAAATAAATATATATATATATATATTTAATTCAGTTAAGTTAAGAATAACTTGGTAATACGTATGGGTAGTCCCAAGACCACTTTAAGGCTCCATTGTAATAGTTTATTCCACCAGAGACCTTTTAAAGGACGCTTGATCATCAGACATCACTTCCCAAAAGTTGAAACGGAAAATGAAATGAAAATTTACATTTTTGACGGGTAGTATTAAGTTTATGCGATTTAACAGATAGGGTTGCAAGTAGTGGTGTGAGAGATATGGTCGAGTTTAGAGAGGGTTTATTTTAATATTTCTTTCTATCATACTTAGTATTGAGGAAGGTGGGACCAGACATTGACCTATTTAATCGGTTAACTTAACGGAAATAATATATTGAAAGAGAAGGGGAGAAAAGAGAAAAGAGAAAAAGAAAAAAAAAAGAAAAAAGAAAGAAAGGAGAAGTAAAGAGAAAGAATATATTTTTTAGCGTTTACAGAGAAAGAAGAGGGGTAGTATAGTTTTATCAATTTATGTAAAAAAACAGATTTTAACGTTTGATAGTAATTTAAAAGTTTAAAAAAATCCACGAAGGAATTAATTTGATGCTTGCTAGCAATTTAAATATTTAACTCTTTTACAAATAATTTAGGGATTTAATATGAATTAAATACTATATTTAAAAACACATTAATAAAAAACACACGAAGAAAAATATTTAGAAAATAAAAATTTACTGATAGAAAACTTTTAGTATTGTAAATGACTGTTAAGTTAACATCTTTATCAGTTTGAGTCTAATTCATGAATGTAATTTGTAACTATTTTTAGATGGGTAATCTTTCCTACTTAAAGTTTAGGTTTCAAGTCAAATTAATATTTGAAGGTAATATTTGAAGGTAATATTTGAAGGTAATATTTGAAAATATTAAAAGTTTTGTTTTTCATATATATTCCATATATATATATATATATATATATATATATATATATATACGTTCATTTACTTATGTAAATCTTTCACATCCAGTTTTTTACATATGTAATTACACACACAGACATGCACATATTCATAATATACAAGGTTACCTATGCATATTCATATATAAATTCTTACAAATATTTACAAATATTTACACATATTTATATCTATTTAAATTTTTCCTTAAATTTCACAGTTAATGTTTAGCATTAGGTGGTGACCTAAGTGTTTGAATATCAAAAACAATATTTCTAATTTTAATACTTTTACTATCAAGAATGATAGTTTCGGAGTAATATATTTAAATTTAAATTAAATTATCAATTTAAATGAAATTACCTCCAGATGATTTAAAACTTTCAATCTCAGCACAATTCTAATTAGAGAATATTTAAAGAATGAATAAGATTAAACATTAAAAAAAGAATTTTATGTCCTTCCATGAGAATAAAAATTCTCTTTCATGGTATATATATATATATATATATATATATAAATATATATATATAAAACCTATATATATAATAAATATTATATTCATAAATATTCCTACATATATTCATATATAATATTCAACATATATTCACACATATTTATATATATATATATATATATATATATATATATATATATATATATATATATACAGATCACATGCAATCCTATATACATGACATCATATATATATACAAAAATATACTACCTAAACTTAAGAATACAAACATACACATATATATATATATATATTTAGATATGCGCCTACAATATTTATATACATATATATGTATATATACACACTTATACAAATGTATATACATATACACATAAAACCACATGTCAATGTCCAAGTCTATCTACACATTTGTATACATACACTTATATATCTGCATGCATGTGTGCATACAGTCATTTCCAAAACCAATAATAACACAATATTTTCTTTTCTATATAGTTATTTCTAAAAATATTTAGTTAGATTGAGATGGTTTCTATGTCTACATTTAAAAAATTAACTCGTTATGTTGGTTCACTAATATATTATATATTTACAGGTAATATTAAAATCTTCTCCTATATATAGCAATAATAATATACGTATATATATATATATATATATATATATATATATATATATATATATATATATATGCAAATAATAAAAAATAGTTAGCAGAAAGTATCAATAATGTTTTAATATGAATTTGAGGAAAATTAAAGTTTTTTAACATGTTTAAACATCAAAATTGAATCTGTTTTGCAGAAAACATCGGAAAAATCATGTAAAGCCACATATTTAAATCAAATTTGTTCTTCAACTCTTTTAAATACATTTTCTTTGGGGAATAAACACCTATCATCACTTTGAGTATGTCTCAAGCCATCTAACAGACACTATTCTTTCTCTAGGTCGCAATATTTCCACCACTAGTGGAGATTTTCATTTAAAAAATAAGATCCTTTGTTTTTATATTATAAAGATTAACATTTCATTTTTCCATTTTGCTTTCCTAAATTCATCTTCCGAAAGGCATTGTTAAATGGATTTTTTAAATCTCAAAATCTTCTTTTATGTCATTTTTCTGTTATTTCATCTTATTTTCTTTCAGGTATCTGTATCAGATTTTCCGCATAGTTAGTTAAGTTTTTCTACTTGCTTGATTTTGATGTTTCCAATGCGCAACTCCCATCTTCAGCTGCCTCTCTTTCACACTCTGTCTTCTTATAGATAATAGTTAGTTCTTTCTTCTTGTTTTCTTTTACTTACTTATCTACGAGTTCTTTCAGTTATTAATCATTATTAGTAAACATGATTATTAATTATTTTGAGACTAGCTCACAAAACGAGAATCTTTTTACATATACATTTGCATTTGTCACTGAATGTCTCACATGGTTATGTGCTGAAAACTGAAGGAAAAAACCTAGTGAGACTTCGATAGTTAAAACAATAAATACCATCGTTCGTGATATAATTAGGAACACAACGTCAATCTACTCAGTTCAGCCATGTTTAATTTAATATTCCTTTGAAAAATCAGCAGACTCACACACTAAGCTTATAAACTACCCCAAAGAAGGAAACTACAAGAAAAAACCTACAACTTCGGCAGTTTACTGCCAACGTACAATTTTACAAGGCCACATATACACCTGGTTTAAATGGTGAAGTAGGCAAAGCACACGCTTTTCTCTACCTTAAAATTCTGGCACATTAAAATACGAGAGGTAGCTGAAAATTCCTGAACATATGACGAAAGAGAGCTTAGAAAATTTGACACTCACATGTTAGACTGAAGTTAAGAAGGATGAAGGCAAACTGAGTAATCTATCTAACAAGCAAGTGTAAATGGATGGCAGAACAGGGAGGGGGAGTGTTGGTTCTAGTTTTTGGTTTCCTCTGACTCAGTCCCGGTCTTTCTTGTCTTGAAGTCCGAACTCTACGTTCGGTTATCCGAATTTGCTATTCTGTGTCAACAACCAATTCTTAATTTGTGAATCTATTGCCATATTACTGTTGCTTTGCCTTGCATGTATTGTTTGCTTGCTTTAAAACCACCATTTTGCCCTGTTCTTTTCTTTTTATTTTTCTTGTTGATTACGAACTTTGTCGATTCTGTTAGCTGGGTATTTCTGCCTTTTATTTGGCATTTAACCATGGCCACTCTCTCTACATAGGGTAATAGCAAAAGACAAAAATGCCGAAGTACTAGCTACAAAGAATAGTAACTGGATTGTAAAAATAATTTAATAAGAATGTTTTTTATGGTTTATCAACCCTATATGGGTTATTAAAAGTTGAAACATATCTTGTAAGAATATTTTCTTTGCAAGTGATATTGAATGAACAATATTTGAGAATAACAATGATTTTTCCAGATACAAATCTTACTATTTAACCCATAGAAAAGAGTGCTGGATTACTATCCATTCTCTTATATAGCAGTGAATGCTGGACAATGTCCACATAGATGAGACTAAAATTAGAAGCAGCAGAAATGCGTTTCTACTGAAGGATACTGAGAATTCCTTAGACGAGGTGGGTATGCAACAAAAAAAATGAGAATAAAAAACACTTCTACTCAG
>CAHIKZ030003066.1:30000-62500 GCA_903632075.3 Acanthosepion pharaonis | reverse complement strand
CTGAAGAAAATATGCTTCCCATTAGCCCCCTTTTTTTAGTAATACTTTTTGATCTATAGTCAGATTTTGTTAAGTCAGTCCAACATTTTTCACTAACTCCTTCTATTTATGCATAAATATACGTATATATAATTAATTTATAAATGTGTTTATATATCACATTAGAAATTTTTGTCATTTTTGCAATTGCATTTGTTAGATTAGTTTCTGCATATGTAATTTAAGATTTTTTCAGTTACATTAATTCTGTTATTGAATATAAGAAATAATTCTGTTTTTAAAAACAAATATAAAAATATCTGAATCATACTAAAGATACATAAGAAATAATAACGATGTATCAGTATCCTGATCTCTCCTACTTAATAATGCAATATTTGTTTATGCTTTTAACACCGGGCACATTCAAGTAATGCACCCTGTTAACATAAAGTCGGAATATTTATCTCAAATGGCGGTGGGGGTAAGATTGCATGACGGAGAAGCATATTATTTCATATTATTTTATATTATTTATAAAATATTTATATGTCTATATTTCTAGGTTTAATGTATTATGTACATTATTTACATTGTTTACACTATTGTTCAGCATTGATGTTTGTTGCCATATTTTTCCAACGTTTCGAATTCCGTTGTACTACCCGGCCTTCTTCGGGTGGTTGGAATGTCGAACTGAACCCTTTATTTGAGCTCACTGGGGTAGACTGTTCTAGTTCCACGCCCCATGTTTAATGGATGGGTCAGTTATTAGTTATATAAAAAATATTTGAGTATGCTGAATATTCATCTTAAGTAAATTGATTCATCTATCTATCTATCTATCTATCTATCTATCTATATATATATATATATATATATATGCGTAGATTGATGGAATAAAAATCCACTGTTCATAACACTGACTTTTTAAAAAGGGCTCAATAAAAAGTAGACCAATATATTATTATTATATTATTTTTATTATAAGAAATTATAATAAAAACATTTTGAAATCACCAAACAAAAGCTTTAATGTATTTGTTCAGGCGATGGTAAATAACTAGTGATTAAATGATTTTTAAAAACAGTTAAAAAAAAGTGTTAGCTGTTGTGTTGTGCTGCAAGTGTAATTTGTTAAAAAGTGTTAGCTATTTTTGAAAAGTTAAACTTTCATCATTAAATAATAATGTTTAATAATGATAATAATATTGAATTCAAAATTATATCGGATAAATAAAAATGTCGTTCACATATATATATATATATATATATATATATATATATATATATATATTTTCGTTGATTGATGAGTTTTATACTTTCTTTTCTTTTGATCTTCCCTGTTCATTTTGTTCTATTTACATAAAATATATATATATATATATATATATATATATATATATATATATATATATTTTATATATTTATACCACACACATATATCTATACAATATAAATAAATCTATCTATATATATATATATATATATATATATATATATATATATATATATATATATATATATATTATGAAATGGATGAAGTTTCTGACAATATATATTCAGTTGTATGGATATGAAAATTTGTAAAAATGGCTTTCACGCTTTTTCGATCATCAGTCAAATTGAATATGTTAGGTCTTCTCACTAATTCCTTTGCACTGAACACACACACACCATCTATATATATAAATTATATATATATATATATATATATATATATATAAATCTATATATATATATATATAAGTTTGATCGTTTATTGTGTCGAATAACCTATTATTATTATTATTATTATTATTATTATTATTATTATTATTATTATTATTTGGTCAATAGACAAATGGAAGCGCAATAAAAAATACGCATTATATTTCCATACTTTCTCAACGCAAAATAAACTGAAGTTTTGAAATGCTTTTTCAAAAAAAAAAAAAAAAAAAAAAAAATGATATTATTGATTGCATTGCAAATTCTTTGACCGATTTTTATCCATGTTCCCCTGTTATTTTTATTACTATATATGTAGTTGCTTCCAAAAAAAGTATGGTACGCAAGATTTAAAATGAATTTTAAAAAAATGAAAAATCTTTCTTGAAGCTTTTATTTTAGTTTTAATTTTAAGATTCAATTTAATATTTCCAATTGACAAAATACTTTTCTGTATTTAAAAAAAATAATTTAAATTGGCTGAAAGAAATATTTTTCAATCACTAAAATCTTAGCGTTATTTTTACTTATCTGTTAGTACAGTTTAATTCTCTTTATTAAAAAATCTCTTGAAAATAAAATCTACTTTTCCAAAACTTTATTTGATGAATATTAGCTGATTTAAAGTTTAATTAATCCGATTTGAAACAAATTAACTTACTTTTAGTTTAAAATATCTCAGAAATGCGGTTTTTAACACGGAACTAGGTATTTATTTAATACGTTGACAGATTTACGGCTGGATGTTTTTTTTTTTCTACGGGGTACATATCTTTAAAAAGGAATATAACGTGAGCGCCCTTTTTATCTAATTTTTAACTACACAGTGATCTTAAACATTTAGGAAAATATTCTCCGTAATCTAATGTGTTATCAAATTTTAGGCACTTTGGCTTTAAATTTACTATAGTTATCACTATTATTTTTTGATAATATTCTTTATGGACGTTTGTATTTTAAAAAATTGGCGTGTTATACACACGATTAATACGTTTAATAAATATAGTTTTTACTTAATGACAATATAACCTAACCGGTAAAAATTAATACATAAATGTAAAAGATTTAAAACTTTATAAATTTTTCCAATTAAAATTTCAAAAGATGAAAATTTTCTTGTAAAAATTCATTATTTATCGAAAAAGATTGTTCATAAGACAATAGTACCCATAATGCATCATACTCATAAAAAGTATTTAAATTTAAATTTTAAGTAGTTTTAATTAAATTATGTTTTAGTTTTATTGCAATTTTATGATTAAGAGATTTTCGGTAACTCGAGTCCTGTTTTACAAAAATAAATAAACAAAAAATGATTATTTAAATTCTCCAAGCAGTTCTGTGTATTAATAATATAAACATTAAGCAATACAAAAATTAATTTCTTGAAATTTCATGATTTCATAATATAAGAAAATGTTTTTAGCAAGATTTTCTAAGAAAGAAACCTTTCTAAAATAATATTATCTGTTTGTGAATGAGAGCAGTAAGTTTAATTAAAAACCAAACAATTATTTGATTTTGGCAAGAATTTCCAAATCAATGTGTTTTTCACAGCAAAAAAGACGTTAAAATTTCCCCAACTAATCTTTGGCCCCCGCGTTAATGCAAGAGGAAAAAATATTTTTAATAAAAATTCCGAACGTTCTAAAAAGGATCAAAAAATGTAATTTATAATAAAAAAAATTTCTTTGGTTTTTCCTCTTAATAATAACAGAAAGATTTTGACTATAAGATTTTCTTTTTATTAAGTTTGGAGGCTTTTTTTCATTCTGGTATTCTATATTTTTAGCAAATCAGTGGAAGTACCCCCCATCTATCTATCTATCTATCTATCTATCTATATATATATAGTAATAATACAATATGGTAATCCGTATGGAATTTCGAGGAGGATATAGATCCAGAGAGAAGTCTATGCCAAAAGAGAAAGCAAAATTATTAATTAAAAATATCAAACACTTATGTAATTTTAAGTGTTTGGTATACTTTAATTAATAATAACACACAACAATAACAATAATAATATATATATATATATATATATATATATATATATATTGTTCAAAATATCTATATATATATATATATATATATATATATATATATAGAGAGAGAGAGAGAGAGAGATAGATAGATAGATAGATAGATAGATAGATAGATAGATATGTTGTTTTGAACAATATAAAATATTTAAAGATTAAAATTTTCAGACACACTGGGTTGTCTATTAAGTTTTTTTTTGTTTTATTTTTTTCAATTAGATTCCTCGACTAGTTTCGACCAGCATGGCCATCATCAGGAGAAAAATCCTTGCTTGCTAGTAGCAGTAAACTACATGATTGTATGACTTTTCCTGAAGAACGTGCAGCTTTCATTTGTTTTTTTTTTCTTTAATTTTGGCCAGTCCTTATGTTGGTTAAACGGCCTCCTTCAAGCTGTTTTTAAGATAGAGGATTGGAGATTTTCTCCCCGTGGTCATTTGGCATCTTTATTGGTTACTGGGAATGGGATGTGTATGTGTGTGTTAAATATATGTTATCTTTATATATATGTATCGATGATTATTTTGGAGTTTTTTAGGCAAGGGGATACACTGGAAGAGAATTAGGTTTTAAGGTAAATTATTTTTAGTCTTTGGTCAAATTCCTCAAACATTTCTGCTGTACGAGGTATAAATATACGCCTCTCTATTTTGTAAATCACCAATCACTCAAGAAATGGACAGTATTCATCCTTTTCTGCCTACCCTTAATTTTGAGGGTACACACCCGAACCCTCAAAAAACATTTCACTACTTTTTCTCCCTGTCGGTGACTCTTTCCTGACCTTGCATCGCGTTTATAACAATGGACTGAAAGGGGCTGACATATTGACCCCCATTGTACTGATGAACAGCGGCTTCAGGACACTAGTTATTGTTCTGAGCTACTTCAAAAAAGATTCTATGGTGTCTACATTGACTCACTTCATGTTAAAATAGGAGTTTGATGATAGCAAGAGGATTTCTTGCTTGACCTCAGCTCCAAATCTTTTTTGACCTAAACGAGAACTGTTTGAATGTTTTTCTTAGATTATAATAAACGATGCTCCTTGTTGTGATGAGATTCAAATAATATTTTCTTTTCGTAATACAATACTATTTATTGCTATATTTTCTCTATAGCAGTGAATGCTGGACAATCTCCTCACAGCTGAAGAAGGAACTTGAAACGAGATGTGTTTCTACTGAAGAATGCTTAGAATTCTATAGACAGAAAATAGAAGCCACGATAAATCTTGAGGGTGAGAAAACAAGAACAACAAAGAAACTTATATTTACAATAAAAAAAAGAAGACATTTATAATTCCCGAAAAACAATGAAGAAAAGAGTTCCACTCTCGACAGAATTCAAAAGCGTCTCCGCGTCCTTTTGGGTGACGAACTGTTTCCTACTCTCCAACCCCTTTCTCACAGACAAACGTCGCAAGACTCTCGTTGTTCTATCACTATTTCCATGGAAAGTGTTCAGATGAATGGCACTACTTAATGTTTGTTGGTGAGATGTAAGTTCCACTCACGCAGCCGCCTCCTACGGACCACTGACCTGTGGAACCGTTTCCTAAGAGGTTGCTTCCCCGATCACTAGAATCTTATTCTCTTCAAGACTAGATTCCTTAGTTCCACTGGTCCTTACCTTTACACTCATATTGTAACGAACCGCCCACATTCCCTTCATGTTTGTTGGTGAGATATAAGTTCTACTCTCGAGCAGTTTGTTCCCACGAACCACTGCTATGTGGAACCGACTCCCAAGAGGTTGCTTCCCCAATCACTACACTTTTAATCTGTTCACGTCTAGGGTTAACCGTTCCACACATATCCGCATAAGCTGTGCCTCTTAATATGTAAACCACTACCTCGAGTGGCTCTTGTACATTATTGTAAAAAAAAAGGGCGTAGATAGTTTTACACTCACAGCACATACTGAAAGGAATAAAATAATTTTAGCAGTATTTTCTCAGATAAGATTATAATATCTGTTGATTAACGCATGAAAAACGAGTCACAACTAACATTCTTAGATATCATTTAATTTTCCTCTGACTCAAAGTGTTCATTAATTTTCGGATTATTCTTGCCATTCCTAAGAGGCTTACTTTCTGCAAGATTTCCACTCGGTAATCAGTGGCAATTGTATTTATCCAGGATTTTATTCTAACATTTATCGGACCAAGTATACCAACGACAACTGGTATGATTTTGAATTTTTTTCAAATTTCATAAATTTGGCAGTTCTAAAATCAATGAATTATAGTTTGTTATTTTCTCTTCTTGCTTTTGCTTTATCCTTGTATGAAAGGACTCGATGAATCAATGACTAATAATTCTTTTTTAATTTCATTTTCCACCAATATGCCCGGTTTGCTATATTCCAGTTTCCTTTTGTTTTTCATTGAAAATAACGGAAAATAAAATAAAAACAAAATCAACAAAAAAACAAACAATAAAACACTCACGGCACATTAACACCAAGAAAATTATTATTGTTATTATTAATATTATTAAGAATTGTAAGGCAACTCATATTCACAATCACGAGGAGACAGCTGGAATTTCTTTGACACATAAAGAGGAAAAATTCCCTCCATATTCTCCTGATGAGACCTAAGTGCCACTCAAGCAGCTTCTTTCCACGAACGGCTGTCTTGTGGAACCGACTCCCAAGAGGTTGCTTCCCCGATCACTACACTCGTAAGCTGTTCAAGTCTAAGATCAACCGTTATCATCTACACATATCAGCATAAGCTGCGACTCTATAACCCTTTTAACTCGAGTGACCTCCAGGCATTGTACAGGGTAAATATCACTGATCACTGTAAAAAAAATGGATGGGTCTTCTCTAATGGAGACTCTTTGATTTCATTATCTATTGGGACTCAAAACTCTCCCCAAACCTCAAGTGGAACTCATACATCCGATCTGTTACTGGAAAATGGTCGGTTCATTGTACCATTCTGGTAAGTATCCGACTCTTCCTGCTATATTCTATCTTTACAACAGCCAGATCAGACCAAATATGGTGTATTACTGTCTTCACTTGCCTGTCTTTATAAAGAGTCCAAAGCGTCTACAAAGATTTGTGACTGATTAATTATTTTCCACCCTACCACCTCTTTCCCACAGACGAAAAGTTGCGAGTCTCTCGGTGCTCTAACGCTGTTTCTGTGGCATGTGTT
This sequence comes from Acanthosepion pharaonis, assembly GCA_903632075.3. Lineage (NCBI taxonomy): Eukaryota > Metazoa > Mollusca > Cephalopoda > Sepiida > Sepiidae > Acanthosepion > Acanthosepion pharaonis. The sequence goes on along the minus strand of CAHIKZ030003066.1, from coordinate 55,591 downwards.
CTGACGAGCTACGTTCCATGCTCCCATCAGCCCTGATCTTTGCAACTGGGACCCGCCATGCCACGTACAAAAGGGTGAATCATCCCCATTCCCTTCGTATTCCATTAGTAAGGAGGAATTTCCACTCGGACAGATTCTCCACATGCTTTGTGGAACAACATCTATAATCTTGACCTCTTCAAGTCTAGGGTTAACTGTTATCTTTTCTGCATAACTCCATGGACTTCATTTCTTGCCTTTTCTTATGCTCACCACACAGTATACTTCTGTCTTGAGTGGCTCTTGAGCCTTGTATTGGGTGAATATCAGTATAAAAATACGGTGTATTACTGTCATATCTGGTCTGGAGCTGACTTGTCCTCCCTTGCCTGTCTTTATAAAGAGTTCAAAACGTCTAAAAAGATTTGTGACTGATTAATTATATTTTGACGCATAATGAGGAAAAAGCTTGTAGAATTTAACACTTGTTGGACAAAAGAATCAATGGGAAACCCAAGTAACATGCTTAAAGAACTTAATTGAATCAAAGCAAGCTTGTAAATGTTTAAAAGTTACAACAATAAAAGATAGGAAGTTATGGAGTGCCATGGTCGCGCATGTTCTGAAGAGACAGGGCACATGGAAGATTATTAAAATGGCTTTAGTTGAAAGGCAGCTTACATAAACTGGTTATTACTAGTAAATCCTTTCTTCATAGAACGCTCTACAACCACGACGACAGTAATAATCATCTGATTGTACCTCGGATAGTTAGTAAATTAGTGTAGTGTTACACCCAGCCATTACCGCAGATAAATAACGAACCATTCCGTTTTGATTGCAAGGAGACTCTGCCTGGTTTCAGTGAGAGAAAAAAAAGAAAGCACACCTTTTTTTTAAATAAAAGAAAGAAAGAAAGAAAGAAAGAAAGAAAGAAAAGGGAATATAGAGTAGTGGCCGGCACGTACTACTCCCATCTCAACCCTGCAAGCAATGGTAAAGAGTTCAAAGCGCCTACGAAGACTTGCGATTGATTATTTTCCACCATACAACCTCTTTCCCACAGATGAAACATCGCAAGCCTCTTGCTGCTCTATCGCTGTTTCTATGGAAATGGTTCACACAAACTACCTTCCTGAGTTTCATCAGTTCTTACCTTCACGACTAAGACCCGTCATACAACACCCACTTTAGTGAACCACCCTCATTCTACTCATATTCTATTAGTGAGAAGCGTCTTTCCACAAACCGCTGATTTGTAGAACCGACTCTGAAGTGGATGCTTCCCCGATCACTACAAGCTTACGCTGTTCAAGTCTAGGGTTTAACCGTTATCTTCTCCACATGACGCCACTCTGTAACCCTCTACCACGAGTAGCTCTTGGGCCTTGGTACAGAATGGACATTGTAAAAAGAAAAAAAAGAAAAGAAAAAAGTACCACCTCAATTCTTGGTATAGATTCGACAATGTTATGGAAGGACTATTTCAAAATTGTGGTTCCTTCTGTTTTATTATGACATCTCACAGATTTCCTAGATTAGTTAGTTGTCTATCCGATATACTCATCTCCCTTTCGACCACATCCAAATGTGCTCTATGGAAACGATATCCGGTGACTGTGGCTCTAAAACAACAAACCCATTGGTGTGTTCCACAAACCTGCCACTATATTTGATTTGTGACACGAGAGGTTGTCCTGCAGGATGGAGGGGTTCACTGTAATCATAACTAGAGGCAAGTGGTCAACCACAATACCTTGGCAAGTTGCAGCATTTAAGTAACAGTTTATTGTCACCAAGAATCACAATGTATGACAAGTAAATATTCCCCATACCATCAGATCACAATCAAGAGATTGAACCGTTAATACAAGACAGGATTCCTTTACACTTTTGATTTACTCTGACTTCTGCTCATACCATCTGGAGAAACGAGGCCTATCAAACCAGCCCACGTTTTTCAAGCTTTCCGTGGACGAATTGGTATGGCCGAGGACGCATTCCAAAAACTGGGCAGAGTATTACGAGGCAGGACTTATCTGCTACGTGATCTGTTTTCCTTTACGGCAGCGAATGATGGACGGTCTCCTAAAAGATGAAGAAACTCGAGGCGACGGAGATGTGATTCTACAGAAGGATGCTAAGGATATCATAGACAGAGCATGTGAGCAGCGATGAGGTTTTGGAGAGAATGTAAGCAAGGAGGAGGCTTATACTTAACATCAGAAAGAAGCAGCTGAAGTTTCTGGGACACGTAATGAGAAAAGAGGGCCTGGAGAATCTGATACTCACAAGTCGAATAGAGGGAAAGCGAGACATGACATACCTAGCGGGCTTAAGCAAGTGGATGACAGAACTTATTGAGAGCTACACGGTATAGGGGGAATGTGGAGATCCATGATCGCCTACGTCCTGAAAGGACACGGTAAATAAGAAGAAAAGAATTGTACACTTTTCTATGCTTACCAAGAAAAAAAGGACAGACCATCAACTGCTAGGAGACAGTAGTACGGTCATCAGCAAGAAAAATGACTAAGATGCGAGTTACGTACTGGAGATGTTAACATCAAGTAAATATAGAAGTTTAAATATCTGGGAAGTGTTTTAACGGAGGATGGAAAATGCGGCACCGAGATCCGAACACGTATTGGACAAGCAAATGATTCACTCCAAAAGTTAAGCAAATTGATGAGAAACAGGAAATAAAAAAACCCCAAAAAGTTAGGAACAAAGAAAAGAGTTTCGGATTACTATGTGATATCCATTCTTTTATATGACAGTAAATGCTGGGTAATCTCTTCATAGATGAAGATAAAACTGAAAGCATTAGAAATTTGGTTCTACAGAAGGATGTTGGGAATTTCATGAATGGCTTGAGTAAGCAACAACGAAGTCTTAAACAAAACGAGAACCAAAAGAAACATTTATACTCAGAATCAGGTAGCGAGAGCTGAAATTTAATGGACATATTTTGAGGAAAGAGAATTTGGTAAGCTTAACACCCACAGGACAGAAAGATAGAGAAAGGCAACGATCAACCTACTAGATGAACTTGTGCAAATGGATTATGGAACGATGGGAGGCTTAGTATAGTATCAAAACTAAAAAAAAAAAAACTGATCAGGGCCACAAAGGATAGGAAGTTATGGAGAGCTATGTTCGCTCATGTTCTGAAGGGATGAGGTACATAAAAGAAGTGAATTGCAGAATTAGTTTCTTATTCTTGTTTGAAAGGTATAGCACCCAACGGGTCCAGCTGCTGCTTCAGCCCTTCTGTGTCAAGATCAAACGGTGTTGTCCTTTCATAGAAGCTCTGTTGTTTACATCCATTGTAGTTATTTGGGCCGCTGTTGCATCCTGGAATTGGTTGATATCATTGGCTAATTAGAGATTTGCATAAAAGACTACACACACACACACACACACACACACACACACACACACACACACGAATTTCACGTTCTGGTGGTCTGAAGATCGCAAGGGCGTGAAACTGGAGTAATATCTGGAGCTCTCCTTTGTTAAGTGTGGCAGTCTTGAAGCTTTCAAATTCTGTCTAGGCCTTGAGCACTTTGGTTTATTGAGTAAGTAGGTATTTGTCTTTTGGTCTTTGTTTTGTTTCTTTCCTCTTCGAGATTTTTCCTTGTCTTATTTCTTCTGGCAAGTTGTCCGTTGATCAAACCAACGTAATTGGGTTAGTTTTTCTAATTTTTCTAATATATATATATATATATATATATATATATATATATATATATGAATCGAAGAGCTTCCTTGATTCGAATTCCAGTTGACTTCATTACATTTACTTATGTACATGGGAAAGATAGGAATTCTTTTCTTCTACCCCCAGTTGTGGGTAAATAGCAGCACAAACAGGGTCCTGTAGCCTTGGGTGGCGAACAGTCTAGAAGAAAGACAGCTCTGAATTCAAAACCTGCGCAGTGTCGTTTGATGGCCTTGTGTCATACGCTACGTGTATGTTTGGTTCTGCACAAGCCTTTACTAACTATAATCAAATATTTGTAGGTAGTCGGACAGTTGGTTCTAAGAACTAAGCTGCTTGACTCTCATACGTCGAAAACTATGGTAGAGTCCAATACATGCACACACACACACACACACACACACATATATATATATATATATATATCAAAGTGTAGAAGAACATTAATTTTAAAACAGTGCTCAATATAAAAAGTAGAGCCGTGAATATTTATTTATCTTATGCAGCGTTACATTAGAACATGCACATATCCACTACAAAATTGTACATTTTTGTTTCAACGTCAAAAAGAACATCTGATGAGACGTTAAAAAAGGTTTGACTTTGAAACAAAAAATAACAGTTTTTTAGTGGATATGTGCATGTTCTAATTTCGAATTTGTATATTAGTCGACTTAATTTTACGGAAAATGTATATATCTATCGTATTTGTCGGCATATAAAACCCTATACTTACGGTTATTATTTGGGTATTATGGATTTAGACGAATTGCAAACCTTAATAGTTATTATCCGGATAAAATTTCTTGGGTTTTAGAGATACTTACACTGCATATAAGCTCCAAGATGTTTTCTAAGACATTTTGTGAATAAAAGTATGGTCCAATATGCCATTAAATACATTAATTTTTACAAAAAACATCGTCGTAATTAATTAATCAACTGTCGAAAAATACGCAATAGCACGCACCGTATTGCCGTTTCCTCCTATTTTGGGGACTCATCGGCAGTGCGCATCCACAACCGAGAATCGATCCCGGATTGTTACGATATGACGCAAGCGTCAAAATCACTAGACTAACGAGTCTCGGTGCCGGAGAGGTGACAAATCAGACTCAGTTACACGACGGAATTTGTGAAGACCTGATGCTATATCAAGTCTGGTATGTTGCCTCACCGTCGCCGAGACCCGTTGGTCCAGTGATTGTGACTCTTACGTCATATCGTAACAAACCGGTTTCGATTCTTGGTTGTGGATACGCATTGCTGATGTGTCCCAACTATAGGACGAAACGGCGTCTAGCGTTTCTGCATTCTGTTGAGGATTCTTCTAGGCTCGATGCTTATTCAAATCCCGCTTGATATATAGGAAATTAATCTTTGTAATAATACCATTTTGTAAAACAAGTTCCATTAACACGTTTACAAAGAGGGCTCCTATCGAGAGACAATTCTATTGCTCGTATTATTATTTCTTTTAATAAAGAATTTCGGGCAATATTTATTCTCTACATATCCGGTTTCCTAGTTTTATTTCCGCAAGTAGGTTTTTTTTAGCAATAGTCTGGCTTCGTCGATATGTTTTTTTTTAATATTATAAAAACTTTGCTTTATTGTTATTCTATTCTGATTATATTTTCTTGTAGAGGCCGACGATTTTTAGAAATGATAAAATATCGTCCACGTTTACCTTCTCGAAAAGCTCAAATATTTTCTTTATTTCTTTCGTTCGTTCGTTTGTTCTTCATTTGTATAATTCTCTCTATCTCAAATCTGATTGTTTCTTTCTTTCTTTTTCGATTTATTCTTTTTATCTTTCTTTCTTTTATTTATGAAATCTTTATTTCTTTTCCTATTGAAATCTTATAAATCTTTCTTTTCCTTTTCATCATTTCATTCTTTCTTTCATTCTTCTTTTCTTTGTTTCTTTTAACATCTTTTTAATCTATTTTACTTTCTTTTTTTACTATTTATGTATTTCTTTTTCTTTCTATTTAACTATTCTTTCTTTCTTTCTCTCTTTCTTTCTATTTAACTATTCTTTCTTTGTCCCATTTAACGACTTATTCTTTTTCTTCTTTCTTTCTGTACGTTCATCATTCCTTCCTTCATTCTTTTATTAATTCGTTGATGCTTTCTTTCTTTCTTTTTACCATTTAGCATCTTTCTTTCTTTTCGTTCATCATTTTTTCTTTCCTTCTTTTATTCATCCCTTCACCTTTTCTTTCTTTCTTTCTTTCTTTCTTCTTTCTTTCTTTCTTTCTTTCTTTCTTTCTTTGTCCCATTTAAAATCTTCCTTTAAAATCATACGCTTTAAAAACTGTCTCTTAAAAGGAACCATTCAAAGTATATAGTTCGACGCACCTGACTACTTCAGTTAGTGACGTAATCATTACACGCAAATACAGACATATGATATAAAGGAAAAAAACGCAGACAGGAAGGAGGAGAAAGGTGGAGGAGAAAAAGAAGAGAATAAAAAGAGAGATAAAGGACAAAAGAATAAATGCAAGTGAAGAAAAAAGAGAGAGGAAAGCAGTTCAGAAAGCGATTGAGAGAGAGAGAGAGAGAGAAAGAGAGAGAGAGAGAAAGAGAGAGAGAGAAAGAGAGAGAGAGAAAGAGAGAGAGAGAGAAAGATGAGAGCTGATGGTTATCGGCCACTTCCTCTACCCCCTCGTAATTTGTCGTTCGACAATTACCTGTCTGCACTTCCACGCCCGTACGAGCACCTTGAAATCGGTAGAGGTGTGCAGATGCAAACGTTAAGACTGAAAATAAAAGATTAAAAAAAAAAAAATGGTGTTATTTGAAAACTGAAAGCGCCCACTTTTTAATGTGAGGAAAGATCATTCTGTGGTTTTTCTGTACCCACCTCCGTATCGACGCGGCCGTGTCTCGTTTTGAAAAGCCCGACGTTTAGTAGAGCGAAAGAACATGTTTGTGTCATATGCATAGTGTTATTTAATAACCTTAGCTTAGTCTGAAAGACGTCACTTGTAGAGACTGAAAGGAAAACTGAACTAGCTACTGCGTTAACAGCCTGCGAGATAAGCTAGATAAACTGAAACGACTAAATGCTGTAAAACTCACATGCCATAATCATAGAAAAACACAAGGAATAAAAATCTTCCTCTGCTATATGTCTGATCCCTTCAGTACGTGGGTGACCATAGCTCTCCACAGCATCCAAAATTTTGTAGATTTTATTACAAATTTGTCCGACGTGACATTAATATGTAGGTTACAGACGTAACGCTGGTTTTCGTACAGTCACTGAAGTTAAGTAACGTTTAGCCTGGTCAGTACCTACGTGGGTGACTGCTTGAGAATGGTAGGTTCTGTAAGCTTGGATATGCAGTTAGTGTAGTGAATAATGCATTGTCAATCGAAGAGTCGAGTCCCTATTGGGTTCTTCATAGTCCCTTACGCGCAAATGACATAGGAAAAAGTGCGAATCCGCCTCTTTTCCCCATATATGGGTTAATTAGTAAGACTTTTATCACTAAAACATTATTATTCCCTACTCCCCAAATTCCCACAATCTAGAAATATTTTCTGGTTTTAAATAATCTGCAAAGGGTTGATAAGCAAATCAATCAATCATATATATGTGTGTGTGTGTGTGTGTGTTATGAAATATAACAGAGCTATAAATTATATATTAACAAATATACATTTTTTTCACCGGTAGCACGACTCAGGGCACAACGTCAGCACCAGAAGATTGCGTTGTGCATGAAACCACGAGTCATGCTATCGATGAGGAAAAAAATGTAAATTTATGAATATATATATATATATATATATATATATATATACTGAAATTTCTAAAGGAAATAATACTTTCCTCATTATTTACACTAGAAATTTCAATTGCCTCCTCCTGATGTGTAAGTTTCCTTTTATTCCTATTTTCTGTGAAACATCATTGTTGCTCACATATTCGTCGATGGTATCCTCAGCATCCTTCTGTAGAACCATATTTCTGTTGCTTCAAGTCACTTCTTCATCTTTCACTGTCATATAGGAGAACTGATATCACGTAACAGTTCAGTGCTCTTTTCTTTGTTTCAGCCTAAAAGATGTAAAAACTGATAAAATGTTTGAATAAACTCTCGAAAGTTCATATCTTTGCTCTGTTTTTGTTCATTTACTTTCGACCGTTTCACTCATTATTAACTTTGTGTTTTCAGTTTTGTAGACAAGATTTTGTTGGTTGCAGCCTGTTCTTTGTTGTTTCCGTCTGACGTCACTTATATGTCTATATTTGTCATTTGGATTGCGACGTTCCAAACATACAAGGATGCAGCCATCAGAGTTTTGTGAAGCATCCATTTCTTCATAATGACTGAGGAAATCGAAATTATTTGAGCAAAAACATAAACTAGACACAATTTCAATCCCGATTGACTCCAGCTTATTGAAAAACTGGATAAATACAATTTGATTCTGACCTGTCGTCTTGACTTCGGTTCCTTTCTCACCGTCGTGGCGTGTTTTTTTCCCTGTCTCCTCTATAATTATTTTCATGGTGTTTGTTCTAATAAACTCTCTTCCTTTTTACTTCGAATGCATGAATGTGAACGTACTACTGGATTGGCAATTAGGTCTCATTGTTTTACTGTTGAAATATCTAGATATAACTGTAATTTCTATTTAAATAGTTTTTTTCTCCCGTTTATTTTAAATTTTTAATTTTGCTTGTGGTATCCTCTTCTGATCTATTCAATCCCGGCAACCTATCCCTTTCAACCATTTAAATGCAACGTCAATCGCTATATTTTATCTTCCAGAAATCTCTTCTTTTATTGTCCTTTCTCTTGAGCTCTGATTCTCTTTAACGCCCAGTAACCCTCCTGTCGTCGCAATGACATTATCTTCTTGCTTGGAGTAAAATGATAAAACAAAAACAAAAGCAACAAAACTAAAATTAAAAAGATTATTCGGTTGATATTAAGAAAAAGTTTCTTTATTTCGTGCTATTTAAAAAAAATGAGCAGATATTTGGGACGCTTTTGAGAGCTAGACGCGATGGTGTGGATTATTCAAAAGGCAATTTCAACTTTGCTGGGCTGTGAAGGTCCATGTTCTGACTGCGGTATCTCCTACAAAGAGGGATGAAGGTTCGAATTTTGCCGGGGAGTAAATTTGCTTTATTAAAGTTTTTCGAATACACAAGCCAGTAGACGTAATATAAAGTGTTTAAAAAACAGATAGCTTTCTCAAACGTGGATATCCACAAAATAATGTTTGGAGTAGTAGGATATATATATATATATATATATATATATATATATATATATATATATGTGTGTATTACACAACAAAATCCAAAATTACCACATATTGAGGATAGATCTATTTCAACTGACGTCAGTCTTATATTATTGTGACAGCCGTCGAAAAATTAATACACAATTCATCCATTTCAATGTTTCAGTCAGACGAAATGCACGAGACAATTGTCAGGGGAGGGCACATTTAAAATATAGTTTTAAGGTATGCCATATTTATGAGTTAAAGTGCTCAATATCAGGGATAGATCGTATGCAAATATAAATGTGGTCATTGAAGTCAATATCCAGAGGCGACAGTCTGTTTCATGTCATATATCTGGATATTGACTTCAGAGTCCAATTTTACATATAATATATATATATATATATTTATATAATTAAAATTACACACACACACACACACTCACACGCGCGCATGCACGCACACACACACACACACACACACACACGCGCGCGCATGCACGCACACACACACATACAGGTTTGGTGGTCAATAGTTTTCAACTTGACCTATTTCTCATATTAGCAAATCAACAAGCATCAGATTGAGTGGAGAAACGCTTTCATAAACGTTGTCATTTTGTTGATTTATTTGAGTTGCTATCATTGATAGAGTGGCGACAGTCTGTTTCATCCCACGAACGCTATCATCACGCCTGATGATTACGTTCCCACTTAGTGTCGACCTCAGTTTCCTCTTATATATATATATATATATATATATATATATATATATATATATTATATTATATTTCGATCGCAAATCGTATACTATATTTAGTAATTTTTACATTTAAATATGTTTTAAATCTAAGAATGTGAAATTAAATTGAAAAACGGTAACAGCATCAAATCCGTTCAGGAATTTCTTTGCCTCGGGGGCAACATCCAGCCAACGGAGAGAGACATCAAAATCCTCAAAGGCAGGTCTCTGGGTGTCTTTGACATCCTGGGCACCATATGGAAGTTCTCTCTCTCTGACAATCTTAAGAGGGAATTCTTTAAGACCACGGTAGAATCAGTCTTGCTGTACGGCTCAACAACTTGGACAATGACTAAAACACTAAAAAGCCTAACTTAACAGAACATACACAAGGATGTTACGAGTTGCATGGGATATAAGCTGGAAGAAACGCCCCAAAAAGAAATGTATGTATGGATACCTTCCTCCTACCTCAGTTTCGCTAAGAGAGAGAGAGAAGTCTCCAGCTAGTTGGTCACTCCTGGAGAAGTAAGTCAGAGTGGCACCCTCTTATGGAATCCATTGCGCGGCAAAAGATCGGTTGGAAGACCTCATCACACCTATATTGACCAACTTGTAGATGATTCTGGATGCCATCTGAAGGACCTACCCACAGCAATGTCTGACAGAGATGGCTGGAGGGAACGACTCAGGAGAATCCGAGAAGAATCCTAGACTTGATGATGATGATGATGATGATGAAAATGGTTATTGAATGTCTCTTGTTTCTTTTTGTGAGTTTTCCCTGGTAGAATAACTCGTTTGATGTTTGGTGGGTCTTGTAAAGATTCTGCCAGGTCTCCGTGTATAGTGCCATATATGGATAATTTAACACAAGTCAACGCTGACCCTTCTATATATCGTTAGTCGATGATGGACAACACAACAATACTCTGTTACTCTAAAAGGCAAAAAAGCGAGTAGCAATTTTGGAGGTTCAAACCGCGGTCACCCACCATCAAGAACCTTTGTTTTAATCTTGGTGCACACTTGATAAAATATCTAAAATCTATGACTAAATTATATTGCACTACCACTGGATCTGAAACTGCAATAATTTCAAACTCCAGACCTTTAACAGCATAAATGTTCCAGTGATTTTCTCCCGATAACTTTCTTTCCTTGAAAATGGATGACAATGGACGAATGTTTACTTCTTTAAAGTCTCTTCACGGTGTGGTCGGTCATAGCGTTATACAATTTTTTTCACCCCAGGTAAAGCAATAAATCCACTAAGACGCAAAGGGTTACTTAGTGTGAAAGAAGATGAGTAAAAAAAAAACACTATTAAGGAGAGAGAATAATACAAGAACAGAAATGAAAAAGGCAGAAGATAACGATTGACATTGCATGTAAACTTTTGAAGATCAAAGTTGAGTAGAAAGCAGTACACCGGAAGAGAGTCCCACAAGAGAGAAATGCGATAGAAGAAACTGTTAATCTAGAAATTAAGGTCATATCTGACCATTTCAACTGTGAAATGATGAGGCCTTGCCACCAATCGAGTACTGCGATTAAATTCATAAAGTCTAAGCAGCAAATAGGAAAGCTCATCAGATCAACATTGTAGATTCTTCTTTGGAAACATAACAGAACAATTAGTGAAAATATTTATAGAAATGACACAGGCAACATATGTTACGGCGGTAGGAAACTTACTGAAGCCGTGATGCTAGATCAGGACCGATAACATTGCAGATTCTTCTTTGGGATTTATAAATACTTAGCAGCATCAGATCAGATGTGACAGCAATATTCAAAGTATGAACGAAAATTAAGCTTATAATTTCTTGTCATTTTTAGCTTTAAGTAATGTTTGTCCCTTATCATCTCCCAGGCTCTGTTCTGAGAGCCATTTACAGAAGCTCGTTAGATATGTTATTCGATGTCCCTCTCCGTCACTCTTTCTTTCAATATGTCTTGTGAGTGTCATTTTCCTCAAGCTCTTTTATCTTATATCCTAGAAAAATCAACTGTCTCTTTCTGATTCTAAGCACAAGCGTCCCTTTGCTTCCCAGCCTCCATAAACCTCAACGTTGCTAACACATTGCATCCATAAACCGCCACGTTACTCACACATTGCACCCATAAACATCAACTTTGTTCACACATTGCGTTCATAAACTTCCACGTCGTTCACACATTGCATCCATAAACCTCCACGTTGCACACACATTGCATCTATAAACCTCCAAGATGCTCACACATTGCACCATAAACCTCCACATTGCTCACACTTTGCACCCATAAAACTCCACGTTGCACACACATTGCATCCACAAACCTCCACGTTGCATACACATTGCATCCATAAACGTCCATGTTGCACACACATTGCACCCATAAACCTCCACGTTGCTCATCCTTTGCACCCATAAAACTCCACGTTGCACACACATTGCATCCATAAACCTCCACGTTGCTCCTATAGCCATCCAAAAAAAATGTTGTTGCATACACATTGCATCCATAAACGTCCACGTTGCACACACATTGCATCCATAAACCTCCACGTTGCTCACATTTTGCACCTATAAAACTCCACGTTGCACACACATTGCATCCATAAACCTCCACGTTGCTCACATTTTGCACCTATAAAACTCCACGTTGCACACACATTGCATCCATAAAACCCTCCATGTTGCACACACATTGCGTTCATAAACCTCCACGTTGCACACACATTGCATTCATAAACCTCCAAACGTTGACATATTTGCACCCATAAACCTCCACCTTAAAACACATTTTTTTTATAAACTTCCACGTTGCTCACACTTTGCATCCATAAACCTCCACGTTGCTCACACATTGCGTTCATAGACCTCCACGTTGCTCACACTTTGCATCCATAAACCTCCACGTTGCTCACACATTGCGTTCATAAACCTCCACGTTGCTCACACATTGCATCCATAAACCTCCATGTTGCACACACATTGCATCTATAAACCTCCACGATGCTCACACTTTGCACCCATAAACATCCACATTGCTCTCATATTGCGTTTATAAACGTTCACGTTGCACACACATTGCATCCATAAACCTCCACGTTACTCACACATTGCGTTCATAAACCTCCACGTTGCTCACACATTGCATTCATAAACCTCCACATTTCTCACACATTGCACCCATAAACCTCCACGTTGCTCACACATTGCATCCATAAACCTCCACATTGCTCTCACATTCCGTTCATAAACCTCACACATTGCATCCATAAAATTTTCGGAACTTTTCTGTAGAACTACATATCTATTCCCTCAAGTCTCCTTTTTATATATATATAGTGGTCATTTTAAACACAGCCAACGGTGGCAATCCTTCATCATTTTTCGATTAGATAGAACAGGGACAGGATATTTAATAAACAGCTTGGTGAATATCTGTTGTCCAATCAGTCACTACATAGAATAGGCTGCATAAGAATGAGTCCCCCACCCTGAAAACAATCCCCTGAAAACACGAGTCATTTTCTTAAATAGCCTCATCACATCAAGACTTTCTTAAAGATCTCATACATAGCACCAAACCTCTGCATTTAATTTGTTCGTCTTTGATAATACCTGGATTTTACAAAAAACAAAATAATTTCCATTCCTGAGGATGACTGAATGTACAGTTAAAGTACTAGCAGATTAAAAAAAAATCTTATACAGCTTGTAGTTATTAAAAACAAGGATCATAATATTCATCGAGTGGTTCGTAGGTTAATGCAACTTTAAAATTTTGTCTGCGAAAGGATTTCGCCATTTTATATCATTAACTTTACTAATCTACTTTTTGTATGAATGATTCATTGTAATATAAATTGAACTGCACCACATATTTGATATATATACAGAAATATATATGTTTAGCATTCACACTTCAAGAAAGCTATAATGAAACATTTCAGACGGTTTGGGTGTCAATCTGAAGACAGTTCAGAAGATTCGGAAAGAGTTAGATGTGTCTAATGGCGATTTCAAAGATGTTTTTACTGAACACTAGTGATGGTGACGTTATGCTTCCATTCATCTTCCCACATAGTCCCAGACTATAACACCCAGTTATGGCTATCAGACAATTTCTGCGACCACATCAAACCTATTTCTAGCTAAAAAACTCCCAGACTACACCCCCAATTATTATTCATTTTTTGATCGGTTGAGCGAGGGACCATCAAAACTCCTTTTAACGTCAACGATGAACTGAAGGAAGGATTATGGCAGCATCCACCAACTTAAACAAGGAGATCGTCCAGAAGAGTTGCAGGAGATTCCAAAGTCATCTGAAGGCCGTGGTCGAAGGCAATGGCGATTTTATTGGATAAATTTGCTCTTTAGTATTCAAGATATTTTTGTGAAATTTTGGTAAATATATATCTTAAAATGAGATGTCAGTATTATTTTCATTTTAGACCTCGAGCAGTTAAGAACGGCGGATCAAATGCTTGTTTCTCCTGCAAAGGGGGACGCGGGTCACCTTTTCTTTAACAAGTTTTCTCGAGTTTGCAGGCCGGTAGACGAAATAAATACTGTTTAAAATAAAACAGAGCGTCTATTCTAATCCGGATAACCGGATAACCGGATAAGATAAATCCTTTGGATTCAGATTCCTTATTTATTTTCTATTAATTCATTTAAGAGACAGAAGAGATATGTTCAGTTTAAATACAGGAGTCATTAAAATGACTTTAAATTACGGCATATTTTTGCTTATACTCTTTTCCAGCTAACCAATGGTTGTTGCCAGACAGAAAAAAAAGATAAATTAGCCATTGATCATGTTATTTTTATTCACATTCTGGGTGTATAGGTTGCAATGGATAAATTGTCATCTAAATGACGCAAAAGTGAAAATAACACTGACATCTCATTTTAACAGATATATTTACTAATATTACGCAAAAATATCTTGAAATGCTAAAGAGTAAATTTATTCAGTAAAAACTCCATTAGATTCAACCACGGCCTCCAGACGACTTCGGAATATCCTGCAACTCTGCTGGACGTTGTCATTGTTTAAGTTGGTGAATGTTGCCATAATCCTTGCCTTCAGTTTATCTTTGTTGTTACAAGGAGATTGGCGTAAAGAGAGAAAGTAGAAATGCAAACATGATAATATTCACAGTGTAGATTAGATGTGACAGAAGGCCGGACGTATTGGCCACCCAGTGAGGATCGAACTCACTATTCATTGTAGTTGATCAGCGAGATAAGCTTTCTCGCCAATACACCACGTCGAAGTGCCCGAAATGATTTTCTAAGCGTTGCTTAGATGTGGCACAAAGCCGAAAACATGTAGCACCCAGTGAGGATCAAACTTATGACTCAGTCGTAATTGATTTATCGAGACATGTACCATGTCGAGGTGCCGCAGAATTCAAGAATTGTCCGCAAAATTAAAAGAAAAAACCTTGAAAAAATAAATTTTATTTATAACCGAATATTTTCCGGGCCTGTTCGCAGGATAGGGGCTGTTCAGACTGAGTGGGAGGGGAATGTCCTATAGCAACGTCTTTTTTCAAAATCAGCCAAACTGTGTGCATGTGTGTGTGTATGTGTGTGCGTGAGCATAAAATAAATGGTAGAAGGAATGAAATAACTTTACACACACACATACATACATAATTGCAAAATCAGGTCTTCGTTTATAACATATGTATTTATTTAGTTATATATACAGTTTACACAAATACAATATATATATATATATATATATATATATATATATATATATATATATATATGATGAATGTATATCAATATGTTTTTATAATGACAAAAAAGTTTATTCCATAAAAAACATTTATTTTTCAACGAAGTCTACTTCTTTATCAATATCTCAATGTCCTTCCGTCATTATATATATATATATATATATATATATATATATATATATATATATATATATATAAGATGTTTTGAAAAGACTTTAGCTTTCTATAAGATCTTCAAAAAGGTTACGTTCTATTTTAGCTATAAAATGACCAACCTGTAGCATTAAATACCAGAAAAAATGATTTAATATTCCGATGAAAATATTTCACTGACAAAAAGCAAGTAACAATATAAAAAAGTATTTTTATTTAATATTTGAGTCGAATCTCCCAGAAGGATCTTTTTTTTTTATGGTGTTATCATCATCAATGTGTGTCTGTTTTTATCTTGGTTGCGTTACCCTAAACCAGTGACGTCATATCTACTCTCAAATTCGCCTCAAGAATTCGGCACCCACCATTACCCCCGTCCGACACAGCATCAACCAATCAGCTTATTGATGCGTGACGTCACTGGACGCGAGACGTTCTTCCTATCGCGTTTATTTTTCGTTTTAATACACCCCTCCCCGCCCCCGCCTCCTTTTTTTTTTTTAATATTTGCCGTTCTGTCAACTCTGTCTGCAGGGGCGTGGCCTTTATATTATTATTACTTTTTAATTTATTATCAGCAAACCATTAATATTGGGGTCTGATTGGTGATAAAAAATTTATTGACCATATATATGCACCAATTTTGATTGCCTACTTGATATCAAAAAAAGTCGAAATAGGCTGAGCTGGTGATCGATACTGGTTTTGGCTTCGAACACACCAAGGAGTAGAAGGCAGTGCTAGAATTTATGGCGCAGACAGACGCTGGGTCGGCTTGCCATCCCCAACCACAGCGTTTCTGTGATTAGACATAGATGCATACATTTTCTCGTTCTAGGCTTTTTATTTGTTGCAGCCTTTTGTCCGCCATTAACATTTTTGTGGCTACACAAGTCATTTACTAATGTCGTCTAGTATTTTGATAGGACGAGGGAGGTCAAATAAAATCGTTCTGTAAGAAATTGACCAATACAAGGACAAAAGTAATTAGCATTTGATAGGGACAACTCGTAGAGGGTTTCTGCATAATTTTGTCTAGAAATAAAAGGCGTAGAACTTTGAAACATGCTGTGAAGAGTATGTTTTAATTTATTGAACTTTTTCTATGTGTGTCATATATATATATATATATATATATATATATATATATATATATATATGTATGAACAACTTGTTTAATTATAATGTAAACTAATATGTTTAATTGTTTAATTTAATATAATGTATACTATACTATGTACATATATAGATATAGATATATAGATCAAAAATACTGGAAAATTTGGATATAGGAATCAACATTGCGACTGTTTTAAAAAGCCCAAAAATTATATATATATATATATATATATATATATATATATATATATATATATATATATATATTTTTTTATGAAAGTAAGAGGATACTATAGATAGATAGATAGATTTAATGATAATAGATAGATAGATAGATAGAGTATATACAGAAAAATTAACACAGTATGGTGCCTGTCAGTTTAAAATGATCTTAGATAATATTATATATATATGAGTGAATGGATTATTTCTATATAATAATCTATACTAATATATATGATTGATATGTCTAATTAATATATATATATATATATATATATATATATATATATATATATATATATATATGAACAAAGCAGTATATTTTGATATGATAAATATAATAGTAAAATAACATATATATATATATATATATATGTGTATGTTCTAAAACAAGTGTGTGTGTGTGTATACATTCATATATAAAAGTGAGAGAGACAGAGATAGTTAAAACAGATGCCTACAGTGTGGACAGAAGAATCAACACAGCATAGTGTATGCCATATTTTATATTTCAAAAACAAATTCAATATATATATATATATATATATATATATATATATATATATATATATATATATATGTATATTTGTGTGTGTGTGTAAAACAGTATGTATTTGTGTGTGTGAATGATCTGTCTTTTTTATATGATAATATATATATATATATATATATATATATATATATATATATATATATATATATATATACATACATACACACATATATATGTACATACATAGATAAAGATATACATAGGTATAGATATATAGACCAAAAATAATTAAAGATCAAAATTATATAGTAATCAACATTGCATGGTGAATCTTCGTAATACTATATATATATATATAGAATATATATATATATATATATATATATATATATATATATATATATATATATATAGAGAGAGAGAGAGAGAAAGAGAGAAGAGATTAATGCTCTGTTCATAATAAACAGTATTAACAAGATTTATCGGCCTGAATATACGAAATCTTAAAGAAAAATATGTGTCCTCCGACAGGAATCAAACCTGTATCCTACACCTCACAACCATATAGCCTGACGTGCTATACCATTTCGCTACAGAGGTAGCGTCTGGTTGGCAAGTTTAAATTACTTTTTTTTTTAACAAGAATCTTCACATCATTTCTCGGGCATTCAGCCCGGTATATTGTGTTAATACTGTTTATTATAAACAGAGCATTTACTTAAATATTTGTATCCATAAAAATAACGTATAAACAAAAAATATATTAAATTAGTCCATTTCCTAATAGATATATATATATATATATATATAATTGCCATCTTCGGGGCGCAATTTTTTCTTATACAGTCAAAACATTAAGACGAATTAGATAGCTGTCAATAAATAGCATATAAAAAACTTTTTTTCGGTCCAAACTACACAACTTCATCTTTGAAATTGTTGAAAGTACTTGGTTCGTCAATTCCATTTGACAACAACTTAAATATAAGGATCGTATTATTTAAGCAATTGATAGTAAGTTAATGTCTCATTAAGTCTTGTTAGCAAAGTGATTTCGACATTAATCACATTAACATTGCTAATTAATTCTTTGTATAAATTACTTCTTTATGAATGGATTGTCCAGTATTATTGCATGGTCAACTGAAACTTCATTCAACGAAACCTGTTATATAAAGGTTTTTCAAGCCTTACTACTCATGATCGCATTAATGATCATTTTGAGTTTTCACTGATATTTCCTATTAAAACACTGAAATAGATGTAAGCTTGCAATCACACATAAATGTGTGTCCACGAATTCTTTGGATGATGTAACTTTTAATAATTTCTTTTCGATATAACATATTCAAATTTATTCAAGATAGAAGAAAAATGAATGTTGATTTTTAGTGTATATACATCCTTATTTGGAGGGGCGTTGCGTCAGCATGGTGTAATGGTTAGCGAGGTTTGTCGAATTGACCCTGGATATTGAGTTGTCCCTACAAGTGTGGCACGGTTAATGTTGGTTAATTTCGCTAATAGAATGATCTTTTGCGTTACACGTTGTTGTAATGTATGCACTTTTCATCGCCTGATACAATTTAATTAAAAAAATTATACATTTAAATACGGTCCAATATTTTTTCGGTTATGGGGAATCCAAACATGATAACGACTAAATATAAAGATACTGTTGTTCACTATTGTGTTTGCCTGTTTTGAGTCGGTTGGCTACTTCCTGTCTCGTATGACGTTGATTAGACTTGATTTGATCGCTCAGTCTCATCTGCCCGTCCATACAACATCTTTCAGAAAAAAAATCTAAGTGATCGAACTTTTCAAGCCAATTTGAACGTCTTTTTAACGTCTTTTTCTATTTTCATATCCCTTGTCATTTCCTGATGTGGATGATCATGGCTCTCCACAAATTCCTATCTTTTTTTTTTAACCTAAGTAAGCTTCGCCCTTATAATACTTCACATTGTCTTTGTTTCTCCATCCATCCGCACAAACTCTCCATGTAGCATATTGGCTGCTTCTCATTGCATCTTTTTATCTCAGAACATGATGTCAGACTTTATTTTGCAAACCAATATTTTCACTATAAACTTGGCATTACTCGACGGAAGATGGTACATTTTTTCCAGAATATGTTTATATTTATATAACAGATAATGTGATTTGCAAATCGTAATAACTGATTCAAACAATTTTAATTCATTTAAAAACGTAACAAAACCAACAGATAATATATAGCTGAAGATATGAAAAAGTACATTTACAGTAATAATTCAGGTATAATTATTGACTCTCCCATAATTAGTAAATTGCATATATATATGAGATAAAGATATATATATATAAGAGATAAAGATATATATTTTTATATATCAAGAACAATCTAGTAAGGTAAAGTGTAACGAGTTTACTAGTGACTGAATTTTATTTTTTTATTTTTTTATATTAGCCTCTGATAAAGACTAAATGAATTCGGCAAGATTTAAAAAAACAAATCCCAGCATCCCTCGTTCGTCTGCATGTGAAGTCGTACGAATATAACAAATTTAGTCCGGAATTCCTTAAGGACGAATCGCATCACAAGTAAACTTTTTCCACTTTTTCTCACAATTTTCCCATATATATATATATATATATATATATATATATATGTGTGTGTGTGTGTGTGAAAAGTGTATATAAATATAAATAAATATAAGTATGTATAATTATTTATATATTATATGCGCGGTACTTATTAGAAAGAAAACTTATCATAGATAGAGCTAACATATTTGGTTGGATAGATGTGAGTTTGTGACCCTGGGTTTCACGCTTTAGCGATCGTCAGATTAGCGTTCGGTTAGCAAGGTCGATTTTACTGTCTTTAAACTACAATCTTCCATGATTCTCTCACGTACATTCATATCTTCTCATGGCAAATCCAAATGTAAACAAATGACGTCACACATTATGAAATGGACAAAATCCGACAATTACATTCTTTTATAGATACAAATATTTAAGTAAATGCTCTGTTTTATAATAAACAGTATTAAACAACATTTACCGGCCTGAATATCCGAGAAATTTTCATAGAAAATATTCGTCCTCCGACAGGAATCGAACCTGTATCCTATACGGAACCGTTATTTAGCCTAAACTAAATATTTAAATCTCCTCTATGAATGTACGGAGGTTAAAATTAGCAAAGTCAGGCTTTATGACGGTTCCGTATAATCTATTGAATCGATTCCTGTACATTCGAATGTTTTCTATGAAAATTTCTGGACATATATATAGATTGTAAAATTTCATTTTTTATTGATTTTTAAAACCATTTCATTTTTTTTTATTGACTTGGATAACTAAAATTTAATAAGAAAATAATTTTTTAAATATTATATTATATATATATATATATATATATATATATATATATATATATATATATATATATATTAAACTTTTCCGTCGTCTGATGGTTCTATCTTTTATAAATAACCAAATAGAAGATTGAAAAAAATTTTTCTGACATTAGACAAAATTTTAATAGTCCCTCCTTGTCTTTTTTTTTTTTTATCCCAAACAATATATATTCCAATATTGAAAAAACATCATTTTAAAGGTATTTAAATGTTTAATATATAATATTGGAGACTATATATATATGATTGAAAACTGAAATATAACTTTAGATCGATAAAAAAAATGTTCATCCGCTTCCAATTATTTCCATTTTTTAACATTTTTTCTTAACAGATTTTTTTATGTTGGTTTTATCTAAACTTATTTTTCTGTTTGTTCAACAATAAACCTACGTCACTGGATTATTATCGTAAAACTAATTTTTCCAGTATATCCGATTTAAGAGAATTTTCTATATAAAAACTTCAATAAACACATATACTAACAGATTTTATTTTTAACAAATATAAAAGATTTAACTCACGTCCAAGAAAAATAAAAAAAAAAACAAACGTAGGAAAAAATATTCATTCATTTCATCCACAAACACTTCTATCATCAATTATTTTCCACAAAATATTCAACAGAAACATTAAAAATCAGCTATAGTCTAACCAGGAACCTGACACAAATAATAAATACGCAGAACAGAAAAATAGCTAACAAGAATCCGTTTTGTTTTAAATAAATGTTACTGCAGATATACAAAAATTGAATAATATTAAATGAAAATTTTGTTGAAACAATATAATAAACCTAAGCCAGAATAAAATCATTATAGATAACAAATTTTATCAGGAATAGGAAGAGATGAAGGACCCTGAAAAAAGAGAATTCAGATCACATAAAAGATAAGAAGCACAATTACAATTCAAACATATATTTAAATTGAAAACAAATTAAAAAAAAAATCATAGAAAATAAAAAACTAATCAAAATACAACATTTCTATGATTTTTAAATAAATTACACCCAGATAAAAAAATGAAAATATAGATATACTTTAGCAAAATTTATAAGATTATAAATTTAAATGTTTTGAAATAAAATCACAATTTTTAAATATAAATATAAAATTATGAACTTATATAATATGAACTTACATAATAAAATGATTGAATTTAATAGTGAAAAGAATTATTTTTTAAAGGAGTTTCAAATTTAAAATTTATTCAAATTTGAAAGATAAAATTTTTATATTATAATATATTTATATATATATGTATATTTAATAATATTTAGATATCAAATAAAAGAGAATCGAAAGAAAGCAAAATTAAAAACTTACAAACACACTTAAGAATCACTAGCCTATAAAAATAAATCCCAAAACTGTAAACTTTATTTGATAATCCCATTCCCAGATCAACACAATTCTAAATATACGGTCCGGAATTTTGAAAAAAATAAATATGTAAAAAAAAAAAGACTTTTAATATGATTAAATATTGAAAAATAAAAATATAATATTGATTGAAATAAATACCATGGAAAAAATAAAGAAATATCTGCGCCATTTACAACGCAAATAATGTAACATTTTAAAAAAATAAATGTATATTTTTAATTAAAATGCAAATAACCAACCCTTTCCAAATGTAAATAAATGAACTAAATAAATAAAAAAAACAACCCAAAACAGATTAACAAACTACTAATACGCACATAAACACAATTAAATGTAAAAATAATAAACAATAAATAATTTAGTAACAAATAAAAATAATGAGTAAAAAATCAAAATTAATTGTAAATTTAGTTAATGGGCACAAATTGAACTTAAGAATTAGTTCTGTTTTAAACTTATTTTAGTTTAATTAAATCTCAACTAAAAAAAAAATGCTTAAACTATTTAACTCATTAGTTTATGACGTTAGTTATTTTAGAGAGGGACGTTACCTAAACATTAGTCAGTAAGATATGTTAGTCAAAAAGAGCTAAAATTTGAAACTATAGTTAATTTCTAGTTAATAGTTAATTTCGTTATTATTACTGTCATTATTGAATGTATGATGAAATATCAAGGAAAGAAAATTTTTCTTTCCGAAACTGAGCCAGTAAATTATTTTTTGAAAAAAACATGAAACCTTCAATCTTTATGTGATTCTGAGAAAGTTAGATGCTGGTCCCAAATTTGACTTAGCCTTGATGTTATGATATTACCATTTATATATATATATATATATATATATATATATATATATATATATATATATATATATATATGTAAATCTATTTAAAAGTGAAAAGTGGAAAAAACCTGATAGCACAAATTTCAAATAAATTGGCAAATGAAAAAAAAATGGAAAAAAAAGAAAAACCAGATTTTCAATAGGACGAAATCAAATCGTGTCTTAAAAATACTTGGTAAAAGAAAAAAACCAGCGAGTATTAAAACGAAGAGTTTAACAATATACTAAAAAGATGTCAAAAGTAAAAATATAAATAATCAATTTTTTCATTTTATGATATCATCAGTCCAAAAAGATATATAATATATATATATATATATATATATATATATATATATATATATATTTTCTTAAATTAATTATTGGGAAACTGCTAAATATTTTTAAATAGAGTTTTTCCAACACATATAAAAGTTGTATGGACATGAGTTTGTAAAAAAAAGGATTCACAGTTTTGTGAATTACAGATTTAACAGTCAATATATATATATATATATATATATATATATATATATAAATATATATAAAGTAAAATAAAATCTTAAAAAATGCTATATTTATGTGATAAAGTGCTCAATATCAAAGATTTAATAAGAAAAAAAATTTTTGATCACTTTTTTGATAGAAAGACAGTCTGTTTTCATGGTATGATATTTTTTCATCCTTTGATGAATGCGTAATAATGAAAAATTTTTTTTCCAAAAATAGAAACTCTATTGCACATATTTATATATATTTTATATATATATCTATTAATGGATAAAGAAAAGTTTTTAAAAAACTATTTTTTTATTTCAACTTCAGGCATTTATTTATCTATAATGGGTCAGAAAATTTCTGAACCTTATATGAGCAGTTTATCCGCGAAACTTGAAGTAGGAAAGGTAAGTCTCTTGAACATTTCTTTAACTAGTATTGCATTCTTTTTTTTTTTTTTTTTAGATTCCAATAATTTATTTGACTACGTGTTTTGTTAGGCGTTGACGATAATTGTCATTGTTATCATTATTATTGATATTATTATTTCATAAGATATACATTTTTATAAATACTAATTTGCTATCATTTAAATAAAAAAAAAATAACGCTTTATTTAAATTTTTTTTTTAACGCTTAAATTTTCCGTTTCTATTGAAATCTAGGATTCTGTTGAGGACCTCATCCAAAATTTCACACAAAGGACTAACATCCTCATCTTTTTTATATTGTTAGAACATTACAACAAAACTTTGAAACAAAAGGAAATCGAAATTAGAAAATTTGTTGGTTCTGATTTCTGCTTTCAGTTTTGAGCTGCTTTAAATCATTTAATTCCTTTAAATTTAAATAAAAAATTTAGCGTTTAAAAAAAAAGCAAACCATAAAATTACGCTTATTATAAAACAATGTATTATATTTTTTTTTAAATTACAAAACGCAAAATTTTTCGCTTTTAAAACGTTATACTGAAAAAAACCATGTATCCATCTTCTAAGACGAATGTAAAATGCTCAAATTCACATTCAATTTCGACTGATATCACGATGGATTTGTATTTTGAGTTACTACTTTGTAAGGTTTTTAGCTATCTATCTAATTCAGCCCATTTATATGATGTAATCTCCGTATATATATATTATCATGTATTTCCAAGACTATTCACCTTCCTGGAAAAAAAGAAAAAGGTTAAAATTATATTCTGTTTACTAACAGCGGCTCCTTTTTTCTTAATCTGACTCGTATGTCAATTTTGTTAAAACAAAATCGGATGAGTCCAATAATGTAAACAATACCTTTTATGAAATATGTGAGGGACGCATGGTCAATGTGTTGTTCCATGAGAATGATTTTTTTTTGATATTTTAAATTTTGTTTTACTATTAAACTTATTTTCTAAGTTCAAGCGTCTTGTAAAAAAAACTAAAGTAAAAGAAAATGATCAACTTCAATTAATAATCAGATATCCCAAACTGTAGTAACAAGAGTTTATGTTAAACAATTATTATTAACTTTCATTTAAAATTACTGAAGATGTAACAACAGATTATCTCATTAAAAAGTGTGCCTGATAAATGCATAAAATTCTACACCCTTAGGCAAATGAATTGAAAGAAAACGAATAATCCCGTTATTATTTACTTTTTTCGTATTTCCCCAATGAAACATGACCCCGTGCACATGTTAGTACTCCGTATGTCCATTCCATGAAGTCGTTCCTTGCAGATTGACCACAGATTCTCGATTGGATTTAAATCAGGAGAGTTTCCGGGCCAGTCTAGTACTTTGATTTGCTCACTGGTAAGGCTTGTCAGTGTGTTCGTGCAGCGTTACAATTTTCGTACGCTTCCTTGGAGTAACGTCCATCGCAGACAATGGCCGTAGGACAACTAATCGACAGTCGAGACAATAGTGTCTGGACGTGATTATAATCTGATGCAATCACGCAATATTTTTCAATGTCAAACAAATTTCATCATACACACCGAAAAAATAGATTCATATTACTGCACACCACTGCAAATGAC
>CAHIKZ030003066.1:0-25000 GCA_903632075.3 Acanthosepion pharaonis | reverse complement strand
AGGTGAACAATTCAACTAGAAAATTGAAAATAAATACAATGTATCTAAATACAAATTAGAGACATGTCATAATAGATCATTCCATCTTAAATAAATCAACAATGTTTTGTGTGCAATTTTTTAACATCAACTTGAGATTTTTTGTTAAAAAGTTGAATAATTTTAACACATTCAACATTATGGATAAAAAATAGTGAATTTTATTTAATTTTTTTCGAGACTTTATATGAGCAAAAAAACAAATTCATGGATTTGGACAAAAAAAAAAAAAAAACCCAGAATGACGTCAAAATCCTTCAAAATTTTTCATCCTTTAATAGTCAGTTGTGCTTAGTTTAATTTGTAATATATATAAATGTAGGTAAAAAAAAAAAAAATGTTGATAAGATAGTGAAAAAATCACAAAGCACTGCCTGGGCCCCCAATCAAATTACACAATCCCCTAAATACAAATTAGGTATTACTTGTCATGTTCGTTCATCTTAAAAAAAATAATTGATTATATATAATTTTTAAATATCATATTTAAAAAAATTGTTATTATTTTATAATTTTAAATTTTATTATTTAAATTATGGATATAAATATATTGAATTTATATCCTTTATATCTTTTTTTAAAATGAAATTTATATTTTAAAATAAGCAAAATATAATTTTTATGGAAATTTGAAGAAAAACAGAATGAATTATCTTTTTAAATAAAATAAACGAAAAAAAATGTTAACTATTAATAGTAATTTTTTAAATGTTTTTTTTTTATGAAAAGTAAAAATTATATAATATAAAAAAGATTCCTTTAGGGTAATTTATTTTTGAAAAAAAATAATTCCAGATTTTAATTGCAAAAACTTTTGGAATCAAATGTAAAATAATGTATATATTATTGGCAATATCCAATCTGGATTTTAGTGATTAATATTTAAAATGTTATATAAATATCATAAAATATATTATATTTATAAATATTTATAGACGTTCTTTTGGAAATATAATTCAAAAAAACTATATAATATTTAAATATATTAATATATATATATATATATATATATATATTATATAAACTTTTTAAAAAAAAATATAATTCTATGTTTTTTTTTATAACTTTAATGAAATTATCTGTAAAAATTAATAAATTATTTTTAATAAAGATTATTTGTTTTCAAATAAAAATAAAAAATAAAATCCAAAAATTTAAATTCAAATATAAAATTTTATATAATTTAGATAATATATATAAAACATATTTTTAATATAATAAAAATATATAAAAATATATAACATAAAAATAGTATAAAAGATAAATATGATGGCTAAATATGTATATAAATAATTATATATATATATATTATGAACATATATATATATAAATATAAATAACTAAACCTAAAAGTTCTTCTTTATATTCATATTATATTTTATATATATATATATAAATATATATATATATTTTTCGTATTGATTTATATAATTAAAAAAAATAAAATTATCTCACAAAAAATTTCCCTAAATCCTTTAAAACGAAATTTTTTTTTTATAAACCTAAAATAAAAACTCCTTAATTTTTAAGCAATTATAAAGATTATTTTTAATATATGGTAAAAATAATATATAGTAAATAAATCCATTTTTTTTAAAGTCTATTCATTTCAAATGAATAAGAAAAAGTTTTAAAAAAAAAAATTTTAACATTTTAATTTTAAACTTAGTAGAAAGAAAAAATATTGTTTAATAACCTATCCAAATATTAATTAATTTATTAAAAATTAAATGGATAATAATAAAATAAAAAAAAAAAAAAAAAAAATCCCCATTTAATTTTATTAACTAATTACACATATCTAATGTGAATGTGTTTTCAAAATTTTGGGTTTTGGATAATTCTTTTTTGTTTTACTTTTTATATTTTATCACATAAGCTATTTTAGTCAAAAAAATTTAAAAAAAAATAAAAAAAAAAAAAAAAATTTTATCAATAATTATTTGAAAAATCTTTTAATAAATTTTCATTTAGTTATTTGTTTAAAAACTTACAGAAAATAATACATATTTTACATTCTGAAATTGTTTAAAAAAAAAAAAAAAAAACGTTGCACATCCACACAACACAATAAAAATTTTTTAAAATCTACATCTAATCAATCATTTTGCTAAATTAATGTTGTCTTTAAAGTTTTCAACGTAATAAATATGTTGGATTTTTAACCTTTGCAAAAATATTCAATAAATATTATATAAATATATATATAAATATTATTTATATTATTTAATTGAAAAAAAAAATTTTTTGTCACTTGAAAATATTATAGGTATATATATATTAATATATATTAAATGTGTGTTAAAAAATGAATGTTTTTTGATTTTATATTCGCTTTTTTATTCTAATATATATCTTTTTATAATTAAATCATATTATTTTCCTTTATAAAAATCAAAAGAATGAAATTGTTCAAAAAAAAAAATAGTAGTTTATAAATTAAATTCTAAATTAATTTAGAAACAAAAAAAAAACATGTTTTAAAAAAGGAAACCTTTGCATAAAACAAACAAATTCCTTCAGGAAAAAAATATATTGCAAAAATATAAATATTATAAAAATAAATATTGAATTCATATATTTAAATAAAAGAATAAATAAATTTACAAACTAAAAAAAAAAACCGCAAGTGAAAAAAAATAATATGATTTAAAGACAAATGAAAACCAAGTATATTAAAAACGAAACTGTTTTGAAAAAGGAAATAAAAAAAAAAAAAAAAAAAACAACAAAGAAAAATCTATCTAAAAATCTATCTATCTATCTATCTAAAAGCTAAAAGAATCTGTAAATTTAAAAAAAAAAAAAAAAAAAATTAATCAAGAGAAAGAAAAAAAAAAAAAAAGAAAACTTAATAAAAATTTTTTTTGAACAAAAATAAAAATATCAAGTAGAAATATTTTTGGAAATGAAAATTTAATTTTATAGAATGGGAAAAATTTTTTTTTTAAAAAAAATGAAAAAAAGAAAAAAAAAAAGAAACATTTAATCCTTTAAAATGTCCCCTAAATAAATTTTTTTTTTTTGCTGTTTTAAAAAGAATCATAAATAAAATTTTTAAAAAAAAAAAGAAAAAAAAAAAAACATGAAAAAAGAATAAAAATTCAAAGGTAAAAAATAAAATTAAAAAAGATAGAATGATATTAAAAGTTCTTTCCCTTGGAAAAAAAAAATCAAAAAAAAAAAGATAAAAAAATACAAAGTGTTTCAAATTGATATCTATTAAAAAGAAAATATGATAAAATAAATTTCAAAAAAATAAAAATCAATCATTTGAAAATGAATTAAAAAATAAAATAATAAGGTTTAAATAAAAAAAAAAGAAAAAAAACCAAAAAAAAAAAAACAAATTCACATCTGAAAAAAAAAAAAAAAAAAAAATAAAAGCTTTTATCATGAAAATAAATATAAAAAAACGATAAAAATGAAAAAAAATAAAAAAAAATAAATAAATGAGATTTATAAAATTCTTTTCAAAAAAGTGTTCAATGATAAAATAAAAATAAAAGTGGAAAAAAAAAAAAAAATGTTCCAAAAATTAAAGTTTTTTACAACAGAATTTTAAAAAATTAAAAAAAGAAAAAAAAATTCAATAAACAATTTTTAAAAGCAGATGAAAATTAAAAGCAAAAAAAATTTAAATTGAAAATGAAAAATTGAAAATTTTGAAATTAGAAAAAAGGTTAGAAAAAAAACGAAAAAGATGAAAAAAAAAAAAAATAAAAAAAAAAAAGAAAAAAAGAAAAAAAAAAGGTCAAAAAAAAAATTTTCTTTTTAAAAAGTGTTCAGGCAATTAATAAATAAAAAAATTGGAAAATTGCCTTGTAAAAGAAAATAAAAAAAAAGAAAAGGTTTAGAAAAAAAAAAATAACAAAAAAAATTGAAAATAAAAAAAAAAAAAGAAAATGAAAGAAAAAAAGAAAAAAAAAAAAAATGAAAAAAAAAAAAAAGAAAAAGTGTAAATTGATGAAAATAAAAAAAAAAAAGTGGAAAATGAAAGAAAAGAAAAGATGAAAAAAAAAAGAAAAGATTTTTTTTTTTTAAAAAAAAAAAAGATGAAAATAAAAGAAAAAAGTGGATAAATGAAAGAAAGAAAAGAAAAAAAAAGAAAATAAAAAAAAAAAAAATAAAAAAAAAGAAATAAATAAAAAAAAGAAAAGAAAAAAAAAAAGAAAAAAAGAGAAAAAAAAAGAAGCAATAAAGGCAGATGAAAATAAAAAAAAAGTGAATAAAAAAAGAAAAAAAAAAGAAATGAAAAAAAAAAAGAAAAGAAGAAAAATGAAAAATTAAATTCAATAAAAAAAAAAAAAAGTGGAAAAAAAGAAAGAAAAGAAATAAAAAAAGAATATAAAAAAGAAAAAAAAACCCATAAAAAGGAGATGAAAGAAAAAAAGTAAAAAAAAGAAAAAAAAAAAGAAAAAAAGAAAAAAAAAAAAAAAAACAATAAAAAATGTGAAAGAAAATAAAAAAAAAAAAAAAAATGAAAGAAAGAAAAGAGAGAAGAAAAAGAAAAGGTGTAGAAAAAAGAAAAAGAAACAGTGTAAAGGCAGATGAAAATAAAAAATAAAAAAAAAAAATGAAAAAAGAAAAGAAAAAAAAAAAAAAAAAAAGAAATGAAAATAAAGGCAAAAAATGGAAAAAAGAAAAAAAACTGAAAAAAGAAAAGAAAAAAAAAAAAGGAAAATGAAAAACGTGTAGAAAAAAAATTTTCAAAGTGTAGATAAAGATGAAAATGGATAAAAAAAAAAAAACAAAAAACTGAAATGAGTGAAGAAAAGAAAAGTGAAGAAAAAAAGAAAAAGAAACAGTGTAAAGGCAGATGAAAATAAAAGAAAAAGTGAAAAAAGAAAGAAAATAAAGAGAGAAGAAGGAAAAAGAAAGACGTGAAGAAATAAGAAAGACAAATGTAATTAAGTAATATTTTTACGGCTTATTAACTCATTTTCTCTTTACTCAAAGCCAAAACATGCAGATCCTACTCTTTAACTCGTAACCGGAGAGATGAGATTGATTCTTACCTTTCCGAAGTTTATTTGCGCGTTCGTGGATGAAACGAACCGGACTGGAATTCGAACTCGCCTCCTGAATTTCTCATTTTCGAGCCGCACATCTCCAAGAAACGATTACACCATCTGCAGAACCCCAAGAAAGGAGAATTTAAAATAACAAATAAAAATAACATAAAAGAAAAACACAGAAAAAGAATAATAACGGCTAGTGTAAAAGAAATGAATAAAAAGAAGAAAAAAAAAAAGTGAATCAGAAGAACATAAAATAAAAACGAGTGAAGAAAAAAGAAAAAGGAAATAACAAATAGAGTAAAATACAAGGGAAGTTTCTAATAGAGGAAAAAAGAACACTACACATCCACCTTAGAGGCAATGTCTTCCTTCCTCTGATGTCCAGAATCATGTTGAATGACGAAATCTCAAGAAGAAATATCAGTAGAAATTTTACTCTACGCACTGTTTTCTTTGGTTCCATAAAGTAATACAGAACATTAAGAAAAACAATGTAAAAAGATAAAAGGAAAATAAACAAGAAAAAGAAAGAAAAGCATAATAAATAAAGCGAATTGGACAAAAGTAAGAGAGATAAAAGAAGGGGGGTTAGAACGATGGAAAGAAAAGAGGGAAAAACTGAGGGAAAAGATAAAGAAATGTACAATAGAAAGAAAACGAACATTTAGATGAAAATTAGGATAAAAGAAAAATGCAAGAAAGGAAAAGGAAAGAAGAGAAAAATAAACAAAGAAAGAAAGAAAAAAGAAAGATAAATAAATAAAAAATAAAAATGAAGAAGAATAAATATCGAATCAAAATAAAAAATAAAGGAAAAAAGAGAATAAAAAAAAAGCGGGAGAAAAATTCATAATATGAGAATGAAGAAAGAAAAATAAAAATAACCGGAAATCGTTGTGAAAGAGAAAATGTGAAAGAAATGAAAGAAAGAGGGTGAAAAAACGAAAAAGTTGAAAAAGCTTAAAAAGAAACAAGGAAAGAACATAGTGAGAAAGAAAGAAAGAAAGAAAGAAAGAAAGAAAGAAAGAAAGAAAGAAAGAAAAAGAAAGCCGAAAAGAAAAAATAAGGAAACTAAAAAGGACGAAGAAAAGAGGAGAAAACAAAAATAAGAAGATATATAGAAACGAAGAAAAGATTAAAAATGAAATAAAGAACGAATAGAATATAATAAGTCAGTTAATTGCCATACGCGATACAGGTTTTGGCTAGTATGTTTCTTTCAGTTCATAACTGATTACGTAGAACATTTTCCTGCAGCAGGATGACATTTCTTTCTGTGGTAGATTGGTTGCCAACCAAGGCTGTCCTGCTATTCAATGCTTTTATCCAGTTATACGGGATACACGCTTTGGTGAGTATGTCTCTTTCGATTCATGACTGACTAGGATGAAAATTTTCCTGCAGAAGGTTGCCGTTTTGTTCTGCGGTAGACTGCTTGCCAACCAAGGCTATAGAACTCAGTCTGTCCATAGCTGAAGGGAGAAGATATGAATATCCACCCTTCCCAACTGTATTTGCATGTAAATGAATGTAACGAACCCGACTGGAATTCGAACACGAACCTCTGATCTTTCAATCCGAGCATATACCCGTTAAACTACACTGCACATAATAAACAACAAAGTATCTTACTTGATAGCCTATAAGATTCCAGTCTTTTCCAATGAAATGCTCCCCATCAAATTACTCCTACACCTTATATGCGACATTGGGGTATCTGTTACTCCTGCCGCGATAATAGACTCCCAGTGCTTTTTACTAAACTAAGTTGATAATGTTGTAAAAGCGGGGATTTAGTTACCTTAAATTCGGTAAGAAGGAAATAATTTTTTTAAAAGGACAAAATTAAGAAGAAAAAAGAAAAGGTGTGCGAAGAAGAATTAAAAAAAAGTATGTAAAAATCAATTAAAAGTAATTAAAACTGACAGAAAGAAATGAAAGCTCAAAAACAGAAGGAAATTAGTAAAAGTAACACGAAAAAGAAAATAGGTACAAATAAGAAGAAAAGGAAAAATAAAGAAAAACGAGGCGAAAGAAAAAAAAGTTAACGAAAAATGGTAGGACATGAAGGGCAAAAGAAAATGAGAAAGAAAGAAATGGGTAAAAGAAAGAAAGAAATAAATAAAGAAAGAAAGAAATTGAAAATAAGGAAGAAAGAAAAGACTGAAAAAGAAATAAAGAAAGGATGAAAGAAAGAAATGAAGGAGGTAAGAAAGAAAAAAGGAAAGAAATGAAGGAGGAAAGAAAGAAAGAGAGAAATGGGAAAGAAGGAAGAAAGAAAAGACAAAAGAAGGAAAGAAGAAGAAATAAAGGAAGAAAGAAACGAAGGGGAAAAGGAAGAAAGAAAAAAGAAACAAAGAAAGAAGAAATAAAATTGAAAAAGGAAAAGAAAGAAAAAAGAATGAAGCTAAAAAAATGAGAAAGGATAAAAGAGAAAGAGAAAAACAAAAAAATAAAATAAAGAAAAAGAATAAAAATGATCGGAAGCAAATTAAGTTATAAAAATGAATCAAAACAAAATGCTAAGAAAGAAAGAAAGAAAGAAAGAAAGAAAGAAAAAGAAAGAAAGAAAGAAAGAAAGAAAGAAATTTAAAAAGACATCCTGAAGGAAGGAAGAAAGAAAGAAAAAATGGAGAAAAGTTAGGCGAAGGAGAACAGGGGAAAACGGAAGAAGAAAGAAAGAAAGAAAGAAAGAAAGAAAGAAAAAAGAAAGAAAGAAAGAAAGAAAGAAAGAAAAAGAAATAAATAAAGAAAATGGTGATATGGACGAACGCGATAAAATAAAATCGAAAAAAAAATTAAAATTAAAGGATACAATGAAGGACTGAATAAAAATGAAAAAGTTAATCAAAATCTGACGAACGAAATGAAATAAAGAAATTAAAATAGTAAATATAGTAAACAAATAGAAAAAAAAAACGATAATTGGGAAATTTTTTTTTTAAATTCAAGAAAATTAGGCAAGAAAGAAGGAATGAAAGGAGAATTAAAAAGAATGAAAAAGATGAAAAGATAAAAAGAAAGTAAAAAAACCCCAAAAAACAAGGAAATCGCAGAAAGATGGAATGACTAAAATGCTAGAAAGTAAAGGAAATAATAGAAGAAGGCGTTTATCATTCTTATTAAAAAAAGAAAGAAAGAAAAAAGAAATAAGAAACATAGAAAAAGAAAGACAAAGATAAGGATAAAAATAAAAGATAAAAAGAAAATAAAAAAGGAAAAAGAAAAGAAAGAAAATAGTACAAAGGAAAGAAAGTAAGAAAATAGAGCAAACGAAAGAAAGCATCAATAAGTAAAAGAAAGAAAGAGAGAGAAAAAAAGAACAATAATTATAAAAGAAGACAATTCTTAAAATCTACTTAAATGGATTTTAAAAGATGATTTTTCTTTAAAAATGCTACCGACGACGACATTCACCCGTTTCCTAATAGTGACAAATTTTCTCGGCAATTTTGATGTCTACCATTTTTAAATAATTTTCTTATGGATATCAAAACTAGCAAGCAACTTTGTCCATTTGAAGGTTCTTTTAAATAGGCTGAAAATTAATCTGGACATTGGCGTTTTATAATTTTGAAATGTATCTTTCTTAGGACAGAATATTTACGTTTTTTTCTCGTTCTATTTTCTTTCATTTTGATTTCTATCCTGAAATTTATCTTTTTCTCTCTTAAATTTTAAAGTTGATTCTTTCTTTGCTTCTTCGTATTTTTCTTGAGAATTCCTTCTTAATTTTTCCCTTCTTGCTTTCTTCATTTCATTTTCCTTCTTCCTTTCTTCATTTCATTCATTTTCCTTTCCTTATTGTTTTATTTCTTCCTTTCTCCATTTCATTTTCCTTCTTCCTTTATTTCTTTCTTTCTTCCTTTCCTCATTTCTTGCCTTCTTCCTTTATTCATTTCTTTACTTTCTTCAATTTTTCCCTTCTTGCTTTCTTCATTTCATTTTTCTTCTTCCTTTCTTCACTTCTTTCCTTTTTCTTTTCTTCATTTCTTTCTTTCTTTCTTTTTCTTTCTTATCTCATTTCTTTCCTTCTTCCTTCCTTCATTTCATTTTCCGTCTTCCTGTCTTCAGGTCTTTCTTTCTTTTTTCCTTTATTTCTTTCATTCTTCATTTCTTTGCTTCTTCCTTTCTTCATGTCTTTCCTTCTTTCTTTCTTCATTGCTTCTTTCTTCCTTTATTCATTTCTTTCCGTCTTTCTTCATTTCATTTACCTTCTTCCTTGTTTCATTTCTTTCATTTTTCCTTTCTTTCTTTCTTTCTTTCTTTCTTTCTTTCTGTTTTTTTTTCCTTTTAGTCTATTTCTTTTTTTCTCTTTTCTTTCCTTAAATTATTACTTTCTTTTTCTTTCTTTCATATTTCTTTTTCTTCATTTGTCTTTTTTGTTAGTTTTTTTCCACATATTGCTTTGTGCATCATTTATTTCCTTAAAATTTTTTTTATTTCTTTCTTTTTTATATTTACAATGTTTCTTTCTTTTTTCTTTTTTCAGATTGTTTTTTCAAATTTATTATTGAATTCTTTGTTGCTTTTTACTTCATTTCTATTTTTCTTCTTTCTTTCTTCTTCTCTTTTTGCTTTTAACTATTCTTTCTTTCTGTTTTTGTTGTCTATTCCTTTTTATTTCTTTACATTTTTCTTTTTCTTTTTTGTTTCTTGTCCCGTTTTTTTTCACATTTATCCTTCTTCCTTTTTTTAAAATTTTTATTGACTTTTATCTTCCTTTCTCTTTTCCTTTTTTTTCCCTTTCAGACTTCTTTTTCTACTTCTTTCTTTTTCTTGTTATCCTCCCAAATCATTGGTCACCTCTTCTTCGCATTTATTTCCCCATCAGTAATCGGAACGTGGTATAAATATCTCTCAATCAGTCAATCGATCTTCTCTACCCATATTTATTTGTCCATCACCGTCTGTTGGTATCAATCAATAGTCCTGCCATTCAATCAGAAATGCATCTGTTTGACTATCGGTCGTTTATTTATGATCTAACACATATCCACAAAAACTGTACCGTTTACTCTGTAACCATCTACTTCGACTGTCTGTTGAGCCTTGTTATGGGTAAACATTATTGTAAAAAAACATGACAATCTAAGTTAAAGTTCTTCATTACACCTTGGCGGGCGCAGAGTTTGGTTTTAGTAAATATGGCGAATTCGCTAAGCAAGTCGAATGGATGATTGTCCACTTTTTCAAGGAAGTTAAGCGTATTATGAGAATGGATGCGCTTACCTAAGCGACATGTCTTGCAATCTTATCTCAAAGACGAACAAATTTCTGAATCTTTGAAAGCTGACCGTTGTTGGTCCAGATAAGATGCTAGAATTCAGACATTGACGCAAAAGAAGGCCATGTGGAAATGTGCTCAATCCCAAGTCTTGAGAGTTTCTTTTACAAACATATTTCTGTGTCAGCAAAGGTAATGAAGTTATTGGCATGTAAAAGCGAACCGGTGAATCGAGTTCAGATTCTAGTCTAGACTGCAGCGTTCACTTTTTTACAAGTATTTTGGGGGAGGATTGAATCCATTTCTAACCTCCATGCTGTTGTTAAATCAAGCGGCAGCAAGTCTAAGAGAACAGACTGAATAAAAAAAAAACAACACAAAAAAAACTATAACAGCAAAAAGAAAAAAATGGAGGAGGCAAAGTGAATCTACGCAAATATATTGCCCCAACAATTATGACAATTCACAGATAATAAAAAAAGAACCTACACTGTTTATGCCATAACTAAGGAATAAAAAATGGATTTATACCTTTCCCAAAGAAAGTAGTGCGAATGCGAATATAGCTGACTCGGTTGAAACTCAAATCCCTGATTCTACATTCTACCACGAAAACGGGGTCTCGTCGTGTTGTCACCTTGGGAGAGGTTACTGAATTGAATAATCAAATGAAGGTTGGCAATGAACGATAATACTTAGGGCACGAACCACACATATAAGATTCTCCAGCGGCGCGTAGAAGAAATAATCAACTGCTAGAAGTGAGTCAAGTGAATTCCACAATGAATCACAAGATGTGGCACAAGGCCGAATTTAATATAGGGCATCCGAGCCCATAGGCTCGGCCAAAATTTCTCCGTAGGCTCCATATAAAACGGGGTTCCGAGACGAGACTCTATCCTTCGACATAGCCTCGTCTGTGAATCCTCTCTGACCAAAGGCAGAGAGTTTGACCAGCACAGCTGGACATTCGTCACTAGCTGCAGGATATCTACCAACCGCTCCACGCGGTCAGTTGTGGCACAAGGCGGAATTTAATGTGGGGTAGCCGGGCCCGTATAAAATGGGGTTGGTAGCTGTTTTCCGAGATGAGAGACTGCCCTCCGACAGCCTCGTCAGGAGATCCTCTCTGCCCCGGTGGCAGAGAGTTTGACCAGCAAAGCTGGAGACGAATTTCCGACTGCAGACCAACATACAGTATTTACTACTTTATTTTTGTCAATGGGACATACCCATTATCGTCCGTAGATATGTTACAACAGGTTAAAGATTTGTTAAAGATTTAACATAAATTAATACATTCGGTTCCTTAAAATTTCTCGAATTTCTTTTCATATTTTTGTGTTTTCTTAAAATGTTACAATATATATATATATATATATATATATATATATATATATATATATATATATATATATATTTTTTTTTGTTTCCTAAGATGTATATATATATATATATATATATATATATATATATTATATATATATATATATATATATTTTTTTAGAAAAGCAAAAATGAACAATAATATATTTATTTTATAAACCATAATGTATTTATTTAATAATAATATAGGACCAAAATGATAAGGAACTTGATATACAGATAGAAAATTGCTGACAAACACAGGGAAATTAAATTAATTAATTACTACAAAAAACTTACAAATAAACAGAAAACAAAATCATCACCAACGACACAAAAACGTCAAGACTAAGAAAGAGATTGTTGTCTGTGAATTCGCTTGACCACTTGGCGAATATCTCCCTAATCATAATAATTCAAATAACACATACATTGGTTACACGACTACTAGAATATCGCACCGATGAACATGACCTTTATCCAGTAATAATTCAATTAAATCTCATATTACTAACCGACACAACAAAAAACATAAGAAATCCGTCAAATCCTCAAAGTTTAAAACGACTACAAATACTACGAGCATTAAACACAAAAACACACAACCCAACATCAACAAAATGATAATTAATTTAGCGGCAAACGTAATAAATATATTTAAATCGATACAAAAACACAAACTGACACGTGACAAAGTGGCACTTTAAAATCTGACATGATACGTGAAGTCGTGACATTCAAAAAACAATGATATTAACATAACACCAAAAAAGAAAAACTGTGATGAAGGCCTAAAAGAAAACAGACACTGGATAATTTGCATGTAAAAATTGGAAATATTAAAAAATAATAGGAATATAGAAAATAATAAGAAATATAGAAAATAATAGGAATATAGAAAAATAATAGGAAATAGAGAAAAATAATAGGAATATAAAAATAACAAGAAAAATATAGAAAAATAATAGGAAATATTGAAAAATAATAGGATATAGAAAATAATAGGAAATATAGAAAATAATAGGAAACAGAAAAAAAAGAATCTAGAAAAATAATAGGAACATATCAAAATAATAGGAAATATTGTAAAATAATTGGAATATAGAAAATAATAGAAATATAGAAAATAATAGGAAATATAGAAAAATAATAGAAATATAGAAAATAATAGGAAATATAGAAAAATAATAGGAATATAGACAAATAATAGGAATACACAAAAATAGAAAAAATCTTCAACAAAGAACTTGTTGTTCTTTAACCAAACTTGTCGAATTAATTTTCAACTGGTCGAAAGTAAACTTCAGTATCACCAAATGAAATTACAAATATAAATATAAATTGAATAAAAATGGACAATCAGAAAATAATTAGTCCTTGCCGACGTGTTTCGTCATTTGATTTCATCAAGGCAAGTGATGATAAACATAATTACTAAGTACATTTTAATTTTTAATTAAAAAAACAAAGCATTATTCAAATAACTGTATCCGTAAAGAACGTACAAACAAATATATATATATATAACGAATTCGCTGGTAATCCAATGGAAACTGGTAATATAAAAAATTAAAACTGATTCGCAAAAAGAGCTCAATGAATTTATTATAACAGAGCAAATAATTAATAAACAATAAAATCCAAAATCACTTCATGTGGGGAATACCCTATTTCGACAGACGAAGATATCGGTCGTCTGTCATTTTTTGTCTGAATACGACTAACGTACTTCTCGTTGGTTGAAAGAGATCTATACCCCCATATGAAAGCTGTAATTTTGATATTTTGAGTAATATATATGTATATGTATATCTATACTATATATATATATATATATATATATATATATATATATATATATATAACACAACATTTTTGTCAACGCTTAGGCGACAGGCTGTTTTTTGCTAGGCGCAATGACGATTGCCTGTCGCCTCTGAGTGTTTACTTCAATGTTCACTTTTATAGATCTTATATTTACATACGTTCTATTCTGATATTGAGCACGTTTCCCCATAAATATAGCACAAATTAAAACTATATTTTTTCATGTATATATATATATATATGTATGTATGTATATATATCTATTTATATATTTTGTATATGTATGTATATTTACCTAATAGAGATCAATATATCTATCTATCTGATCTATCTATCTATATATCCATATATATATATATAT
Organism: Acanthosepion pharaonis; assembly: GCA_903632075.3. Classification (NCBI taxonomy): domain Eukaryota; kingdom Metazoa; phylum Mollusca; class Cephalopoda; order Sepiida; family Sepiidae; genus Acanthosepion; species Acanthosepion pharaonis. The sequence goes on along the minus strand of CAHIKZ030003066.1, from coordinate 11,160 downwards.
ATATATATATATGTGTGTGTGTGTGTGTGTGAATTTGATATATATATATATATATATATATATATTATACACACACACAGTACAGACAAACAGAGACAGATGCGTTTAGAAAAGATATATAAATGAAGATAGAAATGCAAACATACTTTTTAAACTTTGTTTCGGATAAAACTATCAATCATTTAATATATATATATATATATATATATATATATATATATATATATATATATATATATATACGTAAGTGCATGTCAATATTTGCTTGGTTGTATATTTCCATACATGTTTTTAAAATCGAACAGCCAGGCTACACGCAAATGTAATTTGATTATGGTGGTGAAGCCGAGAAAAAAACAAAAAAACCCCAAAAAACAATCTGATTTCAGCCTGGCTGGACACAGAGGTTTGTCCACAGAATATGCTCTAACGTCTCAAAACGACCCGACTTAAGTCTTAAATCAAAGTTTTTCCTTTTCCTGGACTGATCGTTGTAGACCTCATTGTGTACTGTTATTTAATCCATAACTGTAGGAGCTACACACACACACCAATACACCTATACATACATACTTATATATATATATATATATATATATATATATATATATATATATGTATATATATATGTATATAATGAGAGATATAGAGAGAGTAGAGATAGATAGTAGATAGATAGATAGATAGATAGATAGATAGATAGATATGCTTCAAACGTTATTTTGTATAAAACCTTCGGATAAAAAATTCCTTGATTTTGTGTCTATATATATACACACACCTACGTACACACATACACACACACGCATACTTATTTTTGTATTATGTCAGATATGTTTTTTGAGATCTAAAAAGTGACTAGATCCAAAGAGTTGTGAGTTCAATGCCTGGTGACAGCAGAGGGGACAAAAACCCGGAGAATTACTAAAGGGAATGAGATATCCCCCCCCCCAAAGTCATGGAATTAGAACAATCTACCCCCGTGGGCTAAATAAAAAGTTCGGCTTGAAATTCCAACGTATACCACCTGAAAAAGGCCGGATTGTACAACGACTGAAACGCAATAAAGATGAAGACAACAGTCCGATCAATATAAATATTGTAAATAATTACAATACCTCATCTCAGAAATATAGATAATTGTTGAAGGATCGGTACGGACACAATATATTAAAAATATGGAGACAATTAGAAAAATTGCACCAGAAGCTGGCACGAATGTGGAACCATCTGTCATTGCTACACCGATGCAGGGACTTAAGACTCATTCGTTCAGGCTTAGCAGTAAGCCAAGCCACTCATATCTAACATAACAAAACTGGAGAGGCTGGCAATCAAAATCCTACAGAGTAGTGACAACATCATGATACTACTAGCTGACAAAGGTAATAGAACTAAAGTGATGGAAAAAAAAACAAGCAGAATATACAGGAAAACTGGAAGACCTCAGAGATCGTAGTTATAGTAAAGTAAGACCCAACATGAAAACAGAAAGAAAGCTGTCTCACATCCTATTTGAGAACAATGACCATTTCCCACCTAAGACGTACAGACAGTTGTCACAACATTATAGCAAGCTACCTCATATACTGTATATGGTCTCTTCAAAATTCCTCTCGGTAAAATTGTTATCTGCCAAGGCTCTTTGTCGCTTCCTTGTGGGCATAGTTGACTCATTGCTCGGAAAGTTGCTATCATATGTCAGAGACTCCGTTCAGTTTGTTAAAAAATGTAAAAATTGCTCCCATCCAATCCATCCAGATGGTGTGTCTTGACGTGCTGAGTTTGTTCACCAGGGTACCCACAGAGACACTATGTCAGGGTCATACTGGCCTCAGACTCATCTCTAGAAGAACGTATCAGTATACCAATAGATAACCTGATGAGGATGCTGATTTTTCTGCCACAAACAACATACTTCGAATGGGATCAAACATATATCGACAGGATGAAGGCTTGGCAATGGGCTCGCCATTATCACCAGCAACGACTAACATATGCATGGAATCCTTCGAGGAAATTGTATTAGAATTAACTCTATGGCTGAGATACGTAGATGACACCATCATACTCTGGCCACACCAGGAAGAGGTTCAGCTACTATTGGACTATGTGAACTCAATAAGTCCATTGATACAGTTCACAACAGAGAGAGAAAACAAAAAACTAGCATTTCTGGATGTATCAATATCTCGAACAGAACATGGGTTCAAGACATCCGTATACTGCAAGTTAACATTCACGAGACAATAACTTAACTTCTACTCCCACCACCCATAAAGTGTAAACGTCGTAAATATAGCAATAAATAAGGGAACAACAGTTCAAACAAAATGGTGTAAATAAAATAATATTTATAACATACATATACCATACATTAAAATTGTCCCAAATTTTCGATTGTTAGATTATGGTCTGAACCGTTGTATCTTAGAAATGATTAAAGATATCTTACTAGAATTCTCTGAGGCTATTGGACTCTACTTTGAACAACAAAAATGTATTTAGTTCTAAGTTAAAATGGTGTTCCATCTTGCTGTTGGGACCTCCTGATCCAGCTTTTCTTCTACTGTTCCCTCTTTTTAAAACTAATTCACTGTTTTTTTTATGGTTCTTGAATGGACTTTGAAGATGGAAGCCAGAATATGAATCTTGGTACCATTACTGAAGGCCTGGGTGATATTTTTTCGTCTCACCATTGATCAGTAGTGAGGCTGACGCAAAACGATTCTAACCTCTTCTCTTTCTAGCTAAATAACTCAATATGTTTTCAATGATTCTTACGACAAATGGCGTCAAGATGAGACGCATTTTAAGTAAAACGTCTGTCCCCCGAGTCCCAAGCGATCAACGCAGGCATTCCCCAAAGGCTCGCTTCTCGGTCCAACTCTCCAGCTATTTTACATAAGTTATCTGCCTATGAGGAGTACATCCCAATCATTAGTGAATATCTATGCTGATGATACAATTGTATATGGGTGTACCCGCAAAATTCTAAATGACCAGACCCCTCTGACCCAGCTTAAACAGCTGAGTAGCGTAAAAACTGGCTGGCCATATTCAGTGCCTCGAAAATCAAACTTGTGATGTTCCATCATCACCGAACGGACAACTAAATTTTTACCTACCTCGATGAGCGGGTGGTCTCTTACGGGGACCCCATGACTTGAGCGACTCTTGGGACTTACGCTCAACCCTGACCTCAAGTGCAACTCGTACATACGATCCATCGCTAAAGATACTGGGAAAATGCACGATTCCCTGTACCGCTCCAGTAAATATCTGACTCCTGTTATCGTCTGTCTTTACAAGAAACAAATCAGACCGAAAATGGAGTACTTCTGCTATATATGATCAGTCCTCACTTTCCAGTTTCGCGTCTTTGTGGGTGATAAATTATTTTCCATCCTAAAAACCTTTATCCTCAAACCAAAACTTTGAAGGCTCTTGCTTTTATATCACTAATCCCCTGGAAAGTATTCAAAAGCAATACATTCCTTCGATCCAACCTTTATGGCTAGAACCCGCCGTGTCACGCTCATTATGCTGAACAAATCGTACACCATTGGGGAGATGTAGGTTCCATTCGATCAGCTCCTTCCCACGAAACTCTGCTTTGGGGAACCAACTCCCAAGATGATGTTTCCTCGATCACTCTTAACCTGTCCAAGTCTAGATTTAACCGTTACTTACCACATATATCTTTATAAACTCTGCCTCTTGATCTCTAACTCTCTACCTTGAGTGACTATTGGGCCTTGTATAGAATGAACATTATTGAAAAAAAAGCCAGCTGTTTAGATATTTTCTATCCGATTAATTTAATATTATATTTGCTTTATTTTAAAATTCGACGGATTTTTTCAAACTGTTTATGGTATTAGTTTGTGGAAGGGGACACTTCTACAAACTGTCATCATAAACGATTTGAAAAATCCTGCGAATTTTAAATTTTAAAATTCGCAGGTAAAAATTATCACTAAATAATGATATGTTAATTCCAATTGTACGAAAAAGTTTCCCCTGTTAAATGAAAATAAATTTTCCGTGTTCTTTGTGTGTCAGTATTAGCATTTAGTATTTCAAATACTATATTGTGTTATTAGGACATTTCCTGATTATAAACTCAACTTAATACCATATATATATATATATAATATATATATATATATATACATTGATGCGACAACTTATAACTTCATTGAAGTTTTACACGGAAACAAATTTTTATTTTACATGTGAATATTTTTTAAATATCTTTCACTTGATATTTAAAATTTTGTTAGGAAAAGAGTTTGTTGTATGATTCAAATAAATTTATAAGCAGATTCGAAATTGACATTTTTTATTTATAAATTAAAATTGTTATATAAAAGTCTATCGATAAATTCATTAACAGCTGAAACTTGTATAATAGAAGTCCTGTTGAAATAAAAAGCGTTAACATTTTTTTTCCTAATTTATCATAAACCTAACATATATATATACACACACACACACACACACAAACACACACCATATATATATATATATATATATATATATATAATACAGGCAAAAGATAAAAGCTTAAAATAATTAAAAGCTTAAAATAAAAATAAAAATGAGGGACCAATGGCAAGGTCAACAAAGTCTAAATATATTTTTATATCCTCCTATCTATATATATATATATAAATATATATATATATATATATATATATATATATATATATATTTATTCTTTACAACAAAGAAAATTCAAAACGAAACCATAAAATAAGCCCATCTAAAAGTGAACTAGGTAAAATAATTGAAAACCCTTAAAAAGAAAGAATCAAACATCTTTCAAATAGTAAATATGGAAAAAAACACAAAAAAACAATATCTTGGAAATTAAAAAACAAAACGCAAATCACAACCAAAAATATAGAAAATAAGGAAAATCATCAGCCAAACAATCAATCAAAAACTGCAAACTTTTGCATGAGGGGTAAAATAGCTATTATTACCTTCCCAGACCAAAATAAATTACTAAATAAAAATCTGAGCTCATCTCAAAATGCAGACATGAAAACAAATTTTACTACGTTACTTAAAAATCGAAAACTGAAAAATAATGAATAGAAATAAAGAAAATAATTTTAAAAAAAATAAAAATAAATTAACCCAAACAAATGATAAACAAATTAACAAACCACTCCCGTTAGAATAGACGAAATAGAATAAATAAAATAAAAAATAAATACAAAAAAACAAGTAAAAAACCCAAATAAATAAATAAAGTAAATAATAAACAAATTAACAAACCAATCCTGACCAAAATAAACGTTAGAATAGATTACAATCCAATCCAAAATTAAACGAAAAAATAGCTATAACTGCTATATAACGATAAAAAATTACTACGTTACTTAAAAAATCGAAAACCGAAAAGTAAATAAAAAAATAAAAATAAAAAAAATAAAAACAAATAAAAAAAATTGATAAAATTAATCCAAATAAATAAATAACAATTTAACAAATCGCTCCCGCTAAAATAACCGTTAGAATTAATAAAAATAAATAAAATAAAAAATAAAAATAATAAATCCAAATAAATAAATAAATAATAAATAAATTAAAAACTGTTCACCGCAAAATAATAGAATAGACTACAGCAACAATCAATCCAAAAATTGACGAATAAATAGCTTTATCTTCCCAAACCAAAACAAACTATTAAATAAGCGACTTAAACCAATCCTCTCCCAATTAAAACTACTAAAAAATAAAAAATCAAAAAATAAAAAAATAAATAAATATATAAAATAAAAAATAAAAACAAAAAAAAAACAAGTAAAATAAATTAACCCAAAGAAATGCATAAACAAGGCACTCTCGCCAAAATAACCGCCAGAATGGACTACCCACAATGTACCACTGACTCATATATATAAATGGTCGAGACAAAAATCCAACACAGGCGAACTGACGATTACTTCCAGCATGAAAAAATTTGTCGCATCTGAGTGTTGACTTCAATTTTCACTTTTATATCGCATCAATCATCAGGCTAACCTGTGTATTCAGATCCAACTGATGTTTGTTGCTTGAAACCCTTTATAGTCGATTTGGGAATTGATGACACTAAATATCACACACACACACACACACACACACACACACACATATATATATATATATATATTTTATTCATATATATATATATATATATATATATATATATATTGAAATTTGATTAATAAAAATATCAGTTCCTTACAACTGATATCCATGGAAGCATCCAGATGTCTGCTTGCCGATAAGCTATATATAAATAATATATATATATATATATATATATATTATATATATATATATAACTCCTGGTGCGAAGTATATCTGTGTGTACGTAAAACTGCATTTATATCTATTCCTTCACACATACACGAAATATAAACACACACACAGACAATTATTAATCGAATACCTTTTGTGAGGATAAATACAGATGTTTGAATATGATTGTTTATTATATATATATATATATATATATATATATATATATGAACGAAGACAAACGGACAACATTTTTTACTCTTTTCTTTCTCCGATGGTCTTTATCAAGGCATATCTAATGATTTTATTTTTAAACAACGATTTAGAAGTAAAAGTAAAAATATCGCTAGATTTTCAAAATTTTTAAATTTAGGAACTCTTATAAATATTTTTTCAATTTAAATGTGAAGGCCAGGATAAACCATGAAGTATAAATAATAGAAACTTTTCATTTAACTATTATTAACTTTCTATAAATGTTAAATATCATGTTGGCTTGGAAACGGAGTATATCTTTTATGAAAGGAGATCTTTGAAAAAGTCCGGGGGCAGCAGTTGGCTTATTTTTTTTCTTCGAAGTTGTTGTTGAACATATTTCTATGTATACCAAATGCATTTGATAAATTGTTGTCTATAATATCCTTTTCCTTACATAGATTTTTTATAAAATTTTTCATGATTTCTCATTATTGTAAAATTCTCTGTCCTTTTATATAACTATTTTATATATATATATATATATATATTTATATATATATATTTATATATATATATATATATATATATATATATATATATATGGTTATTTTTTTTATTTCTTATTTTTTTACCATATCCATATTGGTTTTTGATGTAGCTGTATTTATTTTCATTTTTTTATTGATGAATTCTTTTGATAGTGCGGGTTAAAGAATTAGTAGATAATATTATATTCTGTTTTTATCTAGTCTATTGTCATTGTTGCTGTTCTTATTAACGTTATTATCTTTTTTTGTAGTCGTATATTTTGTATGCCTTTCTCTTAGCGTCATGGATGAAATAATGAGGATATTGGACATATTTAAAGGCATTTTCTATGTATATTTTTTCTTCAAATAAATATTTGTGACTGCTCATTCTTACAGCGCTTAAATAAAATCCTATAATCGTTCAAAATTTTATTCTGTCGAAATGCTGATAATTATTTGGCATACTTTGCAAAAACTCACACACAGACACACACATATATATGATAAAATAAAGAACAAGTAGGAAACGTATCTCAATCTAACATGTTTCACTTTTAGTAAAGTTTCTTCAGAGATTCTGATAAAATATAAAGTAAAAAGACAGATTTGTAGTATGTTAAATTTTTTTATTTCTATTCATCAGATTTTAAGAATACACACACACACGCAGACATACGATGGATTTTCCTCCTGCGTGTATATATTATATATACTTGGGTACATGATTACCGATTGAAATTGTAATCATTTATCGATTTTATTGAATCCAATTTATTCTCTTACGTCATATAACCTTTTCTCAAAGTCCAAATTGGTTCTCGGAGCAGGACAGATCTTATTTTAGCCTTTCATGGCAACTTTTTAGGAGAACTTATTCTTCTTCCAAATTTGCAAATTTTTAATCTTTGGAGATTTTTGAACATGTAGTCTCAGGTTTCTGTATTCATCTTTCAAAAAAAAAATTATATTTTTATTTTGTTATTATGAATTTTTTTTTATAATCAAATCATTTTATGATTCACTCTGTGTGTCGGTTCCAAGTGACTGATTGCTTGAGCTTTACTAACCTGAATGATGAGAGTGAATTTAAAAAAAATATAGGCATCTATATATATATATATTATGATATATATTTATTTTCCTGAAAAGATAGCAGATTTCCCGAAAAATTGAAAAAAGGTGAGTTTATTAGCGGCTCAATTGTTCTTGAATGGAGAATCGGAGAAGAGTTCTTCTTCATATATATCCATTACATTCATATTCTTCTAAAAGATTCTAAAGGTATGAATGATCTTTTTCTCCCTTAGAGGTATGGAAAACAGCAAGAGACACTTAGTTCTATAGCCTTGATGGCACTGGTGTAGAGTTTGATAACTCTGAATTTTCAAACCTACGGAAATCATTTGTTGGCGTGGTTTATTTTGCACAAATTTTTCTCCACTATAATCAAATCATATGTGCTGGTAATTATATAATCGGTTTAAGAACTGATATAATTGACCTATATAATCTGAGTTTCGATGATATATTTGATATATATATATATATACGTATATATGTATATAATAAGAATAACATTTTATGTTGGCCCCTATTTTGAACGAAAGAGACAACATTCTTTACAGGATTGATTAAATATGATTGGAACGTTACTAGACAATCTAGAAAATGATTATTCGTCTATAAATATGTCATGTTTTCTTCTATTGATGGAGAAATATGTCGCATCAACGTCTTTAAAATAAATAAACATCAAAATAGTTGGACCAATAACTTTTTCATCAACCGGTTTTTATTTACAACTCCTATTCAAAACCCAATGCATAATTTCATATTACCAGGCCCGATTAAAGATATCTTATTTAGTGCAGGTTTAAATCCAAAAGCATGTCACCCCTATATCGTTTACCAACGCTGTCAACCATTGTGACGAGTTTAAACCATCGTTTGAGATTAAAATAGGTCATTCTCACTTTTGAGAATCAGATAACCATATATATATATATATATATATATATATATATGGGTGTGTGTTTGTGTGTGTCTGTATCCTCAGTAACCAGTTTACAAGAATTTTATTGAAAAATAGCAGATGAATAATTTAGTGAAAAAATTGAAATTAATTGAATTAACATCAGAATATGCATATACAATTTACTTCTCAATTTTCCAATATATCACATATATTCAAAAATTTTGAAAATATAATAAAAAATTAAACAGATAGACCCTTTTGTTTAATTTAATCAAAACTTCATCGTCTGCGCTAATGCAAAGCTATTCAGTAAAATGAATTGGAGCCCTCTGACCTATTGAGTTTGTTTATGATATTCATAAAACAATACGCTAGAATTAGCTGTGTTCCTCTGCTGAATTACTGATAGCTCAGCGGTAGAAACTATTACTGACACCAAATTGGTCGGCTTTTTCCTATATTAAAGCATCAGGATGTCTAGTTGCAAGGAGCTATTTGAAACAGTAATTTCGATGAATGACATATATATATATATATATATATATATATATATATATATATATATAATTTGTTGAGAACGAATAGAGTACAATTCCAACGTTCACCACATTTAATTTAAAAGAGGGCTCAATACAAAGTAAAGCAACATTATTTAATTTTTGAATTATCTGAAAACATGTCAAAATCGTTCCATCGAAGTCTTTATCGTTGACATGTAATGCATTTCATTTGGTGACTGTAAATTACTACATAAGTGAAAAATGAAGTAAAAGGCATTTAGACTTAAAAAAGCAAAATACAATTTCTTTTTGCGAAACAATTAGGGGTTTATAAGGTTGTGTGCTTTACCTGATCAAATCAATCAAATATGACCTACGTTTAATTTAAACAAAGGAAAAGCAAAAATTAATTTTTTTTATAAATTGATTGACCCATAGATTGGCATTTTTTAAAGCCAGGCATTAACTTGCGGAGGATGAAGATGGTGACATAAATTATACAAACTAGACAATGCCGTTTCCTAAGAAATAAAAAAGGGATGGAGAGTTAATTTAACAAAATGCTAATCAAGTAATATGCTTTGTGAACTTCATGCATAAATTTTATAGGTACTAAGTAAATAAATAGCTTCTTTAAGAAACTAGTAAATAATTGAAATGTATAGAATTATTTGGTAAATTAATATGCAACTGCTGAATAAATATTCTTCATATAAGATGTTAATAACACTAACTAATCAATTTAAAATGTCAAAAATATCAACCAAATACAAATACATCCGTACAAGATGTTACTAATACTACCAGATTAATACAAAATTCTATTAAATCCAAATTAATATTAGAAATAGAAAGATAAGCCGGATATGGTGCAACGCAGTACAACTAAAATATAATTTACAATTTGAAATTATCCGATTCATTAACAGTAACTTGTAAACATATTTTACCATACAATTTAGTTAAACTTTGTGAATTTGATTATGCTTTTTCTTATATTTTATATATTTATAAAAATACTGAGACAGGTGCTGGAGATATGGGGAGAATTATTGACACCCATTCGATGTCGCCTGGTCTGAACATGCAAAGCTCTTCAGTAAAAATCTTCAGAGATTAGGAAAGAAAGAATGTTTGTCCAGTGATTGAGAAAGAAAGATGGACAGAAAGAAAAAGAGAAAGAAAGAAAGTAGAAAGAAAGTTACTGAAGAGCTTTGCATTAGCGCAGATTGGCTAAGAAAGACAGAAAGAAAGAAAGTAAGTTTGGTCAGAGATTAGGAAAGAAAGAAAGGAGGAAGGATAGGAAGAAAGAAAGAAAGATTGGTTAAAGATTACAAAGAAAGAAAGAAATAAACAAAGAAAGACAACAACTACAATAATAATCACTAGATTCCATTGATTTTCATAACGAAAATATCACCACACTTCAACATTCGCATATATATATATATATATATATATATATATATATATATATATATATATATATGTAGGTAATAAGATAATACTGCTATTATATGCATATTAAATGTACATTTACAAATAGAAAATTAATAAACAAATAAAGAAAGAAAGAAGGAAACATTGTAGAAGGATTAAGAACGAAAGAACGAAATGGTAGACAGAATTTAGAAAAGAAAGAATTAAAGATTGGGAA
>CAHIKZ030003065.1:1830000-1838644 GCA_903632075.3 Acanthosepion pharaonis | reverse complement strand
TAAATATATATATAATAAAATATTTTATATTAAAAATTTATATACATATTATAAATATAAAAATAAAAAACCACTTTTATATAATAACCAACTCATAAACATGAAGATATAGTATATATGAACAGATGTTTACACAAGCACATATGTACACACAGATATATGTATACATACACTCACACAGATATATGCATATGGACATAAAGGGGGATGCATATGCACACTTGCATGTACATGCACACGTAAGTGTATATACATATTCACACACAAATACACATATATGTATATCCATACATATGTGTACACACACATACTCATGTATATGTATTTCTGCATGTATACACAAACATATAAATATATATATATATATATATGTGTAAGCAAATATATGGATATAGATCCAAATTGAAGAAAATATCGGAAAAACAAACAAAAATCCTAATATGCAATTATGCTGTTTTAATGATAATATAATGTCAACGTCGGACGTTTTGGTCTAGTAGTCCATCTTAGTCTTACTCTTATGTCCATCGTCTTTTCATGTGGTTTATATATATGTAAGCAAATATATGGATATAGATCCGACAGTATGAAGAAAAATATACGATGGACATAGGAGTAAGACTAATCAAAACAGCGTGATCATATTGAAATGGAACGCTGATCTTGAAAAATTTCAGTTGTCTGCTTTGATTAGTCTTACTCTTATGTCCGCCGTCTTTTCATGTTGAATTAAAATATAATTCTAATGTTAATTATGTTTATGAATATGTCCTGAATGGTCTACTAGACCGAAACGTCCAACATTGACATTATATTAACATTAAAACAGCATAATTGCATATTAGGATTTTTTTATTTGTTTTCGATATATTTTCTTCATAATATATATATATATATATATATATATATATATATATATTATAACATTTGCTTTCTGATCATGGGACATTTGCTTTCTCACCATGGTCGATTTGTGAGGAAGGGGACTTCTTAATGTTATCAGAATGGATTGAGGTCGATCCTAGCCTGTGGCACCTTTGGAAAGTGCCTGAAAATCCAAGCCTTGACCCAAGCCTTGTGAGTGAAATTAGGTAGACAGAACCGTTGGTGGCCATCGATAGCTGTGTTAGCACAAAGCCATAAGTCATTGTGGCCGAGGGCTTGAGTGTGCTGGCTAAATAACACACTCTCTCTCTCAGAAACTGTAACTACGCTCAGCATAGTTGCAGTATAAACCACAGGTGGGCTCTCGTACTTTTCCCATGAAACGTGACACAGTGCACATGTTAGTACTTCATATCCATGAAACTGTTCCTTGTAGATTGACAACAGTTTCTCAATTGGATTTAAATCAGGAGAGTTTCCAGGCCAGTCTATAGTACTTTGATTTGCTCACTGGTAAGGCTTGCTTTGGGTAGTGTTACAATTTTCGTATGCTTCCTTGAAGTAACATCCCTCACAGACAATGGCCATAAGACAACTAATCAACAGTCAAGACAATAGTGTCTGGGCAGGATAAAAATCTGCTGCAATCATGGATGATGCAATATTTTTCAAGGCCAAACAAATTTCACCATACACCCTGAAAATAGATTCATATTACTGCACACCACTGCAAATGACCTAATCTTAGGAAAAAATAGAAATTGATTACACCCTGTCACTCCAGTGGGTTTAAAACTGATTGTATGGTGAGAGAAAAGAAATTAATGCAGTTCTTTCAATTAATTTGCACGTTATATATATATATATATATATATATATGTATGTATGTATGTATGTATGTATGTCATTATCTGCATGTGTTTTTGTATTTATTTTTCATTGTATATATATATATATATATATATATATATATATATATATATGTATGTATGTATGTATGTATGTGTGTGTGTGTGTGTGTGTGTGTGTGTGTATGTATGTATATATATTGGGGCACCAGATCATTATTCAAACATATATTGTTAAATATAACAGTCAATGAATGTCTATTATGTTTGATCATGAACCATTTTAAGCTTTATATAGTGGCTTTAGTTTTGGGAGAAAATAAAGACAAAAGTTGTCCAACATTAGAATATTTTTTTATTATGTTGTTCCTCAATCTAAGCTTTCAACTCACATGAGCCATCATCTGAGTGGTTATATGAACATTACAACAGAGATGTTCACCATCAAAGATGACATCCTGTTACGTTTACATAGAAATTTGCTATGCAACGACAACGGTCGTGGAATAGCAGATGCAGGTTGTAAATTCATAATGTGGTTTTATGATGTCATACATGACTACGTGAAAGAAAGAAATGTTATCAACAGACCCATGTGTTTAGATGCATTGTAAAATGTTGTGGCTAGTTTGAAATGTAATTTTGTTGAATGTGGGTTGCTTTGTTTTATATATATATATATATATATATATATGAACACACACACACACACATACATATATATATATATATATATATATATATATATATATATATATATATATATATATGTATGTATATCTCGTAGTGGTGACTAGGACATGTTGGATTCATTACAATCTTTAACAAAATATGCTATTGGTATAATTTAGATGTTAAAATGATTCCTTTACTTTAAGTAAAATATGTAATTTTTAAAAATCACTGTGCATGAAATTAAAAATACACATTTTGGTATGTTAATATTAATTGTAACAATTCTATAAAAATAAGCATTTATTTTAAATATTTTAAATATTTTTTCCAGATATGTAAGAAAAAAATATGTGTATCTATCTTGAGTGTGTGTTTGTAGATATGTCTAAGCATTAGCATGTTTATATATCTCTCTGTCAACTTTATTGTTAGTTTATGATCACTGCTGCTGACTGATATCATGTTCCCTCAACACTATCCCAGTGACACTCCTCAACCCAACCTTCGAGTCCATGAGTTAAAGCTTTAATTTTCACAAACTTGAAAATCTGGCTAAATTTAATTTGTTTGACATTTCAATTGATACATTTCATTAAAAAAACCTTATACTGTATGGAATAAATTATTTAAAATGGACATTTGGAAACAATGAGTTGAAATAAAAATGTGTTCTTTGAAAAAACAGGGCATACAAGTCATTAGAGATTTTTAAAAGATTATTCATAAAATTAAATGCAAGAAATACATTGCCTATTAAGTATGTCTCCAGCTACGCAGCCTGATTAGCCATGTTAATTTTATTTCATTCTTCTTGTATTTCAGTCAATATTTTTAGGCATGGAGTTAAAAAAATTCAATTTGATTCGAGCTGGATTCAAGAATGAAAGCAACATTCTATGAAAGATTTTTCTTGTTTTGAAAGATATATACTTGTATGTTGATTTGCTTGAGCTAAGCCCAACATCCCTATCAGAGTTTCCATTGATATATATATATATATATATATATATATACACACATATGAAAAAGACAAATGGAATACTTATTTTAGACAGTGTGCTTTGTCCTCTGAGGGACATTATCAAGGAAATTGATTCTTGTCTTTTGATATTGTCCTTTTACAAATATACTCTATCTGAAATTTTTACACACACACGCATAACATAAAATCTGTGTTATTTTACAGTGCAGTACTGAAAAAAATCTGCAAAAATGCCCAAACACCAATTTTGGGGTGATGTTGAGAGTTGGGTTAATTTCACAGGCTGAAAACCTTTCAGCATCTATGATATTTCTGGTTGTTTCATATAACACATTTTAAGATAATTTTTAAATTTTGAATGCCTCTCATGTATATAGTCAGATAGTGCCAACCAGCCTCAACACATTCTCTCTTTTTTGCCATAATTATTTGTATTTTATATGCAATAAATCAACATTTTTCTAGCGAAGTGCTGTCACTCAGTTTATTGAGAAAGATCCTGTTTTGACATCTGGTAGAAGAACATAGTTTGCAGAAAAGTAAAAAATAGCTACAAATATGAAGATTTTAGCGCCACCAGTACTTATCCCAGAAAATTACCATGCTTCAAAAAAAGAAAGGAAATTTGAGGAAACAGCAACAAATATAGATGTAAAAAAAGAGCTCCAACTATGTCTTTGAGTCTAAATGGTAAAGCCAGAGAAGTAGTGTTGGAATTGGATCCTGATAAATTAAGCACAGGAAGGAATGAAGTAAATGTATGAAAAGTTGAACTCTCTGTTCAAAGTGAATACTAATCAAGTGGCTCTCATGGTGTACTTAACTCAATCTGGATGCACAGATGGAGGATATAATATATAGCTCTCTCCCCAGAAATCAAGATAGTAAGGTTTGGTTTGATTTATTTTGCTTTATGGCATATCACCCTCAATGGGTTATTTAATGCCGACAACATTTTTAGGAGAGATTCGTATGAATAGAATATGTATTCTTTGGTTTAGATTGGTTTATTTTGTTTTACAGCATATCAACCTCAATGGGTTATTTAATGCTGACAACATTTTTTATTGCTGGTAATATTTTGTCAAAAATCTGTTTCTGGTAATATTTTTCCTTCAAAATTGTATTGCTGTTAATAATTTTTTCAAAAAGTATTACTGGTAATAGTTAACTATTTGCCCATAGTTGGGACCCTAACAGGTGCTATCACCCCGGGTCAGGGTGGACCTGGGAACATCAGCAATTAAGAGGTGGTCCCACGCTCCTCAAAACCTCCTGATCAGAAGCCTTGCTGCTCGACATAGTTTATTATCTTACCCAGGATGCGGATGTAGTTTAGTTCAGGATGACAAGATAGTAAGGTTTCATTTAAATTTGGAGAAGGCCAACACTTGAAATCCATGTTTAAAGTGAAGCTACCCTGTATATTCACAGGAAAAAATTGTTGAAATTTGTGCTGATGTAGTAGAGTTTGAAATACCTTTTTTTATTCAGCAAAGATGCTATGAAGAAAGTTAATACTGAATTTTAAAAATGATAGTGTCTATGATTGGCCAAAAGTTACAACTTTTCTGCACTAACTCTGGGTAGTATTATCATGGTAGAAAATGAAGAGGCCACATGTATTAAGGCAAGAGATTCAGTATGTAGAAGAAATGATGACTTACCTTGTGTGGCAAAGCGAGCACATATATGCCTGGTGTGCAAAATGAGTTAATGAAAGGAAAAAGAAATATGGCCGCCCTGACACCTTAATTTAAAAAAGACATGGTCTCAGAGCTAGGAGAATTCATGAGAGTGGTTGAGTGTATGCAAATTTTTTGTGCAAGATCAGCTGGGCATAAAAACATGATGTGAGAGAGTATAGACAGTTCATTCTTGAAAGCGGTGCTGCTTGTATGGCGAGACTTTGTCAGTTGGAAAGAAATTACTTGGGTCAGTTTTACACATGGTAAGGGAAGTCAAGGCCATACCAGTTATCAAAAGGATAGAACCAAGAAAGAAAACTCTCTTGGGTCTGATAGTAAAACTTCTAGATGTGCTATTTGTGAATCTACCATGCACTGGGCTAAAAATTGTCAACGCACCTTTGAGAAAGGAAATGAGAATGTATTTGAAGCCAATATTGTACTTATAAATGACAATAACTGTGGGGATAGCCCACTCCTTGGACAAACTATTGGTGCCATGATTTTGGACTTGGGTTGCTCCAGGTTAATGTATGGCTTGACTTAGTATAATTCTTACTTAGATATTTTGCTAGAGAAAGTTAAAACAAAACCCCATTAAAGCAGAAGATAGTAAGGTTTCATTTAAATTTGGAGATGGCCGACACTTGAAATCCATGCTTAAAGTGAAGCTACCCTGTATAGGAACAGGAAAAAATTCTTGAAATTTGTGCTGATGTAGTAGAGTTTAAAATAACATTTTATTGAGCAAAGATGCTATGAAGAAAGCTAATACCAAATTTTAAAAATGATAGTGTCCATTATTGGTCAAAAGTTACAACTCTTCTGCACTAACTCTGGAAATTATTATATCCCCCTTGCTACTCCAGGTCTCAAAAAGAATGAAAGTATTGTTCTAATCAGCACTTGGGATATTAAAATAAGTCCATTGGAGCAAAAAGAAAACTAGCAGAAAAACTTCACAAACAATTTAGTCATCCAAGTTATAAGAAAATGAGTACTCTCCTAAAAGACACAGGATTTCTTGATGTCGAGCTTATAAAACAGCTTCAGGAAATTACTTATGCTTAAAATACAACAGAGTACCATACAAACCCATTGTTGGTTTTTCTTTAGCAAAACACTTCAATGAAATGGAATCTATGGACATAAAAGAAATTGAAAGGACCAAAATTCTTAATTTAATAGATCATTTCACCAGATACAGTGTCGCATCTATAATAAAATCAAAAAAAAGTTCCGAAGTTATTAACATTGTATTTTAGTTTTGGATTGCATATTTTGGAGCTCCTTCTAGTTTTCTAATTGATAACGGGCGGGAATTTGATAATGAAGGATCCAGACTGATGACTCAGATTTTAAATATTAATATACAAACTACACCAACACAAGGTACATGGAGCAAATGTATAGAATGAGCACCACAATGTTATATTTAATAAAATGATATTCAAAACTATAGAAGACAATAGTTGCAGCTTGTAACTTGCCATTGCTTGGTCACTGAGCTCCAAAAATTCATAGTCCAAATTCATTGGTATTTGGATAAAATCCTAATGGGCCTTCTGTTCTGATAAATAAACCCCTAGCACTAGAGTCTGTTACATCAAGAGACTCCATAATTAACAACTTGAATGCTCTGTATTTTTTGTTTTAAGCAAATCACCCCAAGCAAGGCGAGTGTGCCACTAGCATGCAAGGGGTTACAGAGAGTGAGAGCAAGATTAAAGAGGATTGTTTGAGAAAAGGACAAAGAGAGAAGGACAAGGGATCAAGATCAAGGAATCAGATGATGTCGATTGACATTACATTTGAATATTTGAAGATTATAACTATCAGGGAAGCAAGTAAAAGGAAGGAAGTTCCACTGTCGGAAAATCCGAGCTAAGAAGCTGTTGGAGTAGAAGAGATGACATTAGACTCTAGGTGTGTGTGTGTGTGTGTGTGTGTGTGTGTGTGTGTGTGTGTGGCATTAGACTCAAGGTGGGGTGGTGTAATTTAATGGGGAAACCATGTAGTTTGTTCTTTAGAATTGAAATAAATTGTTTGTGATACCAGTCCCGTTACTTTTCAGATACACCTCGTATATTTGGACTTTTTTTTAAGCAATTTGCCCCAAGTAAGGTAGGAGCTCCACTAGCACGCAAGGGGTTACAGAGAGTAAGAGTAAAGAGAAGTGTTTGGGAAAAGGATAAAGAGCAGGACAGGGATCAAGATCAAGGCATCAGCTGATGTCGATTGACATTATATGCAGCAAGAAAGGCCTTTATCCAGGTGGAGTCATCTGAAAAAATTGGAAGAGCTTTATGCCAAAAGGTGAGACCCATTACTGCTATTAAATATAGAAATGGGGATCTTGTATACTGTACTGTCCGATAAAAGTGACTCACCTGATTTTTTTTACAAAATGTTCTCTTCTCCGATGAAACAAAAGTTGAGCTAAAATCAAAGTATAATCCATCTAAAATCTGAAAAAGAAGCTTTGAAAGCTCTTTGAATTTAGCAGTAAGGACTGTCAAGCACCCATTCAGTATAATGTTCTGGGGATGCTTTTCTTTTCATGGAACTGGTTTCTTAAAACCTGTTGAAAAGACCCCAGGAGCGAGCAGTACAAGAGAATTTTAGAGTCTTGTCTGCTCCCTTCTGCTGAAAGGGTGCAAATCAATGCCACCAAGCTAATTTTTTATGCAGGATAATGCTCCCTGTCACAAATCAAAATTGATGAAGGAATACTTTGATGAGAAGGAGGGGAGGGTTATGACATGGGCGCCTCAATCTCCTGACCTTAACCCCATAGAAAACTTATGGAGCATTATAAAAGTTCAGAAAGCAATCGAGCAACAATGAGGATTTGATTGAACCTGGAATCAATGCTCAGATGCCAAAAAAAAAATGTTTGAAAAAGGTTATTCAAAAATAAAGGAGGACCCATAGATTAATAAATATTTTGAACTATATTACCTAATATGCAAGTCATAATTCTATTATTTTTTATTTAAAGCTGTTTGGTTAAGTTTTTATTCAAAATAGTTGCAGGAAATAGTCACTTTTTTTTTTAAATTTTCTAAATCTATTTATTCCAAAATTATAATTATCAAAATACCTTAGGGTGAGTAAACTATTTACTTGGTTTTTTTTTAGTTTAAAAATTAGTTTGTTAAGTTAAAAATTTCTAAAAAAATCAGATTACTTTTATCGAACAGCACTAATAAATTAAGTGAAAGTTATAGGAATGGAGTACAAGTTTGAGTTAAGGTTAAGCATTTAGAGTCCATGCATGTTGCCTCAGATAAATAAAAATAGATTTTTGTTGAAGAATTGAATCCAACTAATGAGAACACATACAAAATGGAAAATTTGGAAGACAATTCATTGGTAGACCAAGATAGTCAAAGGACAGGTTTTGAAGATGCTGTGGATTGTTCATTTGATGACAAAAATATTAGTCCTTCCATGAGTGACAATAAAAAAAACTCATGAATTATGTAGCAATCAGGAGACAAAAATGGCTGGACATCCACCAAAAAAATTTGAAAATATTTTAATTTTACCTGAAATCTTTTTGT
>CAHIKZ030003065.1:1812500-1827500 GCA_903632075.3 Acanthosepion pharaonis | reverse complement strand
CAATACATGCCCACAAATGTGTTTTTTAATTTTGGAATTTTGTTTTTTTCTCCCTCCTTTTTAACTCTCAAATGAGCTACAAAATTGTTTTCTGATTTCTCAAGTAAATCATTTTCTTAAGTTATCTAACTTCGCCTGATGAGGGACACAATTTTAAAGTTCCAAAACATGGAAATTTTTGTGTAGCAATTTAAAATATTATAATAAAAATAGTATATATATATATATATATATATATATTTTAAATAAAAACCACAGCCCTTTTAAAGGACTGCGGATCATCAGACTTTTTATTACATGGAACCTTAAAGTGGTCTGTTTTTATTTAAATTATTTGCTCTGGATTTACATTGAGAACTCTTATGTAGAAATGGAATCATATTTTTAAATAATTATATTTATGCTCTACTTTTGTATTGAGCACTATTTTTTAAAAATAATAACAAAATTACTAAAGAACTTTGGATTATTTTTTTTGGAATCATTTCGCTTGAAGATGGAACAGAGCTTGGTACTTTAATTCAATTTAATTCAAATAATTATATCAAAGTTTTCGGCTCTTGTTTTGAAACATGAGAACTCTTATGTAGCATTGGAATCATATTTTTAAATAAATAATATATATATATATATATATATATATAGAGAGAGAGAGAGAGAGATATGATTGTGTATTTGAGAAGCAATCCCACTTTTATACAAGTTCCATTACAAACGATTGACAAGATACTGCAGTTAAGTTTTTTTTTTAATTTTTTCTTCTGTTCTCGTAATTTCCTTCTTTTCTGGACATAAATTTAGAATCATGTAGAATTTTTCTGAATGTTCTGTATGTTTGAGCACTTTTGACTGTTCTTTTAGCAATTATCAAGGATGGATTTTATTTTTACTTTTAAATGAATGTATAATTGTTTATAAGTCCAAAAAAAGAAAATTGCACAAACACAAAAAAAACACAATAAAAAAACTTAACTGCACACCTATCTGTTCACAGCTCTATTAGAACCCATTTAAACACACAAACACAAAGTTACCAAACTTCATTCGAAACATACTAGTAGAAAACACAAACATAATAACCTCAACTACCTGTAAAAAAAGATTAAAAATAACGGAAGCCCTAATAATAAAAAAGAAAAGGCCAACTTTAACAATATTAACTATGAACAAAGCTACAATGTGCGAACCGTGTTTGGAAAATAAAACATCTCTATAACACACTAAAAACATACACACAATGCAGGCACTCAATTAAACAGAAAAAATAAAATCATCCTTGATAATGGCTAAAAGTTTAGCCGAAAGCACTTAGAAATATAGCACATTGGGGCAGTTTCTACATACTCTGTGTCCAAAAAAGGAAACACTTGTTCGAGCACAAGAAAAAATGAATAAAAAGCTTAACCATAGTACCTTGTCTGTCGTTTTTAATGTAACAAATGAAGGATTGCTGCCTAAATACACAATATATATTTAAATAAGTATTTATGGCACAAAATTTAACAATAGCTAGGAATAGGCAGAATTTATATGGTATTTTAAAAAGCTAAGAAAGAGAACAACTGATTTCATCCCAGCCTTATCAAATTTATTTTTATTAAAAAATATATAAATGTGTAAATTAAATTAATATGACGAATGGAAGGAAAAAAAATGAATTTCAAGAAATCTAGAAAAAAAAAAAATATGAATTTCAAGAAATCTAGAAAAAAATATGAATTTCAAGAAATCTAGAAAAAAATATGAATTTCAAGAAATCTAGAAAAAAAATGAATTTCAAGAAATCTAGAAAAAAAAATGAATTTCAAGAAATCTAGAAAAAAAAATGAATTTCAAGAAATCTAGAAAAAAAAATGAATTTCAAGAAATCTAGAAAAAAAATGAATTTCAAGAAATCTAGAAAAAAAATGAATTTCAAGAAATCTAGAAAAAAATAATTTCAAGAAATCTAGAAAAAAAAATGAATTTCAGAAATCTAGATTCCAATAACATTCAGACCCAGTAAGCATTCCCTCTGTTTACAAAGGGAAGGTCCACAGGATCTGATATACAAGGACTATATAATTTATTTTAGAATATTAAAATAAAAAACATGTTAAGAACAATATGTGTAGTGATTTTTAACATGATTTTATTTAATATCCTAAAATAAATAATATTTAGCTCTACTTTGGATTGAGTCCTCTTTTAAATCAAATGTTACAGACAGTGAAATTATACTCCATTTGTTCTCATTTTACCTAGATATATACAATAAAAATATAGTTTTAAGGTATGCTATATTTATGGGATAAAGTGCTCAATATCAGGAAAAGAGTGTATGTACGAGTGTCCAACATCGGATGTTTTACTACTTTAGTTAAAAATTGAAAACTAAAAAAAGGAAAAAAAGAAGAAACTCCCAAAAAACATATAAATAAATAAAGTAAACAAATTAAGTAAATAATAAACAAATCAACAACCAATGCAAGCATAAACATAAGCAAAAGTAATCAATACTAAATAATAAGTAAAAAATGTTAATAAACACTATAAAATAGCTACAAAACTGCATTCTGTCCCACAATTATATATACTCTATAGTCCCTAGAATAATTTGAAACATAACCATTACAATAATACAATAGACCTACCCATAATGCACCACTGACCATCATATACAAATAGTCGAGCCAAAGGAACACACATGGCCAGAAGATTGCATTTAAGCATGAGATGAACTTCAATGCCCACTTCCATATGTATATATATATATATTATAAATTAATTGATTTAAAATATGTTTTTTCCGCTACACAGTGTAGTGAAAAAACCATATTTTAAATCAATTTATAATATTAATGCTCTGTAAATTTACATTGAGCCCTATTTTGTAAAAATAAAAATATCTATAAGAACACCAGATTATATATCTTACTGTCCTTTCTTATATATATATATATATATATATATATATATATATATACTCGTGGCCTGACGATTGTGTCTAGCATGAAACAGCCTGTCGATTCTAAGTGTTGACTTCAATGTTCCTTTTATATTTACACATGCTCTATCTCTGATATTGACCACTTTATCCCATAAATATAGCACACCTTAAGAGTATATTTCTTCATTATATATATATATATATATATATATATATATATATATTCATCTTGAATTTTCTGTTAGAAAACTGATTTGTTCAACATCTGAGATGTTTGACAACCAACCACATCCTCTGTATATATGATGTCACACCATTCATATGTATATTTTCTAATATATATATATATATATACACACACTTTATAGCTGTTATATAACCATCAAGCACTATTCAATAGCACCAGCACTTTATGTACAATTCATATATATATCTGTGTATGTCTGTATGTGCGTATTTATGCAAATGTGTGTAAGTACATGTGTGTGCCTGTATCTCTATGTATGAGTGTATTTATGTATATAAGTGTATATATTTATGCATATATATGTATGTGTATGTGCGTGTATAAATCTCCATTAAGTGTTTTGTTTTGTATCTATCATGTATTTAGCTTTCCCAGCAAAATTTCAAAACTAAAAGGATATATATATATATATATATATATATATATATATATAGAGAGAGAGAGAGAGAGAGAGAGAGAATCATTTTTTCCTTTCTGTAATTTCACTAATAGCTGAAATAATCCTTTCACTGGCATGCAATGTAACTGATATCTTTCGTCTTCTCAATGGTATTAGTAATGGTATTGGTGGGATGTTTCGGGTAAAGATGTCATTGAATCAAGGGGAAAAGGAAAATGGAAAAAAAATAAATATCATCTGTCAAAAACATAAAAATTAACAAAGCTGAAATGTGTTGAATGAATATTGATTAATAGAAAATAATTGTAGGCTAATTAGGTAGATTAATTAGGAAGCAAAGAGGAGGAGGAAGCGATGTCCTGCTTGAAGTGTGTGGAAAATGAAGTGTTTTATGGGGTGGGAAATGAGTGAGAGGTAAGGGAAAGTGGATAAAGAAGGTAGAGGGAGAAAAGAATAATATTAAAATACACAATGAAAGAAAGAAACAAAAGAAGAGAGGAGGAGGTAGAAGTAAGTGGGGGGAAAAAAAAGAGAATAGAATAGTTGAGAAGGAGTGGGAGAAAGTGATTTGGAAAGAGTGGGAGAATGTGATTTGGAAGGAGTGGGAGAATGTGATTTGGAAGGAGTGGGAGAAAGTGATTTGGAAGGAGTGGGAGAAAGTGATTTAGGACAAGCAAGAGGAAGACAGTTTGAGAAGAAGAGTGAAAAGGAGACGATAAGAAAGAGAATGCTATGGAGGTAGGAGGAGAAGAAATGAGAGGAAGAGAATAATTTGAGAAAGAGAGAGGGGAAAAGAAAGTGAATGGTGAGAGGAAACGAAAGAAAGTGAATAGTTTGGGAGGAGGAGGAGGAGGAGGCAGAGACGAAATGAAAGGAAGAGAATAGTTTGTGAGCAGGAGGAGAAAGGGAAGAAAAGAAAGTGAATGTTTTGGAAGGAGGAGGAGGAGAGGAAACAAGAGAAAGAGAATGGTTTGGGAAAGGGGGAGGAAAAGAAAGTGAATGATTTGGGAGGTGGAGGAGGATGAGAAGAAGAGAATAGTATAAGTGGAAAGAGAAGGGGAGGAAAAAAAAGAAGTAGATGTTTTAGAAGGAGGAGACATATAGCCAGAAAAAGAAATGTCGACTATGGATTATGAAAAGTAAGAGGAAGATGCAAATATATATGAATATTGTGTATTTTGGTAGCAACCTTTCTTTTATACATGTTTCATTGAATATGACGGACAAGGAAAATCTAATAAGTTTTTTATTAAGTTTTTGTAACATTTTTACAGTTTTCCTTTCTGGAAAGACTAACATAGTGTAGAAATGGTCTATAATGATTACCGGACGAAAACATTTTTGATCAATTCATTAACCACTTTTTTGCAGAAACTAAACAAAACCAACATTAAAAATATAGTGCAACAAAACATTAATTTCTGTGATCGCAACCAGATGCACAAAAATTACAAACAGGATGAATTTGACATGCAACAAATTGTTAGACAATATATTTCAAACTGTTGACGCTAGCAAATGTGTAAAACGTACAATAAATGATAGAAAATTAAAAACTCCCAAATCTTTTTACTTTCCTTCAGCATGGCTGATGCTAACTGTGATGTCTGTGCAAGTATAAATAGAACCTGCTCAGTTGAGGTGGGAACTCTTCAGTTTACAGTAAACCAACCTACAGGAGAGTGATTCATTGCGCCTTCTCAGATTAATGTTTTCTGCTGACATGAAGTGGAAAGAATATATTGAATCAATTGCTAAGTCAGCTGCTAGGAAAGTTGGTTCTCTGTGTCATGCAAGACAATTTTTCTTGCCAGAATCTATCTTATATATTTACAAGTCTACAACTTGTCCTTGCTTTGAATATTGTTGCCACATCTGGTCTGGTGCTCCTGCTATATATTTAGAGATTCTTTTATAAAATCCAAAGAAGAATCTGCAATGTTATTGGTCCTGACCTGGCATCTCACCTTCTGTCCCTTTCCCACTGCCATAATATAGCTTCCCTCTGCCTTTTCTATAAATATATTCATGGTCATTGTTCAGATGAACTTTTCACTAGAGCACCTAGACTTTATGAATGTAAGCACAGTACTAGATTGACAGCAAGGTCTCATCATTTCACAGTTGAAATAATCATAAGTTCTATGTTAGCATTTTCATCCATCATACTTCTCGCTTGTGGAACTCCCTTCTGTTTTCTTGCTTCCCAGGCAACTTTGATCTTCAAATATTTCAATGCAATATTAATTGTCATGTGTTGTCTGCCTGATTATTCTTGTATTGTTCTTTCTCCTTAATAGTATTTTTTTTTTCATATTCTCTAAAACTCAGTAACCCTTTGCATCTTTGTGGCTTTATTGCCTTGCTTTGGGTGAAATGACTAAAAATTAAACAATTATAAATAACAACATGCCTATAAAAATCCAAAATGACCAATGTAGTATTTCAGTTCAACTGCCCAGTATAAGACAGTGTCTCATGTTTTAGTGATAATCTACACTGGTCACATAACAACAACCCTTTTAGGAAGGCTGACAAATCATTTAAGTTATTTTTTATTTTTTTAAGCATTTCACCCCAAGCAAGGTGAGAGTGCCACTAGCACACAAGGGGTTACAGAGACTGAAAGTAAGAAAAAACAGGGGTTTTTGAGGAAAGGATAGAGAGAAGGACAGGTATCAAGATCAAAGCATCAGAAGATGCCGATTGACATTACATTTGAATATTTGAAGATTATAACTATCAGGGAAGCAAGTAAAAGGAAGAAAGTTCCAATGTTGGGAAATCCGAGCTAAGAAGCTGTTGGAGTAGAAGAGATGACATTAGACTCAAGGTCTGGGCTAATTTGAAGGGGGAAACCATGTAGTTTGTTCTTTGGAATTGAAATAAATTGTTTGTGACACCAGACCTGTTACTTTTCAGATACACATCATATATTTGGACTTTTTTTTAAAGCAATTCACCCCAAGTAAAGCAGGAGCGCCACTAGCACGCAAGGGGTTACAGAGAGAAAAGAGGGATGTTTGAGGAAAGGATAAAGAAAAGGGTGGGGATCAAGATCAAGGCATCAGAAGATGTTGACACTCACAAACAACTGCCTGCCACCATTAGAGAAAAGCAAAGTTGAATAGTGCCTTATAGTGCTTGACCATCAATGCATTCTATGGCTGAGTCAGTCAAGAGCACGTCTGATGTAACAATGATTTCTACTGCAAAGGGGAACACAGGTTCAAATCCTGCAGGAGTTTGCATATTTTTCTTTAATAAGATTTCTCAAATATTCAGGCTGGTAAATAAATAAATGGAGCATCCACTCAAATATGGGTTTCCACTAAAATTAATGTTTAAATTGATAAAATTAGTTGAATTAATAAATAAAAAATCCATTACTTCTCACTCTCTCTTTCATATATATATATATATATATATATATATATATATATATATATATATAGATAGATAGATAGATAGATAGATATATATATATATATATATCCAAGTATAGAATTGGTGGACTTTGAATTCAGTACCTTGAGGCAACAGTCTGTTTCATGCTAAATGCAACCATCAGGTCTGATGGTTGGGTTTAACATGAAACAAACTGTCACCTCTGGGTGTTGACTTCAATGTCCACTTTTATATTTACATATGTGCTATCACTGATATTGAGCACTTTAATCTATAAATATAGCATACCTTAAAACTAAATATTTATCAATATAATGTGTATATGTGTATGTATATATATATATATATATATATAAGATAAAATATACTTTTAAGGTATGCTATATTTATCAGCTAAAGTGCTCAATATCAGGCAAAGAGCGTATGTAAATATAAAAGTGGACATTGAAGTCAACACCCAGTAGCAACAGTCTGTTCCATGCTAAAGACAATTGTCATGTTACATATATGTGTGTGTGTGTGTATACACATACAATGGGAAATGTGATAGATGTAATTTAAGCCTTGTTGAAAAATTAGTTATCTTAAAACACTTAAATAACCCTAACTTATTAAACAAGAGAAATAAATTGATGGTTACATGTAGGCAAAAAAAAAATTTCTGTTGAAATACATCAATCAAGATTAATTTTTAATGTAAATCATGATATTTTTCTTCTATTTTTTTTTTTTTTTTAATTTTAACGTTTTTTGGAAAAAAACTTATCTCTTTTTATGCCTAATATATAATTAATATTTACAATTTTAAATAAAATATATATATATATATATATATATATATATATATATATATATAATATTTAATCTTTTACTTTAGCATATTACACAAAAACATGTCAAAATTGCTATACAATTGCTGTCATGTTTTGATGCATATCAATGCATCTCATCAGGCGGTTGTAAATTACCTAATTAATTATTTAATTTACAAATAATATATTCAATTCATAAATAATATTGCTCTACTTTGTATTGAGCCCTCTTTTAAATTATATGTTATGAACGTTGGAATTGTACTCTATTCGTTTCTCATCTTTGTGGATATATATATATATATATATATATATATATATATATATATATATATATATATATAAAAAGTGAACATAGAAGTCAACACTTAGAGGCAACAGTCTGTTTCATGCTATATGCAATCGTCAGGCTTTTATATTTACACACGCTCTATCTCTGATATTGAGCACTTTATTCCATAAATATAGCACACCTTAAGACTATATTTCTTATATATATATATATATATTATTTTAGGATATTAAAAAATGTTAAAAACCACAACATGATTACAATGATGTTTCAACAATAATATATTTCATTTGTGCTTATTTTGCCTATATATATATATATATGTGTGTGTCTATATATATATATATATATATATATTTTACAGCAAAAATATAAAAATTACTTCAATATACAGATAGTCTATTTCAAGCCATTCTGTATAAGGCTATCATCAGCCTCTATATGCCTGTCTTGGAGCATTGTTCTAAATTTCTTTTCAATGTCAGTCCTCCTCTGGTAGATGCCTTGTTAAGAGTGGGTTTGTGTTAGTGATTTGGTTAGAGCATAAGGTATCTCGTCCTGGGGGAAGCAGTCTGGGTTTGGAGTTTATTTATGGCCAGAGCTTGTTGATTTAGTTTAATATCAGTTCCTACTATGTGAGGTTTCTTATAAAGGCCCAGAATGTCTTTTCTGGGATTCACAGTAAATCGTTTTCGTACTACAAGTGGCCAGTATTATTAATAAGCGATGGGGGATTTAAACTTAAGCCCATTAAGATTAATGTAAATTAGTTGAGTTATAGATTTATAGATTGTGAGTAATACCAGAGCACCGAACACATGTGTCCAACACATTTACATATGTACATATCTTCAAATGCTACTATACATACACATTGTTGTGGTCTGTTTAGAGGCCAGAAAGAAAGACATGGAAGACAAAATTAGGTTGAACAAGTGTATTGAAATAATAGATATATACAAAGCAAGAGTATTAATAATAAGCAGATAGAGGTGTGCGTCCGAACGGTAGGTTAGCACTGCATCTTCGCTTCCCAACTGACTGCTTACAACTCTTGCTAGGAAGTCTCGCAGTTAGTATTTATGAGAGGAGGATGAGTTTATTCTACTGTAGGAGGGTTTACCACAACACACATACACCCTCACATATATGCATATGTATTCTTATGTAATTTGGAATTTATTTCTATGTCTACATTTCGTAATTAGTTGTCTCCTTTGATTTAATAGTTTGCATTGATTTTTTTCTTCTAAATATAGCTTGCATCTACTTCTAAAGCACTTTCCCCAAATTTTTTTTCGAAATGGCTGTTTGGTGTTTTAATTTTGGATTATATATATATATATGTATATATGTATGTATGTATGTATATCTATGTGTATTGATTCTCTTATATATGTTACTATATGAACATATACACCCCCACATATATACACATGTATTCTTATATAATTTTGAATCTATTTCTATGTCTACATTTCGTAATTAGTTCTCTCCTTTGATTTAAAAGTTTGCATTAATCTTTATATTTTATTATCCTGATTTTTTCTTCTAAACATATCTTGCACCTATCTCTAAAACTACTGGGAGTGTTTGCAAAACATTTTCCATTTTATTTGAGGATTTAGAGCCTATTCCTTCATTTCCCCAAATTTTTTTGAAAGGGCTGTTTGGTTTTTTAATTTTGGATTGGTTAATGTATGTCTATGTGTATTGATTCATGAGCTGAAAAACGTTGAAAGGCACTGGGTTAGTGTAACTCATTGTTCTGAACATTCGGTCCATTTTGTTCATTCCAGCCTTGGAGAAAGTTTTTGGTTGACTTTTGATCCAATTCTGCATAGTGACTTCATCTTTGGGACTGGCTGAAAAGTGTTGACCTTTCTATGCCTGTACAGTGAGTGTATAACATCTGAGAGTTACAGGGTTCTTACTGTTTGTCGATTGCCATGCGGCTCTGTGTTGTGAAGCAAAAAAAAAAAATGTTCTCCTTCTAGGCATTATTCTGTGGATGCATTATCTGGGTGCACGCAAGCCTGTACAATACCTCACTAAATTAATCTTCATAGACATTCCGTGCAAGTGATGACTGTTTGCTTCTTTAAACATAACAGATGCCATATGCATGGACAATGATCCTATCACAGAGGGAACTGACATCAACCCCATCTGAACACGTCTTTATATAATACCAAAAACATGTTCAAATATATTTTGATCCCCGACATTAACAATGATATATTGTAAGGCAACTTTTTTTTTAGTGGTGGTGGTGGTGGTGGGGGTGAGTGGTATCATTGAAATAGATTAAATGGTATCTGATTCTTCATTTTACACTATTTGGGATTTGGTAAAACCTGCTGTAAAGAATAGCAGCTAGGATCTAGGAATCAGAGAGCAGAGTTCAAATTCTAGATACATCCTCTTCTTCTCCCCCAGCTATGGGTAAATACCAAGTGCTGTAAGCTTGAATATACAGCAGATGTAATTGACAATGGTTTAGAATTAGGAATCAGAGAGCAGAGTTCAAATTCTAGATACATGATCGCTAAGTGTGTTTTCATGCATGGCATATAACTGACTGACTTTCCAGTTGAATCCATTACATTCACTTACATGCTAATACACTTGGGGAAAGTTATGAATCCTCCTCTTCTCCCCCAGCTATGGGTAAATACCAAGTGCTGTAAGCTTGAATATACAGCAGATGTAATTGACAATGGTTTAGAATTAGGAATCAGAGAGCTGATTTCTAGTCAGGTTCATTATATTAACATATATGCAAATAACCTTGAGAAAGGTAAGAATCTACTTATTATTCCCCACAACTATGGGTTAATTAGTAGAACCTATATCATTATTATTATCTCAAACAAATACTTACAATCTAAAAATATTTTCTGGTTTTAAAGTAACCTGCAAAAGGTTGAGAAGCCATAAAAAAATAAATAGACAAATATATATATATATATATATATATACTTTAAAAATCAGTTAAAAGCTCTACCTGTTATTTTATTCTTATCACACATGTATTGAGCACTTTTACATACCACTGTTTCCAGGTCTGATTCAACTCTCATCATTAACCTTTTATGTATTATATATTGTAGGAAAGGTAATTGAATGGAATAATCACACAAAGGTTGGTAATGAACAATAATACTTAGGATACGAACAACACATATAAGATTCACCAGTGGCACATAGAAGAATCAGTCAACTGCTAGAAGTGAGTCAAGTGAATTCCACAATAAATATTACGAGACGCATTTAAAAAAAAAACAAAAAAAAAAAAACGGGCGAAGCAACTGGTTTCGCTTCTGCTCTTCAGGCTTCAACGGAAGATTTAAAATTAACACAGATAAATGTACAATAAAAGGAAGTTGTGAAAAAAAAAAAATTTAATATATATATATATATATATATATATATGACTTGTTTTGGCCATATAGGACCTCCTGATTAAGCAAAACCTGAATAAACCTGAACATATATCTTTCCCCATTCTTGATGTATACATATCTGCTTTGTTTCCTATCCTAATGTGAATAAAGACAATTTTTTAAGAAGTGGATTAAATCTGATATATTTTTAATTTATTAGTTTAAACGTTATTTTTAGTGGATACTCATATTTGAGTAGATGCTCTGTTTTTATTTATTTATTAAACAGTATATTTATTTATTTATATCTACTGGCCTGAATATTGGGAAAGATACGTGTTCAAAAGCATTATTTGGGCTTTTTTTTGATTAGGAGGTCCTATGTTGACAAATGTTCAAAGCAGTTGATTGTTTCCCCTAGTGGGTGCATGAGCACACACACACACACACACACACATATATAATATTGCTCTGCTTTGTATTGAGCCCTCCTTTAGATTAAATGTTATGAACGTTGGAATTGTACTCTATTCGTTCTCATCTTACCTGGATATATATATATATATATATATATATATATATTTAGCTGCATTGATGTGAGTTTGTGACCCTGGGTTCCACACCCTTTGCAATCGTCTGACAAACTCTCTCTCTCTCTCTCTCTATATATATATATATATATCCTCTGTAACTATGATAATTGGAAATATGATAATGGTAATTGTCATTATATATATATATATATATATATATATATCCAAGTATAGGATTGGTATATACCGTATAAATTCCAATAACCAACAAATACTATTCTTAAAAGAGTGATCAATACAGAGTAGAGCAAATATAATTATTTATTCGAAAATTATAACATAAAAATGTTATAAAATCACTACACAAATAGCCATTTTGTTTCAACACTTCTGGTGTCTTATCAAGTGATGGTGTTGAATGTAGAATATATATATATATATCTCCTTTGTAACTATCTATTCTCTGTGTGACTGGATGTCAGGATATAACAAAACTAAGTTTAATCAAAATAAAAACATTTTTTTTACCTGTAGACACCTGTTCTGACAATTTAAACGAATCTTTTATTCAACTCACCTGAAATGAAAAAGAAAGAAACCAAATTGAGTAAAACATTAAATAAATGAATATGTCTACAAATCTGAAATTTATTCATCATAAACTTTATTTTAAAAAAATGTAATGCTTAAAAAATGTTTAAAGATTTAAAATAAAGAGTATTAATAATTTTAAACATTATTTTTAGTGAATGCCCATATTTGAGTAGACGTTCTGTTTATTTTAAGCAATATATTTATTTTTGTTTAGTGGACTGAATATTCGAGAAATCTTATTTAAGGAAAATATGCAGGAGTGTGCATATTTTTCTTGAATATTCAGGCAAGTAGACGAAAATAAATAAATATACTATTTAATAAATAAATGCAGCATCTACTTATGAGTATCCACTAAAAATAACATTTAAAGTGACAAAACTCTGTCAGATAAAAAATTCATTACTTCTTTAGAATATATATATATATATATATATATATATATATATATATATATGTATATGTATATAAAAAAAATCTAGATGACAGGCTTTAACGGAAGTTAGATTTCATTGAAAAATGCATCCTTCCCACGACCCAAATGTAGCAATAACTGATACATTAAATTATAGACATATTGAAACCCAGCCACCCCTGTCTAGAAAAATAGATTTATCTGTAACCTTGGAAACATGAATTTTGTTTTAGCTGTGTATTTAAAACCCAGTAATTTTAAAAGTTACTCCAAAATTCGCTTGAGGATGAAATGGAACTAATGTCTTTAATTTAATCACAAAATTAAATTCGTGGCTTTTTTAGCTTCCATTTTTGAAACATGGTTAGAACTGTGTAGCGAAAAAAAACATATTTTAAATCAATTAATATATATATATATATATATATATATATATATATATATATATATATATATATATATTTTAAGACATTTTATGTTTATACATTCTTTTTTATAGATACAAATATTTAAGTAAATGCTCTGTAAACAGTATTAAACAACATTTACCGGCCTGAATGTCCGAGAAATTTTCATAGAAAATATTCATCTGTGAAAATTTCTCAGACATTCAGGCCAATAAATACTGTTTATTATAAACATTTTACTTAAATATTTGTATCTATAAAATGTATAAACATGTCTTAAAATAATTGTCGGACTTTGTCCATTTCATAATGTGTGACGCCATTTGTTTACATTTGATACGCCATGAGCAGATATGAATGTACGTGAGAGATTCATAGAAGATTGAAGTTCAAATACAGTAAATTTGATCTTGCTAATCGAACACTCCTCTGTGGCCAAATCGGTTAAAGGCATGTCAAGCTAAATGATGGTTCCGTATAGGATACAGGTTCGATTCCTGTCAGAGGATGAATATTTTCTATGAAAATTTCTCGGACATTCAGGCCAGTAAATGTTGTTTAATACTGTTTATTAAAAACAGAACATTTACTTAAATATTTGTATCTATAAAAAGAATGTATAAACTTAAAAATGTCTTAAAATAATTGTTAGACTTTATAGTATATATATATATATATATATATTATGCCTTTAAATTCCTTGAGGAACAAGATATCGTTGTGGTTTCTATAACAAGCCAGGTTTTTAAGTGAGTAGGTTGTTAGCCTACTGTACAACCCTCAACCTGGAGGATCAGATTTTGAATTCAGAGTTGTCCTTCTCCTAGTACAGTTGCCAGCCAAAGCTAAAACACCCAGTCTGTCCTGCTATTTACCCATAGCTGGTAGGGGAGAAGAAGAGGATTCATACATTTTCCAAGGGTATTAGCACATAACTGAATGTAATGGATTTGATTAGAATTTGAATTCGGCTCTGAATTTCTTAATCCAAGCCGCTATCCATTACTCCACCGTGCTTCATTTAGAAAATTAATAATATATTGATAATATTACTAACAGTATGTCTGTATGGTAATATATACAATGGTACATTGTTTATTATTATTTATATGGAGGTTATGAAGGGGTGTAACCACACCAAGTTTTTGATGTATGAGTGTCTTTCAGTTTAGTTTTTATGTTTATGTTTCGTAGGAGACAATAATCCTGCACAGGATATGCAAAGAAATCTGCACAAATGCATACTGAGGGGTTGAAGGGGCTGATTTATTATCCCAAGATTTAATTCTCTCAGATGCTTGAGAGGATTCTTTTCAAAGTTAGTTATACCTCGATAGCAGGTGTTTCTCCAATTTGCTCGGTTTTCAACAGCAAGTTTGAACTCCTTTTGAACAATAAAAAATATTGAAAAATTAAAAAATTAAAATTTTCAGACACACTGGGTTGTATATTAATATTTTTTTGTTTTATTATTTCAATTAGGTTCTTTGACTAGTTTCGGCCAGCATGGCCTTCAGGAGAAAAAAAATTCCTGCTTGATATGTATTAATTGAAATAGATAGGAACAGATTTAAAGA
>CAHIKZ030003065.1:1762500-1805000 GCA_903632075.3 Acanthosepion pharaonis | reverse complement strand
GGAATCCTGGAATAATATATATACTTGACTCTCCCATCGAATTCAATGTATGAGGGTCAAGCAGATCAGTTCCTAGGAAACTGACAGCCCAACACCAGCACATGAGATTTGATTATAGTGGTGAAGGTTTTGTGCAGGACCATCCACACTTTTTGAAGGGACGAATACAGAGACCTGGTGCACTATGTGCCACAGGGCCCCCAAATGAGCCTCTGCAGGTTTTTGAATTCAGAGTTGTCCTTCTCCTGGACTAGTTACAATCCAAGGATATAGAACCCAATCTGTCCTGCTATTTACCCATAGCGGGAGGGGGAAGAAGAGGATTCATACCTTTCCCAAGGTTATTAGCATGTAAGTGAATGTAATGGATTTGACTGGAATTTAAACTCGGGTCTATTTCTCAATCCAAGCCACTATTCATTACTCCACCCATATATATATATATATATATATATATTATATATATATTATATATATATATATATATATATATATTATATATATTATATTATATATATATATATATATATATATATATATATATATATATATATATTATATATATATATATATATATATATATATATATATATATATATATATATATATATATATATATATATATATATATATATATATATATATATATATATATTATATATATATATATATATATATATATATATATATATATATATATATATATATATATATATATTATATATATATATATATATATATATATATATATATATATATATATATATATATATATATATATATATATATATATATATATATATATATATATATATATATATATATATATATATATATATATATATATATATATATATATATATATATATGTTTGAACTTTATTTCAGTACTCCATGAGCTTCCTATCCTTAGCTATAATTAATTAATGATGAACATGTCATTTTCGTTTATGATTGATTTCATCAGGATTCTTCTGTTAAGTTTAGAGAGTAATTATACATTCTTATTGTTCAAAGTAGAGTCCAATAGTGTTATAAAAACCTTGGAGAATTCCAGTAAGATATCTTTAATCATTTCTAAGATACAACAGTTCAGAGCTTAATCTAACAATTATACAATTTTGCTGTTATACCCGGTATTTATATATATATATATATTCAGTTGTAACTGTTTGTTTTTGATGTTATGGTAGATACAAGGTTTGAGATTTGGACAATTTTGAGGTATTGTTTTTAAATGAGCCTAAAAGTCAGTGGATTTCATTGAATTTGAGCCATGAAAGGAAATGAAAGAATATCTGACTGGACTGCCAAAATTAGTTTAAGTGTTTTAAGGTGGGGACTTGTCCCTTTAAATAAAGTCCAGAAGTGGATGACCACCAGATGTTGATTATAATCCTTTAAAATATAAGGGGGAGAAGAACTCAAAACCACTTGAAATTCTGTCAGAAGAGCTAGCTCTTCTGAAAGATATGTGTCAAGCATTACATAAACATAGACGTATCATCTTTATAATAAAGTTGTGTACAAAAACAAAAATTATATATATATATATATATATATATATATATATATGAAAATTTCTCTGATTTAACCAGTAGTTTAACCAGTTTAGATTTAACCAGTTGTGTACAGATTCATAAAATCAAAAGAAAACAGTTGAATACATCAACACAGATATAATGACAATATTCTCCACACGTGACAAATACTGATGTTATTTTCAGTTAACAATATGAAAATAGCTTTTCTCTACATTCTAGTTGCTAGGTACATTCTGTTTTTGTTTTTATTAGCTACTTTGTTCAATTAATTTCATTTTGTATTTGGCTTTGATAAAGTCCACATTGGCCGAAACCCGTCAGCAATTACTAGTTTTCCTATTGTCACTTTTATTCATAAATATATATATATATATATAGTTAAATATAACAGACAATGAATGTCTATTAGGTTTGATCATGAGCCGTTCTAAACTTCATATGTTTGCTTTAATTTCAGGTGAAAATAAAGAAAAAAAACTACCCAAAATCTGGATAATTTTTTATTAAGTTGGTCCTTGATCTAAGCTTTTGGATCACATGAACCATCTTCAGAATGGTTATATGGACAGTTAAACAAATATATTCACCATTGGAGATGATATTTTGATATCGTTGCAGAGCAATCTCCTATGTCAACATAAATAAATCATCTCTGATGGTGAATATCTTTGTTAAAATGTCTGTATAACCACTCTGAAGATGGCTCATGTTTTTTGTTCATAGATACTTTATTTTCTTGAGAGCTTTGAAGCAATTTCATAATTTTACTATAAATAGGTATTGTTGGTCATTTTACTATAAATATGTATTGTTGTTCAATTTTTTAAATATAAAATGTATTGCTGGTATTTTTACTATAAAAATGCACTTTTTATACTTTCATATTGCATTGGTTTGAGTGTTCACTATTTGCCCATAGCTAGGACCCTAACAGGTGCTACAACTCTGGGTCACTGGGAACAATAGCAATTAAAAAATGGTTCCATGCTCATCAAAACCTCCAATCTCATGATCAGTGGCCTTGCTGCTGGATGTAGTTTATCATTTCTCGGCCATGAAGTGCATTGATGATCAAAGTTGAACATTGCCATATAAATATATATGGCCTAGTGGTTAGAATGTTAGCTTTTCAACCATGAGATCCAGGTTCAAATCTGATCATTGTCAATTAATCAGGAAGGTTACTTTTTGATGCTATCAGCCTGGGGCGGCAATCACAGTGTGCCGTACCTTTGGAAAGTGCCTGAAAACCCTACTACGTATTGATCCAAACCTTGTGTGTGAAATTGGGTAGATGGAGTTATTTTCGAGTTGTCAATGGTTGTGATGGCACAAAGTCTCAAGTCATCATGACCAAGGGTTTGAGTTTAGGGCGTTGTTCAGACTGTTGATCAAACTGCACCGCAGGTCTGCTCAGTACAATTGCAGTATAAACCATAGGTGGGTTCTGTACATGTTGAACAAACACAAATGTGCCTGAGCAGCCATCTGCAACAGGGATTGGCTTGCCACCCAAGGCATACTTGGATATGAGCAGGTGGAATCATCACACGACATATTGGAAAAATATAGAAGACAATGAGAAAAGATGAAGCTTGATATATTTTGCCAGTAATCGTTTTGGTTAATTTGAAGAAAATTGATGATACTGAGTTACAAATGAATTGATTGATTGGCTGTTTTTTTTTACATCTTATCAACCTTTTGCAGGTTATTTAAAGACAGAAAATATTTTTAGATTGTAAGAATTTTTTGTGGGGTAGAAGATAATTATGGTTTAGCAATACAAGTCTTACTAATCAAGTAATAGTTGGCAGGAGATGAGGTGGATTCATACCTTTCCCAATGGTATTTGCATATAAGTGAATATAGGAGATGTGGTAGATTCATACCTTTCCCAATGGTATTTGCATGTAAGTGAATACAGGAGATGTGGTGGATTCATACCTTTCCCAATGGTATTTGCACATAAGTGAATATAGGAGATGAGATGGATTCATACCTTTCCCAATGGTATTTGCATATAAGTGAATATAGGAGATGTGGTGGATTCATACCTTTCCCAATGGTATTTGCATATAAGTGAATATAGGAGATGTGGTGGATTCATACCTTTCCCAATGGTATTTGCATATAAGTGAATATAGGAGATGTGGTGGGATTCATACCTTTCCCCAATGGTATTTGCATATAAGTGAATATAGGAGATGTGGTGGATTCATACCTTTCCCAATGGTATTTGCACATAAGTGAATATAGGAGATGTGGTGGATTCATACCTTTCCCAATGGTATTTGCACATAAGTGAATATAGGAGATGTGGTAGATTCATACCTTTCCCAATGGTATTTGCACATAAGTGAATATAGGAGATTTTTTGTATGGTAGATTCATACCTTTCCCAATGGTATTTGCACATAAGTGAATATAGGAGATGAGATGGATTCATACCTTTCCCAATGGTATTTGCATGTCAGTGAATATAGGAGATGTGGTGGATTCATACCTTTCCCAATGGTATTTGCATATAAGTGAATATAGGAGATGTGGTGGATTCATACCTTTCCCAA
The DNA here is from genome assembly GCA_903632075.3 of Acanthosepion pharaonis. NCBI lineage: Eukaryota > Metazoa > Mollusca > Cephalopoda > Sepiida > Sepiidae > Acanthosepion > Acanthosepion pharaonis. The sequence goes on along the minus strand of CAHIKZ030003065.1, from coordinate 1,800,887 downwards.
TGGTATTTGCACATAAGTGAATATAGGAGATGTGGTAGATTCATACCTTTCCCAATGGTATTTGCACATAAGTGAATATAGGAGATGTGGTAGATTCATACCTTTCCCAATGGTATTTGCACATAAGTGAATATAGGAGATGAGATGGATTCATACCTTTCCCAATGGTATTTGCATATAAGTGAATATAGGAGATGTGGTGGATTCATACCTTTCCCAATGGTATTTGCACATAAGTGAATATAGGAGATGTGGTGGATTCATACCTTTCCCAATGGTATTTGCACATAAGTGAATATAGGAGATGTGGTGGATTCATACCTTTCCCAATGGTATTTGCACATAAGTGAATATAGGAGATGTGGTAGATTCATACCTTTCCCAATGGTATTTGCACATAAGTGAATATAGGAGATGAGATGGATTCATACCTTTCCCAATGGTATTTGCATGTCAGTGAATATAGGAGATCAGTGGAACAGATTGGATTCATACCTTTCCCAATGGTATTTGCACATAAGTGAATATAGGAGATGTGGTAGATTCATACCTTTCCCAATGGTATTTGCACATAAGTGAATATAGGAGATGAGATGGATTCATACCTTTCCCAATGGTATTTACATGTAAGTGAATATAGGAGATGTGGTGGATTCATACCTTTCCCAATGGTATTTGCATATAAGTGAATATAGGAGATGTGGTGGATTCATACCTTTCCCAATGGTATTTGTACATAAAGTGAATATAACAAACCCAACTAGAATTTGAACTCAGCTCTCTGATTAACAATTCCGAGCCATTATTCATTACACCACACGCACGTCCAAGCTTTCAGCATCTTCTGTATAATGGCGGTGCACTTAGATTTATGACTGTTTTTTTTATAGCTTTTCAAGGTTATTTAAAGTCAGAAAATAGTTTTTGTTTTGACAATTGGGATTGGGATGATAATGAATGCAAAATGTTTCCTTATAAAGAAACGGCTAATATTACCGATACCAATCTTTCTGTTGAGCAGTGTGACTTAGAATTTTTTGAATTCTGGTATTCTTAACAAGGGATTAGTCTGCAGACTTATTCCATATGATTTGAAATATCAATAATTACCATGATTTGAAATACAATGTTTATTTTGCCAATTATATACAACAAGGGACACAAAGTTCAATAAAATCAATAAACCTTTAGAAATCAAAGAGACAAAAATTATTACCAAATCCCTTAAATAACCCTACTTTCTAATTGATTTCCTGATTTTGAAATTTATTGATTTATTCTGGGGGCCTTTTCCAAGTAAGTAACAGAGATAGAAAACTGCAGATTTATTAAAACTTATAAGTCTAGATATTTTAAAATATATTTATTGATTTTAATTTTTCAGGTAAAAGATAAATTGTTAACATGGATAATAACAACAAAGATGTAGCTGTAAGTTTGTTTTTTTCCTAAAGTTATCATAATACAAGGCTCAAGAATAACTCAAGGTAGAAGGATGTTGAATGAAGTGTATAAAAATGAATTATTCTTCTCATTATGTGCCTTCAGGATGTAAACTACATTTCAAAAGTTTCAGTCAACTTCTGGTAATTTTTTAAATTGGTCCAAAAAGTAGTTGTCTTAGAGAGAAAATTATTATACATTTTCAAAAAAAGTGAGACATTATTTTTTATTATGACAAAAAAAAAAAAAAATTCATTTTATGATTAAATTTTGCTCTTGTCAAAATATCCTCCTTTAGTCTTGATTACTGCAGCACAAATTTTTGTCATTTGTTGCAAAAGTTTCTCAAAGGATAAGTCTGATAATTGATTGCATTCTTTTTCCAATGATTCTAAGAGATCTTTGTCATTTTTTTTTTCATTCTTCTATCAAGTTCATTCCATGCTAATTCTGGGGGTGGCTTCAAATTTTGGAACCTTAGTGTTGGTGATCATGGCTCTCCACAACTTCCTGTCCCTTGCTGTTCTAACTGTCTTTTCTTTATTTTTAAACCCTCTTCTGCCAACCATTTTCTCAAGCTCTTGAAATATATCATGCGTTGTTCTTCTTTGACCCTCTTACCCTCAATGCGAGTAACAGATTTTTCAAGTTCTTCTTCCTCATTATGTACCCCAGAAATTTCAACAGTCTCCATGCCATTTCAGGATGTGTGTGATCATGGTTATCTTTCCAATATTGATGGCAGTTTCCTTCCTAACTTTATGTTTGAAGTCGTGTGGAACATTAACATCTCGATTATATTTTCCTTTCAAGTTACAGGTGTTATTTAACTGACGTCAGTGGTAATGATTGATATGTCCCGGAAAGGTATATATTTGAACAAAGTAGCTAAGTGGTTTTGGCTACTATAACCAAGTAGAATATGGTAGCAGTAATCGACTGGTACGCGTTGTAGTCGCAGGTAAGAAGTGTAGATCAATGGCATAGTCCAGTGGGCATCGTTATAGACTTAGCTCTCAGACGAAGGCTCTTTGACTCTCCTACACGTCCGTCAGTATTTATGACAGACACCAGCCAATCATATTCCAGTGAAGAGGAACACAGGTGTATGCATATCCCATTATATCAATGATAATATCAGCCATTTCCCTAAAAGGAAACACTTGGCATTCATTGACCAAACAGCCAGTACTACTTTCGGTTAAAATTTATAAAATCTTTCCCTTGAAACAATTTTTCAGGAAGACAGATTTCTCAAGTCCAGTAGCTGTTATTGCTCTTTCCAGTATTGATGGGGGTTCTCTTCCTAAACTTTAATAGTATGGAATGTTAACATCTTGATTATGTTATTATTTTCTCTTCAAGTGACAGGTACTATCTGTTTTAGTTGTTGCTGCTATTGGTATTCCTCAAGTGATATAGTAATAGTGAAAGAAGCCTTTCAGAAACTCAGTAAAGTATTAAGAGATGAGAAAATATCCTTAGAAACAAAGAAAACTCTGCTGAACAGATATATCATATATGCCAAATACGGCAGTGAATTTTGGAGAGTCTCCTCACAGATGAAGAAGAGACTTAAATATATAGGATTCTAATGACGAATGCTGGGAATACTATGGACAGAGTATGTGAGCAATGAGGAAGTTTTAAAGAAAATAAAAACTATAAGAAAACTTATATTTATGGTCAGAAAGAGAGAGGTGGAATTTCATGGCCTTATGATAAGGAAAGATGGCCAAACGAACTGAACACTCACAGGACACTGAAGGCAAGAGACACTAGGGAAAACAGTGAGTAACCTACTTAATAATTTTGAGAGTATGGATGGCAGAACAAGGTCAAAAAGAGGTTTTGGTGGAACCAAAGTTAGTTAAGCAACAAAAAACAGGAAGCTGTGGAGAATCACGATCACACACATCCTAAAATTATATAGTACATAAAAGGAGATTATAAGGCTTATCAAGAGATCATACCACCTAGTAACTGGTGGCATTCACTTGAGATCAAGTGACAATATGCTCTTTAATATGCCAGCACCTTCCTCAGTATTCTAGGATATTTTAGTAATTGTGCTGTGTGGACGGTTCCACTTTTCTTTAGATTTTCAAGACAGAAAATTGTTCTGAAATATTTAGATTTTGCCATTAAATAACCCATAGAGGTGTTGATATGCTGCTAAACAAAATCAACCAATCAATCTCCAAACATTTTCTTATGATTTTGTTGTCTTTTTATTTAATTTTTTTTTTTTTTTTATCTCTGGCATCAAATTTTACCATTAACCTATAAAACCATATTTTTCATTTTCAAAGATGTCAAAGTGCTCAAGAGACGGAATTATAGAATTATTGATTTTGTAGTCAAGATTTATAATTCAATAAAGTACTTTCTAATGGAGTGTTTCTGCAAGTAGTGCCCTGAAGACCACTTAATATTGTTTTTTTGCTTTTCTCTGAAAACAAAATGAAAAAACAAAAAAGGAAAAAATGTACAGAGGGAATTCTAAAGATAAGATGCAATAAGCACTTAAGAAAGGCATGAGAATGTATCAGCGAATGAAAGACTGATGAAGGTTATAGAATGTCAAGGAGTCCATGTTAATATGTAAAAAATGATTATACAATTATATAGAATATGGTACTAATCAAATATATGTGACTGACTTATATAGAAGTCAAGTGACTTACCTGCTAGCATGGCTGGCTGCCTTGTGTCTTTTTAAAAAAGCAAACCAGCTAATTTTACCTCATTTTATGGGAGAGTGTCTAATGCAGCAGGTGGATTGGTCCATGTAGACATGTCCAACACATTTGCATAAGTGGTCTCTATTCACCCATATCTCTCTCCATTAAATGACTCATGTCAGTTTAACTTTGTGGCTACACTGGTCTACTTGTGTGTCAGACCACTTGCAAGCTAACCAATATTCAACAACCTATAACTTTTGGATTTATTTATTAATAAAAATTTATACTGTACTTTGTTTGATATGCCGCAAATATTTGTCTATATTTCTGAGATGAGGTATTTCAAAAGTTTGAAATTTCTTCTTTCACCTTCTTCTCATAAAAAAAAAAAAAAAAAGGAATTGCATCTTCCAAAATTTTGGAAACCACCACCTATCACCAAATTGCAAAATAGAACTTTTTCAATCTAAAAATACCAAATTCTTTGATTGTGAACCAAAATTGACTTCTGTATATGCACAAAGATAGGTTGCACTTCTTTTCACCAAAATTTCGATGATAATCAGAGATGCAACCTATCGACTTGAGATCATAGAGTATCTGAAGTAGACTGGTGTATCAGGAGTCCAGGTGAATATCCTGGGCACAAGAGCAAGAGAGAAAATTAATTTTCCTGACATTTCGATTTTACGCAATTGTCTCTTCTAACAGTATTGCGTCACATACTGAATAAAAGCACTCAATCTGTAATGCACATTACCATTTATTATTTGATTTATGACAAAAGACCATTATTTTTAAGAGATTTTAGGACTGAAGCGATTACCGGTGTCCAAATTTTTCAGTATCTGTCTATATTTCTGAGATGAGGTATTATGTACACTATTTACATTATTCGGTTTATTGTCCTCCTCTTTGTTGCCATATTTATTGCAACATTTCGGCCACTGTATGCTCCGGCCTTCTTCAGGTGGTTGGAGTGTCAAATTGAACCCTTTATTTAGCTCACTGGGGTAGACTGTTCTAGTTCCATGTGCCATGTTTAATGGATATCAGTTATCAGTTATCTCCTGTTAATTCCCCTCTCCCAGTTCTCCACTGCCTTAACCAGGTATTGAACTCACACTATTTGGGTCCCGTCACTGAATCTAACTAACGCCTTTATCCACTGTGCCATGAGTCTTTGAGTTGGGTTGGGACACTGGCACAGTGGATAAAAGGCGTTAGTTAGATCCAGTGACAGGATCCAAAGAGTGTGAGTTCAGGAGTTTCAACTTGGAAATGGAAATTAACAGGTGATAACTGATAACTGACATCCATTAGACATGGCACATGGAACTAGAATAGTCTACCCCAGTGAATGAAATAAAGGGTTCAGTTCGACATTCCAACCACCTGAAGAAGGCTGGAGCATACAACGGCTGGAACGTTGTGATAAATATGGCAACAAAGATGAGGACAATTTTCCGAATAATATAAATAGTGTCCAAATTTTTGTTTAAATAGAGCAGCCCTACACTTGATAAGTAAATACCACACAATTACAATCAGTCACAATTTCGCTTTCAGTCTGTAGTAATCAAAAACTTGATTCACCCCAATTTCTACTGGTACCATTAGTTTATTATTTTCCAGTCAAATTTTATCTTCAAAAATTTAAATGCAATACCAACCATTATCTTTTGTCTTCATAATTCCGGTTCTTTTATTATTCTCTCTTTTTAATAATGTTTCCTTTTTCTTGTATTATCTCACTTTCAGTGACCCCCTTGTGTCTTAGTGGCTTTATTGCCTTGTTTGGAATCAAATGGTAAAAAGAAGTTGAAAAGTTAATATTTACAAGAAAATTATTTATTTTTGCTCACAGCTTTATCTCTGAAAAGAACAGATGCTAAAATATCAACATTAAATTCTTCTGTCAAAATTGTCTTTCTGCTACGTTTTCTATGTGCCACAGGATATACGTGATCATGGCTCTGCACAACTTCCTATCTTTTGTGACCTTTAGCAATTTTATCCCTTTGCCCCCTCTTCCACCATCCATTCACACAAGCTCGTCAGGTAAGTAACTCACTGTCTTCCCCTATTCCTTTTGCTCTCAATATGCCCTGTGAGGATCAAGTTTTTCAAGCCATCCTTCCTCTATGTGCCCAAGGAATATCAGGTGTCTTTTCCTGATTCTGAACCACCTGAAAATTGTGAGATAGCCATATAACAAATTAAAGAATTGAGTATCTTGTCCCTTGGATCATCTAAAGATTGTGAGATAGCCGTATAACAAACTAGAGAATTGAGTATCTTGTCCCTTGGACCATCTAAAGATTGTGAGATAGCCATATAACAAACTAGAGAATTGAGTATCTTGTCCCTTGGACCATCTAAAGATTGTGAGATAGCCGTATAACAAACTAGAGAATTGAGTATCTTGTCCCTTGGACCATCTAAAGATTGTGAGATAGCCGTATAACAAACTAGAGAATTGAGTATCTTGTCCCTTGGATCATCTAAAGATTGTGAGATAGCCATATAACAAACTAAGGAATTGAGTATCTTGTTTCTTGAATACACACATGCATACACAAAAGGATGGATCAATAAATCTGTAATCAAAAATTTATAAACTGAATTTTGATTCAAAATTTTAGTAGTAAAATGTTTGAACTAAGTGGAAGAGCATTGGATTAAGTGCATTGACACAGAAGGAGATTATGTTGAAAGATGAATATTTGCTGTGTCAAATAAGTGCTTTCTTTTCATCTTCAATCCATGAATTATTAACGAGTCTACTTAGAGGCCTGGAGCTAATTATATGTACCTAATATGTCAATAACATTAGCAAATATGAGAAAAGCAAAAAAAAAAAAAAAAAAAAAAATTAGAAAAATCAGGGCAGGCCTTAGGGAAAGAATCGTGATCAATCATAATCAAATGCCCAGAAAACAACAACAACAATTAAATGAAGCGTTGAAACAAACTTCTCTCCCTTGGATACAAATCAAAGATTTTTTTTTTATTTATTTTCTTTTCCCAGCAATAGAAGGAAAACATTTCTCCAATGAATTATGGCATTGAAATAAACAAAAAAGTAAAAAAAACAAAACAATATATTATCAATGTTTATTTCTGCAGGCTCGTCATGTAAAAATAGGGCACAACCTCTCTGCACTTGCTTGGTCACACAATTTCTACTAACCTGAGGTAGAAAACGACATTGAATCAATAGCTTCATCTACTGCAAAGAAAGTTGATTCTGTGTCATACCACAAGATTTTCTCACCTGAGTCTATCCTTCAAATCTACAAATCAACCATTCATCCGTGCATTGGTCCACCCGTTGTTCCTCAAGGTACTCAACAAAATCCAGACAGATATGCAATGTCATAGGTCCTTATCTGGCATCTCATCTACAGTCTTTTTCTCACAGATGTGATGTGGCTTCCCTCTTTCTTTTCTACAAATATTTTCATGGCAACTGCTCTGATGAGCAACTTTCACTGGTTTCCCAAACTGCATGAACTTAAGCGTGCCACTAAGTTGGCATCTTGGTCCCACCCTTTCACTGTCAAAACGGTTAAATGTAGCTACCTCTTCTACTCCAACAGCTTCCTATCTCACCCTTCCCAACAGTGGAACTCCCTTCCTCTTACTTTCTTCCCTGATAGCTATAATCTTCAAATATTCAAATGTAATGTCAATCAACATCTGCTACTGCCTTGATCTTGATCCCGGTCCTTCACTTTATCCTTTCCTCTCTTTACTCTTGCTCTCTGTAACCCCTTGTGTACTGGTGGCACTCCTGCCTTGCTTAGGGTGACATGCTTAAACAAAAAATAACAAAAGCAACCAAAATCAAATGCGACTGCAATCATTTTTAAGAGGCTAAGTTAGTAGCCCGATAAAATAAAAAGGCAAAGTCCAATTCAAAAAAAAGACAGATCTAGTTTGAGTGGCTCTTGAACCTTGTACTGTGTTAATTTCAGGCAGTCAGTTGTCAACCTACAAAATACAGGCAAAGTTTTCTTCATTGCTGATGGAAATTCATAACCAGTGGTAGTGACAATGCAGGAAAAAATTTGTTTTATAGTTTCTCTATCCAAAAATGTTGTTATGCTCCCTGCATCTATTGCATCATCCGTGCAAATATGTTTTGTGATGTCAACATTCATTGCCACTTTTGTAATGCTTATTGTAGTAGAGACTCTGTAATTGCAGTTGAACAATGCCGGTATCAAATGCTTTTGAATATCACTCACACTAATAGTACTTGCTTGATAATAATCGCTCGAATAGTAATCTCTATAGTGATCCAATAGAGAAATAGTATAGTGAATAATCTACTTATTATAAAACGCAGATTGTGTGTGTGTGTGTGTGTGTGTGTGTGTGTGTGTGTGTCTACGTTTATATATTGGATCGGATTTCCTACATTTTTCAACCGATTTCAACAAAACTTGACAGGACTGCGTAAAATTACCTTGCGGTGGTTCTGACAGCACCAAAAATTGGAAAAACACAATTGTTTTTGCACAAAATCAATTTGAAAAAATGATTCTGTCGCTAGAATGAAAGTGGGACAACTCATATTGTGTGTGTGTGTGTGTGTGTTCATTTATATATGGGATCGGATTTCCTACATTTTTCAACTGATTTCAACAAAACTTCATTTTTTTTTTGGCAGGTAGTGTTTCTTATTGTCTTGCACACTTTTTTCTTTATTTTTACATTCAGAATGCTTTAAAAATACCATTTACAAGACATTTGTTTCTAATAAAATTCTCTTCAATCGATAGACTCATAACAATTGAAAACAATGTTTTTCTTTGAGTTTGGGTTTGACCAATTCATAAAAAAAAAACAAAAACAAACAAAAAAAATAATTAAGACATGCGTGTCCGTCAACCTTAAACAATAATCTTTGTCAATTTTATTTTTCAGTCTTCATGATGGTCGATACTTGATCTATCTCTTACTATTACATCCCCGGGCAACGCCGGACTCTACTGCTTGTAGAGAATAGTGGTCTGTTTAGTTATAGAGGATAGAGTAGGAATAGTGGTTCATATAGGATAGACTAGAAAGGCAGATTGTTAGTCGTCATGTGACTTCCCATATATGTGTTCCCTCTATGGTCACATGGTCTACTTAATTCAACAATGTGTGCACCTATGTTTGCTCACTGGTGATCTGTGTTCAAACTCAAGTGTCGGAATCGACACTTTATTCCTGTATAACAATATGAATGGAAGCATAACTTTCAGAGTGTTCCTTGTATTATCCATCCATTGAGGAGGATGCTGAGAATGCAATAGATGGAGTTTGGGAGCAATGAGAAAGTTTTAAGAGGAATGGAACCAAAAAGGACGCTTGGCATCAGAAGGATACAGTTGAAATTTCTAGGGTACTTAATGAAGAAAGAAGGCTTGAAAACTTTGAAACTCACAAAGAGGGTTTTCATCATGATTTTCACTCTGTATAAGACCCAAAAGCCACTCAAGGTAGAAGTTTACAGAATAAGAGGCAAAGTTTAGAGGATATATAGGGAAGATAACAGTTGACCCTAAACTTGAACAGGTTAATATTGTAGTGATGAGGCAAACGTCCTATTAGGCATTGGTCTGTTGGAAGAAGCTGCTCAAGTGGAACTTATTTCTACCCAATGGAATCAGTCAGTCAGTTATGTGCCATGCATGATACACGCGTAGGCAATTATGTGTCTTTTGATACATGACTGACGAGGTAGATTTTTTTCCCATAGTAGGTTGCCATTTCTTTCTGTAGTAGACTAGTTGCCATCCAAGGCTATAGAACCCGAACTGTCTTGCTATTTACCTATAACTGGGGGAAGAAGAAGATTCATATCTTTCCCAAGGGTATTAGCATGAAAATGAATGTAATGGATTCAACTGGAAAGTCAATCAGTCAGTTATGTGCCATGCATGATACATGCTTAGGTGATCATGCATCTTTTGATAAATGACTGACGAGGCAGATTTTTTCCCTGTAGTAGGTTGCCATTTTTTTCTGTGGTAGATCAGTTGCCATTTAAGGCTATAGAATTTCGTCTGTCTTGCTATTTATCCATAGCTAGGGGGAGAAGAAGAGGATTCATACCTTTCCCATGGGTATTAGCACATAAGTGAATGTAATAGATTCGACTGGAATTCGAACACGGCTCTCCGATTCATCAATCCGAGCCGCTATTGAACCCGGTCTGTCCTGCTATTTACCCATAGCTTGGGGGAGAAGAAGAGGATTCATATCTTTTCCAAGGGTATTAACATGAAAATGAATGTAATGGATTCAACTGGAAAGTCAGTCAGCCAGTTATGTGCCATGCGTGATACACGCTTAGGCAACCATGTATCATTCGATACATGACCGACAAAGCAGATTTTTTTCCCGTAGTAGGTTGCCATTTCTTTCTGTGGTAGACCAGTTGCCATCCAAGGCTATAGAACCTGGTTTGTCCTTCTATTTACCCATAGCTGAGAAATGAAGAAGAGGATTCATACCTTTCCCAAGGGAAATATCATGTAACTGAATATAATGGATTCAACTTGAATTTGAACTCAACTCTCCAATTCCTCAATCCAAGCCACTATCCATTACACCACCATGCCTCCACCCCCAGTGGAATACAGTGGGGATACAGGTGGTACGCTGCAATACATGGTGGGTCCTGTGAAGGTTAGAACTGGTGGAACAAGGGAATTTTGGTTTTCTGAGCACTTTCCATGGAAGTAGAGATATAGTAGTAAGAGGCTTGCTGCATCTTGCCCGTGAGAGAGGCGTCGTAGGGAGGAAAATAATTCATCACCCACAAAGATACAGAGATGCTTTTGAACTCTGAAAACAGTACTTGATTTTAGACCTAATTTGTTTCTTGTAAAGGTATAGGGTTGCTGGAAAAAATGCTTAGCCAGTGGTAGTGATGACAATGATAAATAAAATTCTCATGATTGAAAACTTGCTCAATCCAACAGTGTGATCATGCTCCCTGCATCTGTGCTACTTGCCATGGAAATAAACAGAAGGCATTACTTTCAGAGCATCTCTATATTATGAACGAAGTAATAGTGTAATATTTCATAGTTCCATTTACAGGGTTCATTTTCTATGATACTAACGAAGACATTTAAAGATGCACATGTGTTCAAGATAGAGTTTCATTCGAAAAGTAAAATAATGAGGCTATATGTCTGTGATCATAAATGCCAGGATGTGAACTGGGAAGAAGAGAGAAAGAAAGAGATAGAGAGAGAATAAGATAGATATGAAGAGAATTAGTGTGTTGAAGGGAGGAGAGAAAGAGAAAATGAGGAACTGGATAAGAGAAAGAGAGGGAGATGAATAGGATGAAGAGAGAGAAAGAAAAAGGAAGTTGGTTGGCTTGAATAAGAGAGAGAGGGGGGGAATTTGATAAGAAAAAAAGAGGAAGATGCTTTGGATGAGAGGGAGAGAGAGGGTTGAATTTCATTTGAAAACTGAAACAATGAGCCTATATGTCTGATCAAAAAATCCAAGATAGGAACTGAAAAGACGAGAGAGAGAGAGAGAATCGGAGAGATATGAAGAGAATTAGAGAGTGTGTTGAAGGGGAAAGGAAAATGAGGAATTAGATGAGAGAGGGAGAGAGTTGAATGGTGTGAGGAGAGAGAAAGAAAGAAAAGGAGAGGAATTGGATAAAAAAAGCAAAAGGTGCTGTTGAGAGAGAGAGAGAGAGAGGAAAGAAGAATTAGAATATGAAGAGAATTAGAGAGTGTGTTGAAGGGGAAGGAAAAATGAGGAATTAGATGAGAGAGGGAGAAAGTTGAATGGTGTGAGGAGAGAGAAAGAAAGAAAAAGGGGGAGGAATTGGATAAAAAAGCAAAAGGTGCTCTTGAGAGAGAGAGAGAGAGAGAGAGGAAATCAGATAGATATGAAGAGAATTAGAGAGTGTGTTGAAGGAGAGGAGAGAAAGAGAAAGTAAGCAAATTGATGAGAGAGACTTGAATGGGATGAGGAGAAAGAAAAAGTTGAATGTGAGAAAGACAGAAAAAGGAATTAGGTTGATTCAGATGTGAGAGTGAGATATAGATGAATTCAAGTGAGGGGGAGAGAGATAATTTGAATGTGAGAGAGACAGACAGAGGAATGTAGGTCAACTTAGTTATAATCTACCCAAATTTTTTTTGTGAGCAGATATGATTGTTCGGGAAAGATCGAAGATTTGTTGTTTATAAGTAGTAATTTGAACTTTGCTAATCAGATGCTTCTCTGTAGCCGAGTGGTATAATACGTCAGATCAATTAGCAGTTTGGTATAGGACACAGGTTCAATTCCTGTCAGAGAATGCATATTATCTACAAAATTTCTTGAACATTCAGGGCGGTAAATGTAATTAATACTGTTTATTTAAAAAATGGACCATTTACTTAAATAAGTCATATCAATTAAAAATAATGTATAAACAGAAAATATATGAAATAATTGTTGAACTTAATCCATTTCATAATATCTTGTCAATTTTTACATTAAGGTATGTTTCGTGAAAGAAAAAGAAGAAGAAAAGAACAAACTAAGAGAGAAAAAAAAATCAAAAATAGGAAAAGAAAGTAACAAAGAGAGAAAGAGAGGAACAGGCAGAAAGAGTAAAGAATAGAGAGAGCAAGTGAGAAAGGAACAGAGTGAGAGAATGAAAGAGAAAACAGCAGGCTAAAAGAGATGAAAGAAAAAAAGGAAAAGGAAAGAGAGAAAGAGAGACAGAGAGAGAGTAAAGAACAAATTGAGAGAAAGAGAAAATAGAATAAGAGATAAAGGGAGAAAAAGCCAAAAAACAAAGGAACAGAGAGAGAGAGATAGATAGAAAGATGAACAGACAGAGAGAAGAGAATGAGAGAGAAAGAGAAATAAAAAACAGAATAAGAGAGATAAAGGGAGAAAAAGCCAAAAAACAGAGAGAGAGAGAGAGAGAGAGAGAGAGAGAGAGATAGAAAGATGAACAGACAGAGAGAAGAGAATGAGAGAGAAGGAGAAATAAAAAACAGAATAAGAGAGATAAAGGGAGAAAAGCCAAAAAACAGAGAGAGAGAGAGAGAGAGGGGAAACTGGCAAAGGGAATAAAGAACAGAGAGAGAGGGAGAAAAAAGGAACAAATAAAGAAAAAGGAAGGAATAGAAAGATAAAGACTTAGAGAGAGAGAAACAAGTAAACAGATAAACATTTTGAGATAGATGAGCAATGAGAGAAAGAGAGGAACAAACTGACAGAGAAAGAGAGTAAAGAACAGTGAGAGAGAGAGAGAGAAAGAAAAAAGAAACAAATTGAGAGGGAAGAAAGAATAGAAAAGACAGAGAAAAACAAATATAATAACAACAACAAAAAAAGACTGAGATAAAAAGAGAAATGAATAGAGTGAGATAAAGAGAAAAAAAAGAGATTCTATGAGATTATACTGAAAAATTATTGGCTCAACAAGGAAGCTCTCCTCCCAGTAAGAAAAAAATTAAACATGGTTATTTGGTTAGATTTTGGGAAACGGGTCAGGCTGAGGATTTTTCAGTACCCTTGAAAAGAGATTTGAACAGATCGAGAAAAAGGATGAAAAGAAAAATAACTGAGAGAGATGAATAAACAGAGAGAGAGAGAGATGAATGAACAGAGAAAGAGAGAGAGACATATGAATAAACAAAGAGAGAGAGATGGATGAACAAAGAGAGAGACAAAGATGAATGAAAAAATATATGAACAGAGAGAGAAGAAATATATGGATAGAGAGAGATATTAATAAACAAAGAGAGAGAGATGAATGAACAAAAAGAGAGGGAGATGATTGAAAAACAAAGAGAGAGAGAGAGAGATGAATTAAAAAACAGAGAGAGATGAATTAAAAAAAGAAATAGAGAAAGAAATATATGGACAAAGAGAGAGAAAGAAATATATGGACAAAGAGAGAGAAAGAAATATATGGACAAAGAGAGAGAAAGAAATATATGGACAAAGAGAGAAAAGAAATATATGGACAAAGAGAGAAAAGAAAATATATGGACAAAGAGAGAGAAAGAAATATATGGACAAAGAGAGAGAAAGAAATATATGGACAAAGAGAGAGAAAGAAATATATGGACAAAGAGAGAGAAAGAAATATATGGACAAAGAGAGAGAAAGAAATATATGGACAAAGAGAGAGAAAGAAATATATGGACAAAGAGAGAGAAAGAAATATATGGACAAAGAGAGAGAAAGAAATATATGGACAAAGAGAGAAAAGAAATATATGGACAAAGAGAGAGAAAGAAATATATGGACAAAGAGAGAAAAAGAAATATATGGACAAAGAGAGAGAAAGAAATATGGACAAAGAGAGAGAAAGAAATATATGGACAAAGAGAGAAAAAAATATATGGACAAAGAGAGAGAAAGAAATATATGGACAAAGAGAGAGAGAGAAATATATGGACAAAGAGAGATAGAGAAATATATGGACAAAGAGAGATAGAGAAATATATGGACAAAGAGAAAGAAATATAAGAAGAGAGAGAAGAAATATAAGAACAAAGAGAAAGAAGAAATATAAGAACAAAGAGAGAGAAGAAATATATGAACAAAAAGAGATAGAGAAATATATGAACAAAAAGAGATAGAGAAATATATGAACAAAGAGAGAAAGACATAAGAACAAAGAGAGAGAAGAAATATATGAACAAAGAGAGAGAAGAAATATATGAACAAAGAGAGAGAAGAAATATATGAACAAAGAGAGAGAAGAAATATATGAACAAAGAGAGAGAAGAAATATATGAACAAAGAGAGAGAAGAAATATATGAACAAAGAGAGAGAAGAAATATATGAACAAAGAGAGAGAGAGAGTTTTAGATAGATATAAATAGATAAATGGGTTAATATAATGCAAATATCGAATGGATAATTCGTGAATGTGAGAAGAATAGAAAAAAATAAAATAAATAACTGACCAACAAATCAATGATGGACAGAAGTAGCCGCAGGACTCCTCAACAGATAGCAGTCCCCCAAAGTGCTTCCACATTTTCATACAAAGCTCGCATAATTGCTCAGGAGAATACATATACAATTATTCAAAAACAATTTAAATAGAGAGGAAGCCACTTTTTATGACCACTTTGGGACTGAGGCTTTTCAATAACAACAAATAACTGATAACATTTAGCAAAGAACATAAAATTTGCAACAATTTGTATTTATTCATACAAATTTGCATTCAACGTTATTAAAATCATTGTTATAAATAAGGATACATGATGATAAGTGTGAGAAACTTTGATTCTAATGAGCTTCCATACTGTTATATGGCGGGGGAGTGCTTAGGGGTCTAGCTCAATCCCTGCACCTTTTGGTAGAACTCAGAACTAAATAGAAGATTTTTCTTCTTTGATTTGCAGGCTACCCCTAAAGTCTAAACACATAGAAAGTCTCATTAACTATATTTTTTTTAACCTCCTCAGATTAAACATGGTTTTGTCGAAAGAAGAAAGAATTGGCTTCTTTTTCTGGGATTATACTAAAGGAGGTTTACTCAAAGAAAATCACAGATGCATCACACTTAGTTGAAGGCATAAAGGGGGAATGTGCTAAAATTGACGGCAATGTGGAGTTATTGCACTGAGTTGACGTGAATCTTGCAAAGCGCATCGATCTCTGCATCAAAAATGATGGAAATCATATTGAAGATGTTATTTGTTAATATTCCAATTCAATAAAATGTTGCTGAAAATTTCTTGAAAATATGCATTTTTGCCTAGGGTGCCCAGACGTTAGGGATACCTTGTAGAATGATGTGCCTGTATCATTTGTCTAAAATATAGGCAGGAGCTGCCCAGTCTTCATTTTTCAACTTCGATAGTGTCCAAAGCATCTCCATGAACTTGTGGGTGATAAATTATTTTCAACCCTACAACCTCTTTCTCCACAGACGAAATGTTACAAGCCTCTTGCTGCTCTATCGTTACTTCCATGGAAAATGCTCAGATGATATACGTTCCTTAGTGCCATCAGTCTGGTCATCATGGTTAAAAACCACCATGCCATTGGATATTGCAGTGAACAGTCCTCATTCCCTTCATATTCCATTGGTGAGATGTAAGTTCCACTTGAACAGCTTCTTATTCTGAACCACTGCTTTGTGGAACCGAAGAGGATGTTTTCTTGACCACTACAATCTTAATCATTATCTTCACCACATGTCCCCATAAACTGTGTCTCTTACCACTTACTCTGTAACCCTCTACCTTGAATGGCTCTTGGGCCTTGTACAGGGTGAACATTATTATAAAAAAAAAAAAAAAGAAAAATTATTTCTGTGATTAACAGTCAAAATAAATTGGAAAACATCATTTTTTTTTTTTTTTCGTTTTTGGTTCCAAAAAAAAACTTTTAAACTTGTAAAACTTTTATATAAATTTGCTGTCTGGGAAAATGTCTCACTCCAGATATTTAAGGCAAAGCAATATAAAGCATATAAAATTGTGTATTTAAAATGAGAACGAAAAAAAATATGTTCATTTTATAATTTGATCAGATAAAAAAAATATCAAATTAGGAAACTTGAAAATTTAATAACAGATTAAGCCTTCACTCCCAACTTGTAACAACTAATTTACCCCCCCCTCCGCCGCCCAATTTTAACATCAGATTTAACCCTCCACATCCTTTTTGTGGGTATTTGTCTATAGGATGCAGATTAGCAACTCTGTGTGTGTGTGTGTGTGTGTGTGTGTGTGTTTATGTATATATAGATATCTTTAATCTGCACATCTATATGATAAATATGAATGTTAGTGTTTCACAGTGTCACTTTCTCAACTTTTATCCTAGAGGCTGTAGCACAACATATTTTGGAATCAGACAGACTCCATAAACAAATTAAAGACATTCTGGGTCATATCCAGACCTGCAATCCTGAAATTTTGGATTCCCAAGTTTTCATTACTGCAATTGTTTTTGGATTCCAAAATATTGGCTTCTACTCATAAAAATAATTAAAGGGACACAACTAATTAACTTTCAATAGCTCATGTTCGAATGAAAAAATTACTGTTCTCAAATTACAAAGTTTCAAAATAAAATTGTCCATGTTTTCAACTTTATTCTGAGAGGCCGTAGCCCAACGTATCATACCATTTTGGAATCAGGCCAACTCTGTGATGCAGACTCGCAATCCTTAAATTTTGGATTCCCAAGTTTTCATTACTGTGATTGTTTTTGGATTCTTTCAATAGCTCATATTCAAATGAAAAAATTACTGTTCTCAAATTAGAAAATAAAATTTTCCGTGTTTTCAACTTTATTCCTAGAGGCTATAGCCCAACATATACCATTTTGGAATCAGGCTGACGCCATAAGCAAATTAAAAACATTCTGGTCCAGATTTGACACACAATCGTGAAATTTTTGATTTCCAAATTTTCATTACTATAATTGATTCTGGCCATTTTATTACGTGATTTTTTGTGACAAATTTTTTAATAACAATTTTTATAACCTCGAAATAAATTTGGGAATAATAAAAATTAATTGCTAAATCCAGTGATCTATGAAATAGAAATTATTGTTTGTATGGGAAATAAGGACCAATGCACATCAAATTGTCTTTAAATTAAGTGGCGGCAGAAGAATTATCATTGAACTATTAAAAGGTAAGCTTAAATATTAATGCAATACTTAAATGCAGTAAGCAATTTTGAGTTCTTTTGTGGTTTATTGTTGTCTATTGCATATACTCCTCCCCACTTATTGCGATGAAGGCCTAACTGAGAACCTGCTGTAGGAGCTAACTCAAATGCTGCCTGATAGGGTGGCTTTGAAGCTAGTGTATATGTGTGTATATATATATATATATATATATATATATACAAATATAGATAACTATACTCGTTTCGAAAAACACTCAAATTTTTGATTTGCCAATAATCAAATCAATCTCGAGGGAAAAAAAGGTTTTAAAAAAAGAAAGAGCTACAAACATGAAAGTCTGTCGAAAAAAATCACACAGATACAGGTTTGAAGCCCAAAGAAAAAAAAACTCCGATCCGAGTAAACAACTAACTAAAAAAAGAGCTCAATACAACTGTAGAGCAGACCTAGATAAACCTAGTGAGCCAGACAGACCTACCTAGGTTTCACCTAAACGGATCGTCAGGGAAAGTCAATCCATTTCATTGACGATCCATTTAGGTGAAACCTAGGTAGGTTTGTCTGGATCACTAGATTTATCTCTCTCTCTCTCTCTCTCTATATATATATATATATATATATATATATATAGGATTTTAACCTGTGTCACCTAGGGAAAATTTCATCTAAAGTACATCAGATCTAATGATTTCAAGCTATGGTCAGATAGGTGTATCCAGACAACTTATGTTACACCTACTTGACCACAGCTCCATCAGAACCTATTTAAACATGCACACAAACTTACCAGACTTCATCCGAAACATAATAGTAGAAAATACAAGCATAATAACCTCATACACATGTAAAAAAAGATTAAAAATAATGGAAGCCTTAATAATGAAAAAGAAAAAGCCAACACTCAATAATATTAACTACAAACACGGCCGCAATATGCTGACTGTGTTCGGAAAATAAAACATCCCTATATCTCTAGAAACATACACACAACCCCTACATCCAATTAAAAAGCAAAAATAAAATCATCCTTGATAATGGCTAAAAGTATTGCTCAGAATTACAGGACAAGTGGACAGTTTCTACACACTCTGTGTCCAGAAAAGAAAACACTTTTTTGAACAGAAGAAAAATTAAATAAAAAGCATAATTGCAGTACCTTGTTTGTCAAATTTAATCAAATTGTTTTCTCCTCAATAGCAACAGATAGGTTTGCCTATCATTGGGTTCACACCCTAGGTTTTTGAACAGGAGTAGAGGCTTATCCCTTGTTCAAGATTGGGTGTCCTGATCCTTCTAAAGTCTTCCCATTCTCTTTCACTCCCAGTAGCCCCTTGCATCTTAGTGACATTATAACCTTGCTTGGGATGAAATGATTAATATATATATATATATATGCTGGACTCTCCCATAGCTTTTTCGACGTATGAGAGTCAAGCAATTCAGTTTTTAGGAACCAACAGCCAGACACCAGCACATATGATTTGATTATAGTGGTGAAGATTTTCTGCAGAACCAAACATACTTTTTGAAAAGCCGAAAACAGAGACCTGGTGCCCGACATGCCACAAGGTCCCCAAATGACCCTCCACAGGTTTTGAATTCAGAATTGTTCTTCTCCTAGACCAGTTGCCATCCAAGGCTATAAAACACAGTCTGTCCTGCTATTTACCTATAGCTGGGGAGAGAATATATATATATATATATATATATATATGATGTAATGAATATGCATACACCTGGGTTCCCCCTCACAGTAATATGATTGGCTGGTGTCAGCCATAAATACAGACTGATATAGCCTACGCCTATTGCCTACCACTACGATGAGGACTAGTCCATTATGGGTACCTGCTAGATTGTCCTACCCGGTTACAGTAAACAACCACTTTGCTACTTCGAACAAATATATCCCTTTTCGGGACATATCAATATATATATATATATATATATGATTAAGTAATTCATTGAGTCTAGAAGAAACCTCAACAGAATGCAGAAAGCACTGGTCGACCGTTTTGTCCTATATTTGGGACTCATCAGCAGTGTGCATCCACTACTGAGAATTGTTACAATATGAGGCAAACATCATACCAACTGTACCAACGGGCCTTGGTGACGAAGAGGTAACGAATTAGACTTGATAACGTGCAGCTCATTCACATATTCCATAGTAGTCGTGACTCTCAGGGACACAGTCCTATGGCTAAGGGAAACTTGGATGAGTTCCACCATGGAACATGTGATCAAGCAGTGCTATATTGAGTCTAATTCATTACCTATTCATTTTCGAGGCCCGTTGGTATGACGTTTGTCTCATATCGTAACTGTATGGGTTTCAATTCTTGGTAGTGAATGCACACTGCTGATGAGTCCCAAGTATAAGATGTAAATGGCCGTCCAGTGCTTTCTGCATTCTGTTGAGGCTTCTTCTAGATTCGATGAATTACTTAATTATAATTATCTCAAATCCTCCTTAATTTCTATCATATATATATATATTTATATATATATATATATATATATATATATATATATATATATACACACACATATATATATATATATATATATATATATTATAGATGAAGAAACTCATAGTGGCACAAAGCAAGATGGGTAGTCATGCATTTTGAAATTAATGTTTAGTTGAAAAGGAATGATTCAGATTTCCAAAATCCGCAATCTGATTAATTTGCACATGGCAATTGATTTAGTTTTTCTTTTTTTCTTTATGAGTGTATATTCACCCCATTAAGTTCGAATATCAAAACATCTAAGGCAAAGCTGAAACCTGAACACGCTGAAATGTTATTTTTTATATTTAGATATTAAAAAATGAAACAAAAAAAAAAAATGACTAAATATCCTGACACACATTCCTGAAGTTTCTATCGAAGGATATGCATTAATCTCTCAGCGTGTACTCTGACTGACATCAATGCTTGGTAGTAAATTAACCATTGCACTAACATCACACAAAGACAAATGTCCAGATAGAAAGGGAGAGGGAAAAATATGAACTTGTCAGTGGAAATAGAAAAATGAAAAGAAGAATCATTTCACACCATAACAGAGAGTACTTCAATAACTCGTTTTAAAGATGAACCATTTTCGCTATTATTAAACTATTCCATGTTTTACTCCATTTCATTGTTCTTGCTTTTTATTGCATCTTTGGGTCGATAAGCTTTTAATTGTAAAAATTATTTTGTAAATAGTTTTATGCAATATCACTCTTATTGTTTATCTCAAGAAGTAAAGAAAATGTTTATGATTATTACTTGTGGTAAAAAGCAATAAAAAGAAAATGGATTTAATCTTGATGGAATAAAACTATTAATAAAATAGTACTAATGAAAGTAATACTTATAATGAAGAGTGTATAGAGCCAGAGGGTTGGAATAAAAAGTGACAATAATAAGATGGAATAAAACTAATAATAAAATAATAGTAATAATGAAGAGTGTATAGAGCCAGAATGTTGGATAAAAAGCAACAATAATAAGATGGAATAAAACTAATAATAAAATAATAGTAATAATGAAGAGTGTATAGAGCCAGAGTGTTGGGATAAAAAGCAACAATAATAAGATGGAATAAAACTAATAATAAAATAATAGTAATAATGAAGAGTGTATTGGGCCAGGGTGTTCGGATAAAAGGCAACAATAATAAGATGGATTTACATATATAAAATGCAAATGTATTTTTTTATGTGTGTAGTTCTTTACGTATAATGCACAGATACTACAGTGATCTTAGTCTTGAAGCGCCAATCTACATGTATATAATCCTGCTTTTTTTAATCGTTACTGCATTTTAAACATAATAATAGTAAGAATATATGGTCAGAAAAGAATTAATAACTAAAAATAAACAAACTGAACTAGAAAATATTTGACGGACAGACCAGGATAAATATAAATTATCAAACTAAACAGATTGTATGATAAAACTTGAGATAAGCTGATTAATGAGTGGATTAATAGATAAATAGACAAATTGAATTAACAGATCAATAAATATCCATCAATATAAAGATCACGAGACCAGTGGAATCGAATAAAGAATGAACAACAGAAAATATAGTTAAGAAAAAAAACAAAATGGGGTTTGCTTTATGTTTCAAATACTTAACATATTTCATCGATGGTAAAATTAGTAAAATAATGAGGGAAATTGAAATAGGCTGACCAACATAATAAGATATTAATTTTTTTTTATCATTTCACCCCAAGCAAGGTAATAAAGCCACTAAGATGCAAGGGATAACTGAGTGTTAGAAAATATGAGAAAAAATTGCACTTAATGAGAGAGAATAATAAAAAAACAAGGATTAAGACAGATGATAATGATTGAAATTGCATTTAGATTTTTGAAGATCAAAGTTGACTGAGAAGCCAGAAGCCAGTAGGGAGTTCCACAAGTGAGAAGTGCAAGAGAAGAAACTGTTAGCATAGAACTTTTGGTTCCATCTAGCCATTTCAACTGTAAAATGGTGAGACCTAGCTGCCAATCTAGTACTGCACTTAAATTCATAAAGTTAAGGTGCCATAAGAGAAAGTTCATCAAAACAATTACCATTAAAGTATTTATAGAACAGACACAGGAAAGCTATGTTATAGCGGTGGGAAAATGATTGAAGCTGAGATGCCAGGTCAGGACCAATAACATTGAAGATTCTTCTTTGGATTTTTTCAAAAATCTCTAAATATATAGCAGGAGCACCAGACCATATTAACCTGAGAATTCCAATCCTAATCTTAAATAGCCTCATCAAATCCAGACACTTATATGGATGTCATGTATAGCATTGAGATCATTAACAAATGTCTAAGCTACCAGCTATATGTAACCATTTTTTCAGATCAATGATTAAAAATAGTTTCAAGAAGACAATCCTTCATCAGATCATATAGACTGGCGCCACAGAATCACAAAGAACCTTACCAAATAACAAAAACTACATTCCTTGAAGACTTCCAAAAGCAGCAACAACTAAAATGGATAGCACATGTAACTTGAAAATAAAATAAATATATAATCAAGATGTTATCATTCCACACTACCTTAAACAAAAGCTGTCTGTATCTCTGAGATGAGGTATCATTATTTACATTATTTGAACTTCTATCCTTATCTTCACTGCCCTATTCACAATGTTTCAGCTCTTTACGCTCCAGCCTTCTTCAGGATCTGTCTATATCTCTGAGATGAGGTACTATGATTATTTACATTATTCGAACTGTTACCCTCATCTTCATTGCCATATTCACAACGTTTCGGCCATTGTATATTCTGGCCTTCTTCAGGTGATTGGAATTTTGAACCAAACCCTTTATTTCTAGCAACTTTTAATATCTGTCTATATCTCTGAAATGAGGTATTATGATTATTTACATTATTCGGACTGTTGTTCCCATCTTCATTGCCATATTCATGATGTTTCAGCTGTTGTATACTCCGGCCTTCTTCAGGTGATTGAAATTTCAAACCAACCCCTTTATTTCATCCACTGGAGTAGATTGTTGTAGTTCCACGTGCCATGCCTCTTCCGGATGTTTCAGTTATTTCCCTTTTACTCAACTCTTCAAGGTTTTTGGTTCACCAAAGAGTTGTGAGTTCAATACCAGGCCACAGCAGTGGTGAACCAAAAAAACTTGGAAAGTTGAGTTAAAGGGAGGGAAGTAACAGAGACATCTGGAAGAGGCATGGCACGTGGAAGTAGAACAGTCCACCCTGGGTTTGGTTTGAAATTCCAATCACCTGAAGAGTGTACAATGGCCGAAATGTTGTGAATATGGCAATGGAGATGAGGATAAAAATCTGAATAATGTAAATAATGCAAATATTTAAACAAAAGGTGAGGAAGGAAACTTCTGCCAACATTGGAAAAGAGCAATAACAGTTTACTTGATAAGACTATTTCCCAGAAACACCATTTTAAAAAAATGTTTGCATGTCACAAGTTTTGGGCCAACCAGCAGTAATGGTTATAGTCACTTACTAATGTTGCTACACACTGGTATCATCTCCCCAATCTGATGTTATCAAGCATCTGCCTCCTTGACTTGTAGAGGACCGTTGATTAGCATGTAGTTAAATTAGGAACACGTGCATTTATTTCCTGCTAGAAGGTCCAACTACAAGAACATTGCGGACTCAAGTTGAGTCCAACTGAAGATGTAAAGAAAACAAACAAGACCGATATATGTCAACAAATATATGTATTAAACAACAAATTTACAAGTGACAAAGACATTAACATTTGTGTTTGTGTGTGGACGTAAAGAGTTTGTATATTGGTGAATGTTTGTACATATGTGTATGTGTGTTTCATGGCGTTTTCCCACAAGTGGGCGAAAATGCGGATCTCTACGAGAGATCACATTTTTAAACATGTCCACTTAAATGCAAAATGAAAAAGAGAACAAAGCAATAAATTGCCCGGTATTTATAGCATAGAGAGAGTGACCCCTAGGGAACAATTAGGGAATTGAAGAGGAGCTAACTCCGACAGACTAATCTATCATGAGAAAATACAAACCCAGGTCAGGATGCTTACATTCTAATCACTCGGCCATATACCCACTTGCATATGTAATAAACAAGATTAAAAAAAACCATGACACAACTTTAACAGATAAATAATTTTTGTAGCGAACCAAAGGGTAAATATTCACCGTGTATCAAACATAATGTCCTTTTTTTTTCAAGTCGAGATGGATAGGATAATACGGAGGGGCCATCATGATCACCAGGCCTAACACCACCAGACTTTTTCTTGTGGGGGTGTTTTTTTTTTTTTTTCACTGTTAGTTCACCCAATACAAGGCTCAAGGGTTTCTCAAGGTAAAGGTTTACTGATTGAGACTGTTGCATGGATGAAGACAGTAAGAGAGTATAATGAGGATCAGTTGGAGAGATATTAACTGACCCCGGACTTAAAAAGACTGTAGATGTCAGGGAAGCATTCTCTTGGAAGTTTTTTCCATCAAGTAAAAGTTCTGGAGAAGATGTCTTGGTGGAACCTGCTTTTTATTAAAGAAACACAAGGGTAATGGGGATGGTTTGTTGACGCAAACATGGCATGGCAGATCCTAGCTGTGAAGGTTTGAGCTGGTGGAACTAAGGAATGTAACTCGAATATCTGCTATAGCAATGTTGTATCTCGTGTTTCCAAGATAACAGAGAGAAATAAATAAGGGAGATAAACTCATAGGTAAGTAATGAAATATAAGGCTTACTACACGAAGGTCCACTTAGCAATTGACCTCATGCTAACTCTGCTCAACTCTGCTTATTTCCATAAATGGATGATTCTATTCATTTATGTACTATATGACAGATAGATAGACAGACAGACAGATATACATATATACAGATAGATAGATAGATATATAGATAGATAGATAGATGAGGACAGTCATGTTTGATTACAGAGAGAAATAAATAAAGACAAACTTGTAGGTAAGTAATGAAATAGAAGGTTTACTACACAAAGGTCCACTTAGCAATTGACCTAATGCTAACTCTGCTCAACTCCGCTTATTTTCATAAACGGACGATTCTATTCATTTATGTCCTATATGACAAGTAATAATGATCTGGTAATGAAAAGCTACTGAAAGATCCTGTTTTCAGACTGAACACAAAAATAGTTCCTGAATTAAAGCAAACAATTCCTCATAAACTTTCTGAAATTCATGTAGCAATGTGTCAAATGGTTTGTAGAAGTGTTGCAGATAGTGTTCAGCATTGTATTGAACATGAAGGGGACCACTTTGAACATGTTAAATAGCTTGTTAATCATAACAAATCATGTTTTGATGTGACGATACTTATAAATTTTCTTAAACTACACTAATTTATTTTTGTTCAATAAAATTTTTAAAAAGGTATTACTTTTGCTGCAACCTGTATGTGAGGGTCTGTTGGAAAGTGCTTGTTTTGACCAAAATGTGGTTTACAAAATAAATTTTGGTGTTTGTCCATTGTTAAAAAAATGGGCCAGGCTGAGAAATTTTCAGCACCCTTTTTGAAAATATTTTTTTTTTTTTTATAATTAACCCCAAGCAAGGCAATAAAGCCACTGGGATGCAAGAAGTTACTGAGAGTGAAAGAATATGAGAAAAAAACATTATTAAGGATAAGGACAATAAAAGAAGAGGATTCAAGGAGACAAGATGATGATTGACATTGCATTTAAATTTTTGGAGATTATAGTTGACAGGAAAGCAAGAAGCCAAAAGAAAGTTTGATAAGTGAGAAATTCAAGAGAAGAAACTGTTAGCATAGAACTTACGGTTGCATCTTGGCATGTCAACTGTACAATGATGAGACTTAGGTGCCAATCTAGTATTGCAATTAAATTTGTAAAGACAATGTATCAAAGAGGAAAACAGGACAATTACCATGAAAATAATTATATAAAAGGCAGAGGGAAGCTATGTTACAGCAGTGGAAAAAGTGATTGAAGCCAAGATGCCAGGTCAGGACTGATAACATTGCAGATTCAGTTTTGAATCTCTAGATATGTAGCAGAAACATCAATCCAGATGTGGCAGCAATATTCAATGTATGGATGAATGGTAGATTTATAAATGTGTAAGACAGGTTCTAAAGACAGATGATAAAATTGTCTAACACAACACAGTGAACCGACTTCCCCAGCAAAATATAATCAAATATTTTGCCTTCGCTTAAAGATGGGGGCACATTTATTACATTAAAGATACAGGCGAGAGAGATACAAATATCTTGTTGTTCAATAAGCTACTGATTGATTTTTGTGGGCTTCTCACCATTCATACACAGATTGATTTATTTATTTGTTCACAAGAAATACGACTGAAGTATTCATATTCCTGGTGCACAGATGAAAAATAACATTCGCTCAATGGCAGTTGTATGTAAAGCTCAGGGGTAGAAAATAAAAACTGTTTGATGAAAAGAAAAGCCATACAGATTGGACCAAATTTTTAAGATTTGTTATTGCAAAGTTTGATGGAAAAATTAGGGCACAAAATCTTTCCTCTCAATCTAGAATTTAATCCATCTACTTCTGACATCAGTTTTATCTGTTACCTTACACATTATTAAGTTTCTAAATAATAAAAATCTATTAAACAATAGACATGAGTTAACGGTTTTTTGCTGACAACATCAAATTTTTGCATTGAATAATTAGCATAAAAATAAACAAACAATAAAATAATTTTTAAAATCCATAGTCATAATAAATAGTTTAAATGCCCTACCAAAAATGATAACCCTTTATGAAGGCGTCAAAAAACAAATGTTAGCAATTTATGACAGTTTTTATATACACAAAACCCTTTCAGAAAAAATAAAATAAAAAAATAAATAAATCTCCATAGACACTTAACCAGACTAGGCGATGTCTTCTTCCGCTTTAAATTTAGACACCCCAACCTTACTCTGACTTGACATCTGTGAATGTAACTGAGATATTGATACAAATTATTAACACCTTATGCCCCTTTTTCTTTAAACAATTGCTCTAGCCGTTACCATAGAAATTTTGATTTTAATAATGAATATGCTTATAAAACATGTAAATTTCAGAAATAAGTTATTCCAAAAAAATTTTCGCTTGAAGATGGAACAGAGCTTAGTACTTTAATTTAATTTAATTCTAATAATTATATTGAAGTTTTCGGCTCTTGTTTTGAAACATGAGAACTCTTATGTAGCATGTTGGAATCATATTTTTAAATAAATAATTATATATATATATATATATATATATATAGTGGTGGGTAAATCAAATAACTAGATATTGGCAACTGTATATGCACTCGCTAGTGTGCATACACAGGTAATCAAATAAATATTTACTAAATTTACTTTAAGTTGTAAACATAACAGTGATCGATGTGGTTAGACAGAGCTGAAAATATATAATAATAAATATACATATACCTACGTTTGGGGTTCAACTCTAGTTTTGTTGTTTTGCCAACTCATCAGGCACGAGATATAAATTGGGGTGTATTTACACCCCAATATTATACTTGACTTATTTTAAATTTGAGCTGTGAATCTGTGTAATTTAGTGTTCCATAAAACCCAGTATATTATTTTTTTTTAAATCATTAATTATATTTCTTGCCTGATGAGTTGGTAAAACAATGAAACTGAAATCAAACTGAATGTAGGTATATATATATATATATATATATATATATATATATATATATATATATATATATATTCCTCGCCATTTGTACAACTTGGAGTTTCATATACAACACAATCTTCAGATACTGAGTAAAGACTGACTGACTTATGTAAACTGAATTTTAAAAAAAATCTCTCTATATTTCTGAGATGAGGTATTATGTACACTATTTACATTATTCGAACTATTGTCCTCATCTTTGTCAGCATATTTATTAAAATGTTTTGGCCGTTGTCCACTCTAGCCTTCTTCAGGTGGTTGGAATGTCAAACTGAACCCTTTATTTTGCGAAATAAAGGGTTCAGTTCGACATTCCAACCACCTGAAGAAAGGGGGAGCATACAACAGCTGAAACATAATAAATATGGTGACAAAGATGAGGACAATAGTCCAAATAGTGTAAATAATGTAAAAATATCTGTTTACTGCAGTGCAGCCACATTTAAGTATTATATATATATATATATATATATTGGGATTGGATTATAGTCTTTAAAAAATTTAATTATATTTCTTAAAATATTTGCAATTAAAATAACCAGGATTAGCATATGAATGTAAAAGATTTGTATTTATTTATAATTATTATTTTTATTTTATTATTTATAATTTTAGAGTAGTGATTCATCAATTATTTAATTAAAGGGAGCTTAATTAATCTTATTTAAAAAAAAGTAATATTAAAAATAAACAGTAATTATTAACAAGAAATTATAATGAACTGTAACATACACTCCAAACTGAACCCTGATTAGTATTAAAAATTAATCTGGGTCTACATGTTTAAGTAGATCTTTATTTTTATGCCTACATGTTAACTATCAGTTCATTTCTCTTGTTTAATAATCCCAGGTTATTTAAGTGTTTTAAGATAATCTTTTTTTCAACCAAACATAGATTATATTTATTTCCTTTACCATTATACGATTTTGCCATTCCTGTAATACTACAGTTAATTGAATGGGAGTTGCTGGTATTTTTCAATTGCCAGAAATAATTATTGAGATCAGTGCTGTTTCTGTATTTAATATTCATCAAAGTCATTTGGTGAAGGTATATGTAGGTAGCATATCTTCATTCAAACATGTTTCATTGAGTAATATAGATATATTATGTCTATTTTTATCCAGATCCTCCTTTATACTAGTGGCATTTCTGCCATACTTGGAGTGAAATGATTAAAAAAAATATCACTACATTGTTAATGATTTAATGTCAATACATTGCTAATGCTTTTACCTATATAAATGCATTGCTAATGATTTTATAATGCCAATACATTGCTAATGATTTCTCTATATAAATGCATTACTAATGCTTTTATCATATTAATATACTGCTAATGATTTTCCATATATAAATGCATTGCTAATAATTTTCTCATATCAACACATTGCTAATGATTTTATAATGCCAGTACATTGCTAATGATTTTATAATGCCAGTACATTGCTAATGATTTCCCTATATAAATGCATTACTAATGCTTTTATCATTAATATACTGCTAATGATTTTCCCAATATAAATGCATTGCTAATAATTTTCTCATATCAATATATTACTAATGATTTTATCATGTTAATACATTGCTAATGCTTTTCCCTATACAGATGCATTGCTAATAATTTTAATAAGTGCTGTTTATTAAACAAATACATCACAATTGATTCCCTCTAATGATTATGTACACAGTGAAATAGCAAATATTACAGTGAAAATGTAGACATTCATTATAAATGATTTTACAATAGGAATACATTGCAAATGGTTTCATTATAGGAATGTACTGGAAATAATTCTACTACACAAACACATTGGAAATGATTTTAAAATAGGAATGCATTGCAAATATTTTATTCATGCTAATGATTACAGATAACGATGCAGGAAATATTCAAAACGTATATAAAGTCATTGCAAATGATTTTATTGTAGGAATGCATAGTAAATGATTTTTTTAAAAGGAATGCATTTTAAATGATTTCACTGAAGGAATGCATTACAAATTGTTTTATTATTATTGGAATGCAATCGAAATGATTTTTACTATATAAACAGATTGCGACTGATTTTACTATGACAATGCAATGGAAATGATTTTTATTTCAGGAATACATTGGAAATGATTTTAGTACAAAAGTAGGTTGCAGATGAATTTACTAAAGATGTACATCGAAAATTATTTTATTAAAAGAATGTAAAAAATTTTAACATAGAAATGCATTATAAATTATTTTACTATAGGAATGCATTACAAATTATTTTACTATAGGAATGCATTACAAATTATTTTACTATAGGAATGTATTGTAAATTATTTTTATTTTATTGCTGCATTTGCACAAAAGAATGTAAGACCCTAGCAAGACTAAAAAGTCATGCCTATACTCCCCTTTTTGAGAATAAATCAAGCAATAACATCACTTTAAATCAAGTAATGACTAAATATATATGCTTATATTCCTATTCTTCTCTCTGATTTTATCTATATATTGGTCTATCAATCTATTTCTTGTAGACAACAAAAAACTGGTAATGGGGGGGGTCACAAAGTGCAGTGCCTACTTCAACTTCCTCTTTGTTTGACTGTCAATCTGCACGTCCAACTCTATTGCACGCTGTCTGCTGAATGACTTCGATCACCCCCTCATGCTGCTGGCACACCACTTTTTATGCTACGGCCAAAATTTGCATGTGTGCAAATATCGTCTTGTTTTGGATGAGATAGGCATGCAAAAAATTGCGTCTTCAACAGCGGCCATATTTCTTTTTCATCATCACTTTACAGGCAAAACACGTTCGCGCACGTTTCGAGTTCTGAGGTAAGTCATGTCTTTTGTCACATTTCTTTATTTATATATTGGTCTATCTCTTTATCTATATATTGGTATATCAATCTATCTCTTTATTTATATATTAGTCTATTGATCTGTCTCTTTCTCTTATTGGTCAATCAATCTATCTATTTATCTCTGTTCATATCTATATATCCATTTCGACTGATGCTCTCATCCTGATTGCTATAGTCACAACATTTCGACCATTGTACCAACTGGCCTTCTTCAGATACCTGTCACATTTTTAACCTTGGAATTTCAAACAGAACCTTTTATTCAATCCATGCTGACAGACTGTTCCCATTTCAATAATCACACTAGGGGATTTCTCGTATCAAATAATTATTCCTTGTTAATACATCCGATTGATGCTATTTTATTCTGCTGAACCAGAGCACACAACTTTCTCTGCCTCACCCAGAGACCAAAATCCCAACCCTAAGCAATACACTGATATGTGGCAGATCAATAGATTATTGATTGTTCTTTATGGGCTTCTCACTCATCATACACACACTGATTCATTCATTTGTTCATGAGAAGTATAATTGAAATATTCATATTCCTTGTGCACAGATGAAGAATGACACTCTTGCAAAAGCACTTTTTTTATACTGTTATAACAGTATAAATAAGTGCTTCTTTTTTATACATTTTTATAATGTTAGTATAAAAAACTGTTTTAGATTGTGGTAATAGTATAAAAAGTGCTTATTTTTTATACATTTTTATAATGTTAGCATAAAATACTGTTTAATACTGTAATAGTATAAAAAGTGCCTATTTTTTATACATTTTTATAATGTTAGCATAAAAAACTCTTTTATATTGTTGTAATAGTAAAAAAGTGCTTCTTTTTTATTAATTTTTATAATATTAGCATAAAAAACTCTTTTATATTGTTGTAATAGTAAAAAAAGTGCTTCTTTTTTATTAATTTTTATAATATTAGCATAAAAAACTCTTTTATATTGTTGTAATAGTAAAAAAAGTGCTTCTTTTTTATTAATTTTTATAATATTAGCATAAAAAACTCTTTTATATTGTTGTAATAGTAAAAAAAGTGCTTCTTTTTTTATTAATTTTTATAATATTAGCATAAAAAACTGTCTTATACAGTAGTAATAGTATAAAAAAGTGCTTCTTTTTTATACATTTTTATAATGTTAGTATAAAATACTGTTTTATATTGTGGTAATAGTATCAAGAAGTGCTTCTTTTTTATACATTTTTTTAATGTTAGCATATGTTGCAACCTAGGGAAAGTTACTGAATAGAATAATCACACAAAGGTTGGTAATGAATGATAATACTTAGGAGATGAACAACACATATAAGATTTAAGTGAAACGTAGAAGTAGTATTCAACTGCTAGAAGTGAGTCAAGTGAATTCCACAATGAATCTCCAACTACAGGATAACTAGCAACTGCCACACACGGTCAAATGTTGCACAAGGCTGAATTTAATGTGGGGTATCCAAGCCTGTAGGCTTAAACAAAAATTCCCTGTAGACCCGGTATAAAATGGGGTCGGGTAGCTGTTTCCTGAGACTACACTCTGCCCTTCAACCTCATCTTGGGATCCTTTCTGCCCAAAGGAAGAGAGTTTGACCAGCAGAGCTGGAGAAAAATCTCCAATTGCAGGATATCTAACAAGTGCCCTACACAGTCAGATGTAGCACAATGCCGAATTTAATGTGGGGTATCTGAGTCCGTAGGCTCAGCCAAAAATTCCCTGTAGACCCCGTACAAAATGGGGTCAGGTAGCTGTCCTTCGATATAGCCTCATCTTGGGATCCTCTCTGCCCAGAGGGAGAGAGTTTTGCCAGTACAGCTGGAGATTCATCTCCAACTGCAGACCAACATACAGTATTCACTACTGTATTTATGTGAATGGGGACATACCCATTATCGTCCATAGGTATGCTACAACAGTATAAAAAAACTGTTTTATATTGTTGTAATAGTATAAAAAGTTTTTTTATACTATTTATTTATACTGTCTGCTACATTATCTTAATAATTATTAGCCCACACCAAGACACGTTATTCACTGTTATAATCCATAGTAAAACACGGATAAAAAAATGAGTTCAGTAAATATTCAAAAATAGAAAGAGGTGTAAGACAAGGATGTGTCTTCTCACCAGACTCATTCAACCTATTCAGTGAGGCAATTCTGAGAGAATTAAATGTCCTACCAGGATTCATTATTGGTGGCCACAATCTTAACCGTATAAAATATGCAGATGACTCAGTGTTGATACAGACACAGAAAAAAAACCTCCAAGAACTCCCATAGAAGGTAGTGAAGAATAATAGACTAAAAATCAGTTGCAAGTAGAGAGAATGCATGGTTGTTAGCAAAAGGAACAACTGAATAACAATATTTACATTTTTCAGTTAGGCATGGAATACGTTAATATTTTTAAGGTACAAAAGGACGCATCATCTCTTTTAGATTTCAGAACAACTTAAATTATACTAATGATGCTTAACAAGTCAAATGCATGTGAAGCCTGCTTAACAAATAAAAATCAAACAACACAAAATAAAAATATCTAAATTTCTTTCTCCATATCTCATTCTCTGATAAAGCTTTAATAAAAGTGAGACATGTTAGACTGATAAACGTTTCATATTTGTTCTTTATTCTATCATATACTATAGGCTGAAAGTTAGAAGTGAGGACACTAACTGGTTTTGATAATTAGCAAGTTTTATACCTTCTTTCATTTAACTAACTTCTATTGAATGAGGATCCTGAAACTATTTAACCTTTAGTGTATGATGCCCAATTTTTTTTTTAAAGAGGTGGGTACCTAAAATTTAAAATCTGACAGCCCTAAGATTACCATCAGCCAGTTAAGATAGCTTATGCAAAAAGAGTTAAAATTTTAAAGAAATTTTAATTTTATTATTATTATTGAATATATGATAAAACCTTTCAGGAAGAAAAAATCCCTCTGACCCAAAAGTGGGCAAGTAAATTAGTTTTGAAAAAGGCATGAAAACTTCAATTTTCAGAGGATTCTTTGAAATCCTGAGGGTGGTTCCAAACTTTTGGCCTATGGTGTACAAAATGAAAATCATATTAAATAAATAAAATAAAAGATATGCAATTTAGATATACACTATATCTAATGGCATACCAGTTGTTTCATCCCCACATTTAATATTACATCATTATAAAAATTATATATATATATATATATATATATATATATATATATATTTTTAGCTTCAGTTTTTGAAACATGGTAATTTCTGTGTAGCGAAGGAACCATATTTTAAATCAGTTAATTTATAATATTATATATATATATATATATATATATATATATATGTGTGTGTGTGTATTTAGGAAGCAATCCTTCTTGAAAATAGTATAATATATAGCTGAAAGAGCTTGGATAAAAAGAACAATCGAACAGTTTTTATATAATTTATCATCCGAAAAGAAAAATATTATTAGATCACATGAGAAATTGTATAAAAAACTAAATCAAAGCACCTTGTCTATTGTATTCAATGAAATGTGCATATATACTAGAGGCAAAAAGTTAGGGGCCATGCTGCATTTCTTTAAAATACACCTTAAAATGAGATATTTTGTATTTTTTTATTTTCACTTGTCCACCTCAATCTTCTGACTTCTCTTCCATTGAATTAGTATGGGATGAATTAGATAGGAGAGTTTGAAGAGAATATGCAATGAGTGAGAGTGAGCTTTTCACTGCTTAAAGAATACTCTTCATCAACCATCTACTTTTTCTTTCACAAATTGTTGGAAAGAATGCCAAGAACTTTTAAAGCAGTAATTAAGGCAGGTGGTGGTTTTATTGACAAAAACAAAAAAATTTTATAGTTAAGTGCTTATTTTTATCAAAATAAAAAAATAAAACAAATACACTGTAGTTAGTGAAGTTTTATATTTTACTTTAAAAAAAAAAAAACAGAAATATCTCATGTTTTGTCTGTAGCATATTTCAGCAACATCAGCCGGCAACAATAAATCCCCAAACTGTAAAATTTGTCAGGTAGAGAAAATAGCTGCAATTCCCTTCCCAGACCAACACAAATGATCAAAACTTTTCTCAAAATGCAGACACGGAAACAAATTTTTACTATGTTAGTAAAAATTAAAAACTCATAACTAATACCTTGAAAAACACCATCAAGAAAAATGCAACTATATGCACTTACATATAATGCAGATAATTAAAAGAATTTCCAGGACTTACCCCTGAAATAGGATGACAATGACTATTAAGCAAGAAAAGGCACAATGTGTGTTTTGGTTTATTGAAACAAAAACGGATATCCAAATTACACATCTTGGGTATGATGATAAACTACATCCACGTCCTGGGTAAGATGATAAACTACGTCCAACAGTGAGGTCTCTGATAATACATTTTTGAAAAAATAATGTTGCCAGTTGTATGTTTTTGACAAAATATTACCAGGTATACGTTTTTTTTGAAAGAATAGTGTTGCTAGCTATACGTTTTTGGAAAAATAGTATTGCCAGCTGTGCATTTTCTGAAAAAAATTATATTACCAGCTATACGTTTTTGAACAAAAAATAATATTACCAGCTATACATTTTTGAAAAAATATTACCAGCTATATATTTTTGAAAAAATAATATTACCAGCTATATATTTTTGAGGAAAAAATATTAACAGAAATAGACTTTTGACAAAGCAAAAAATATTACCAGAAAAGAAAAGGAAAAGTTGTTGGCATTAAATAACCCAGTGAGGTTGATATACCGTAAAACAAAACAAACCAAATTACACAACCAAATATAGAAGACAAGCTCCTAAGTCTAATGACTTTGTGGACACCCTGTATATTGCTACTAATGTTATTTTAATGGATATTCATGTTTGAAATAGGAGTCCCATTTTATTAAACAAAGCTAATAAGTTAAATTAAATGTTTAAGACAACAACTGAAAAAAAAAAACTAATGTTAATAACAAATAATCAACAAAACTAAAATAAATTAACAAATTAAGCAAATAATAAATTAACAAAACTATGAAAGCAAACATAAACAAAAGTAAATGTAATAATAAAAATCAGCAATAAATAATTAATGAATAAATACAAAATATAATAAGTAATCAATAATGAGTTAAAAGTTAAAAAACAACAGTATACAATAGCTACAATTAACTGCATTTGAATTCACAATTAATTCTACTCAATAGATTAATTTGAAAATATAATCATTACCACCTTCACAATAACCATTAGGGTAATACAATAAACTGGAAATACCTGACCTTCCTACCCATAATGCCCCATTGACCAGCATATATAAATAGTAGAGCCACCACACAATACACATGGCCTGAAGATCACACTGAAGCATGAAACAGAATGTCACATCTCTGTGTTTACATCAGTAATCACATGTCATAAAAAAATTGCCACACAATTACAATTATGTTTCAACACTATAAATGTGTCTCTTCAGGTGATGTTAAACTATTTGCCAGCAGTTTAACATCACCTGAAGAGACACATTTATGGTGATGAAACAAAATTGTAATTGTGTCATGATTATTATAACATGTTTGAATATTCTAAAATAAATAATTACATATATATATATATGATAAAATATAGTTTTAAGATATGCTATATTTATGGGTCAGAGGGCTCAATATCAGGGATAGAGCATATGTAAATATAACAGTAGTCATGGAAGTCAACACACAGAGGCCACAGTCTGTTTCCTGCTAAACATGTTGTCAGGCATGCTTCTATGTGTTAATTTCAATGTCCACTTTTAGATAGATAGATATCAATGAACAAACTGGAATAGATAGCAATGAACAGACTGAGATAGATAGATATACTGGGTGTCCTGAAAGTCTTTAGACAATTTCCAAAATCCCTAAAAAAAGATTCCTGTAACTCTAGAGACATACAATAAAAAAATCCATACATTCAGTTAAACGTAAAAATAAAATCATCCTTTGATAATGGCTAAAAGAATATCCAAAAGCGCTCGCATATAAAGAACTTTTGTACAATTTCTAAAAAATTATATCCAGAACAAAAAATTCTCAGAACATAAGAGAAACTGAATAAAAAGTTTACTGCAGTAGCATAATTGTTTTTTTTCTCTCTCTATCTCTCTCTCTCTCTCTATATATATATATATATACTAGCAGCGTTGCCCGTGCTTGATTCAAAAATTGTACGACTCATACAGCAATCGCTATCACTTAAACTTAAAATATTTTTGCCCTTCCTTGCCTTTAAAGGAGTGCCCTTTGCCGTGCTGATGTTGCTACATGCCTTACTTCTTGACTATCTCACACTGCGAATTTTTTCTAAGCTCTATATTAAACATAACAAAAAAGAATTAAACAAAATGAACACAAAATGATCAGCTTCAAAAAAGGACTCGTAACTGGAAAAACTGAATGAAAAAGAATGTTAACAACAAATACTTTTTCACACCCAACCCAGTTCTGCGGAATCAGAATCAACATTGAGTTTAAGCAAGTGAATAAGCCAATTGGAGTAAAGTGCCATGCAGATTTAAATTTTTCCCACTTGTGACGAATGCAGCTATTGATTTTTTTTGCATGCTAGTTAACATTCCTGTCAGTCAGCTGTTGGCTCTCACGCTGGCCAATAGAATCTTCCTGCCTATTCGTGGCAGCCAGCTAAACAAAGAAATATGTTCAACCATATATGTGAGTGATTATGCACACATACAGGTGAGCAAATAAATATTTATTTAATCAATGGTGTAGACAAAACAGTGCTCATTGTAGTTAAGCAGAGCTATAAAGTATATATGTATAGCTGGCCACTCGTATTTGAAGATACCATCTACTAGGGCGGCCAGCCAATCCCTATTGCAGACGCTTTCTCAGGCACATTTGTGTTTATTTAACACCCACAGAGCCAATCTGTGGTTTATACTGCAACTATGCTGAGTAGACCTTAGTTACAGTTTCTGGGAAAGCGTGATCAACAATTTCAACAAGGCCAACATGCTCAAGATCTCAGCCACGATGACGTGACTTATTACTACCACAACAATCAACGGGACCCAGGGGTTCTCTCTACCCAATCTCACTCACAAAGCTTGGGTCAATAAGTCTGATAACATCAGGAAGTCTCCTTCCTGACAAATTGACCATGGTGAGATTCAAACCTGGGTCTCATAGTCAGAATGCGAATGTCCTAACTACTCAGCCCATAAAGTATATATTAATAATTACACATATGCCTAAGTTGAAAGTGAAAACGTAAGTATATATATATAATATTATAAATTAATTGATTTAAAATATGGTTTTAAATCAATTAATTTATAATATTAATGCTCTATAAATTTACATTGAGCACTATTTTGTAAAAATAAAAATATCTATAAGAACACGGATTATATATCTTGCTGTTCTGTATAAATAAAATATTTATATATATATATATATATATATATATATATATATATATACTAGCAGTAGAGCGGTGTTGTTGCCCAGGGATGTAACAGTAAGAGATAGATCAATTATCAACCAT
>CAHIKZ030003065.1:1747500-1757500 GCA_903632075.3 Acanthosepion pharaonis | reverse complement strand
AATCCAAGTCGGTCTTTTTAATATAAAATATTAAACGATAGATCCATGAAGAGAGCTCAATGTATTTACATGCAGAGCAATATGATATACATCAAAAAGGAAAAACCTTAACACATCTTGAAAAATCTGGTAATAAATTAATGTTGGTAAGTAAGTTTTAATACCTGCCTCATCTACCTGTAATTAAAAAAAACTTTATTTTTGTAATTCTGGTCTGATGAGGCAGGTATTAAAAATTTAGTTACTGAAATAAATTTATTATCGGATTTTTCGAGATGGGTTAAGTTTTTCCTTTGTTATATATATATATATATATATATATATATATATATATTATGAAATGGACAAAGTCCAACAAATATTTAAAGACATTTTTATGTTTAACATTCTTTTTATAGATACAAGTATTTAAGTAAATGCTCTGTTTAAAAGCAGTAAATTCAACCCTGCCAACCGAACGATCCTTTGTGGCCGAGTGGTAAGGCACGTCAGGCTATATGATGGTTCTGTATAGGATACAGGTTCGAATCCTGTCGAAGGACGAACATTTTCTATGAAAATTTCTCATGCATTCAGGCTGGTAAATGTTATTTAATATTGTTTATTATAAACAGATATATATATATATATATATATATATATATATATATGTGTGTGTGTGTGTGTGTATATATATATATATATATATACTCTGTTTCTTGCAATATATTGTTTTATCCAAGGATTTCCTTTCAGCTATATTGGCGAACAGGTGTGTTTCAAGTTCAGCTATTTATCCAATTTCCAAACTCTTAGTGCACGGCTATTATTTAAAATCAAATTTTGAGGAAAAATTACATATTTAGAAACACAGTCTTGTATGGTGCTGAAAAGTTCTCAATCCAACCAAGAAGAAATTTTTAAAAATTCTCATCTTTGATAATTTGGTTAGATTTTCATGGGTCAGCCCAAGGGCTTTTCAGCATCTCCCTTTTTTAAATAACATATATTAAAATAACTTTGATAAATTCTTGTATGCAAAACACAGTATTTGAGATGCCACAAATCCTTCATTATTTCTTTCATTTATTTATTTGACGTAATACAAGGCTCAAGAGCCACTCAAAGTAGAGGGTTAATTGTAAAAATAGTCATGATAAATGAAATGTACGACATGAATAAAAGAGAATGTATTTAAAAATGAAGATTGTGAAGATAAGGAGAAAAGATGATGATGACTGACTCTTGACTTGAAGCAACACGTAAGTCTTAATTTACACTATTTACATTGTTCGGACTGTTGTCCTCATCT
Organism: Acanthosepion pharaonis; assembly: GCA_903632075.3. Classification (NCBI taxonomy): domain Eukaryota; kingdom Metazoa; phylum Mollusca; class Cephalopoda; order Sepiida; family Sepiidae; genus Acanthosepion; species Acanthosepion pharaonis. The sequence goes on along the minus strand of CAHIKZ030003065.1, from coordinate 1,756,209 downwards.
TCGTTACCATATACACAACGTCTTGGCCATTTCATGCTCTGGCTTACTTCAGGATCTGTCTATATTTCTGAGATGCAGTATTATAATTGTTCACACTATTTACATTGTTTGGACTATTGTCTCCATCTTTGTTGACATTTCGGTCATTGTACACTCTGGCCTTGTGTTTGGAATTTCAAACTGGATCCTTTATTTTGAAATGTATGGTATGAATAAAAAAGAATGTGTTAGATTATGAAGATAAGGAGAAAAGAATGATGACTGACTTTTGACTTGAAGCAACAAGAAAGTCTTAATTTACACTATTTACATTGTTCGGACTGCTGTCCTCATCTTAATTGCTATATTCACAATGTTTTGGCAGTTGTACACACTGGCCTTCTTCAGGCGATTGGAATTTTGAAATGAACTTTTATTTCATCCACTGGTGTAGATTGTTCTTGTTCCACATGCCATGTCTCTTCTGGATGTCACAATATCAGTTATCTCCCTTAAACTCAACTCTTCAACTTTTTGTTCACTTCAGCTGTAGCCAGATATTTGTACATGGAACAAGAACAATGGACAAAATAAAGGGTTCAATTTGAAATTCCAATCAACTGAAGAAGGCCGGGGCATACTATGGCTGAAACATCATGAATATGGCAATAAAGATGAGAACAACAATACCAACAATGTAAATAATTATAATATCTCAACTTAGAAATATAGACTGATCCTAAAGAAGGCTGGAGTGTACAACGACCGAAACGTTGTGAATATGGCAACAAAGATGAAGAAAGCAGTCCAAATAATTACAATACCTCAATTCAGAAATATAGACAGATCCTGAAGAAGGCTGAAGTGTACAACGGCCGAAATGTTGTGAATATGGCAACAAAGATGAGGAAAACAGTTCAAACAATGTAAATAACGTAAATAATTACAATACCTCAACTCAGAAATATAGACAGATCCTGAAGATGGCCGGAATGTACAACGGCTGAAATGTCATGAATATGGCAACAAAGATGAGGAAAACAGGCTGAACAATGTAAATAATGTAAATAATTACAATACCTCATCTCAGAAATATAGATAGATAAGAAAGTCTTAAGTTAAATAGGAACAACAAGGTAACTTGGACTTACAATCAGAAAAAGACAACAATTGGTATTTCCATGACACATAATGAGGAAACAGAGTGTTGAGAATTTAGCACACAGAGGACATTTTTTAAGTTTTATTTTTATACTTCCATCAGCATGGCTGATGCTAACCTTCATGAGAACAACTCAATGGGCTGCCTTAGTTTCAACTTTTTCGTTGATAGGAAATGATTATATTGAATCTATTGCTAAGTCTGCTGCTGGGAAAGTTTGTTAACTGTGTTGTGACAGAGATTCTTTCTCACCAGAATCAATCTTTCAGATTTAGAAATCTACCATTCATCTATGCAATGAATATTGCTGCCACATCTGGTCTGGTGCACCTGATATATATCTCAAGATTCTTGACAAAATCTAAAGAAGAATCTGCAATGTTATCAGTTCTGACCTGGCATCTCAGCTTCAGTTACATTCCCATCCCTGTAATGTGACAACTGTCTGACTTTTATATTTATAAATATTTTCATGGCATTTATTCTTATGAGCTTTCCTCACTGGTACCTTGACTTCATGGATTTAAGCATAGTATAAGATTGGCAGTTAGGTCTCATTACTGTTAAAATTGCTGGATGTAACCGTAAGTTCTATTCTAATAGTTTTTTCTCTCGTACTTCTTGCTTGTGGAACGCTCTTCTGGTTTTTTGATTGATTTGTTTTTTGGCAGTTTATAATTCATTTTTCCAAATTGCATTAACAATTTTTAAAAAATAATAATGATTTTTCCATATACAGAGCAACCTTGGTTCTCAAACGTCTCACATGCTAAACAAATCAGTTTTCAAACGCAATATTTGAGATGAAAATGCTTCAGTTATCAAACAAAATTTAGGTTCTTGAACAACATTACTGAACAGGGCTGAACAGAGTTAACCTGAATCAAATCATCTCTTTGTTGACCCTGTGTTTTATGTATTATTTGATTTTCATTAGTTTTGTGTATAAACTTGTGCTCAAAGTACTGTTGTTAAAGTTTAAATAAGCAATCATCTTTGGATCAGGAATGGATTAATCCATTTTACATCGATTCCTATTGGAAAAATAGTTTTGAATTACGAACAGACTTTAGTAATGAATTAAATTCGTGAACCGAGTTGCCACTGTACAATTTGTACTATTTAAGCCATAGCTGGGGTGGAATGCATTTATACCTTTGAGTAAGCGGAAAATGGAACAAGTATTGCAAAAACCAAACCAAAGAGATTGTTGACATAAAGAAACCATGATCGTTCATTGTTGGAAGTAAGAACCATGATCATTCATTGTTAGAAGCAGCAAAATGTAGTATTGTTAGAAGCGTGAAGAACCATGATCGTTCATTGTTAGAAGCATAAAGAAGGAAGTATTGTTAGAAGCAGCAAAATGTAGGTAGCCGTGGAGATCCATGATCGTTCATTGTTAGAAGCATAAAGAAGGAAGTATTGTTAGAAGCAGCAAAATGTAGGTAGCCGTGGAGATCCATGATCGTTCATTGTTAGAAGCATAAAGAAGGAAGTATTGTTAGAAGCAGCAAAATGTAGGTAGCCGTGAAGAACCATGATCATTCATTGTTAGAAAATAAAGAAGGAAGTATTGTTAGAAGCAGCAAATGTAGGTAGCCGTGAAGATCCAAAATTGTTAGAAGCATAAAGAAGGAAGTATTATTAGAAGGCAAAATGTAGGTAGCCGTGGAGATCCATGATCGTTCATTGTTAGAAGCATAAAGAAGGAAGTATTGTTAGAAGCAGCAAAATGTAGGTAGCCGTGAAGAACCATGATCATTCATTGTTAGAAGCATAAAGAAGGAAGTATTGTTAGAAGCAGCAAAATGTAGGTAGCCGTGGAGATCCATGATCGTTCATTGTTAGAAGCATAAAGAAGGAAGTATTGTTAGAAGCAGCAAAATGTAGGTAGCCGTGAAGAACCATGATCATTCATTGTTAGAAGCATAAAGAAGGAAGTATTGTTAGAAGCAGCAAAATGTAGGTAGCCGTGAAGAACCATGATCATTCATTGTTAGAAGCATAAAGAAGGAAATATTGTTAGAAACAGCAAAATGTAGGTAGCCGTGAAGAACCATGATCATTCATTGTTAGAAGCATAAAGAAGGAAATATTGTTAGAAGCAGCAAAATGTAGGTAGCCGTGAAGAACCATGATCATTCATTGTTAGAAGCATAAAGAAGGAAATATTGTTAGAAGCAGCAAAATGTAGGTAGCAGTGGAGAACCATGATCATTCATATCCTGAAGGCAGAGAGATTACTCTTTAGACTGTTGTTGTTTTTAAAGCAGATGCATCCTATTTAATGTATTTTTGTAAAGCATCGTATACCACAATAAGAAGCAGAATATAATATGATCTAATGTGTAGCATTTTCTTTATGTGTATTACAGCTAAAAGCTGAGAAGTAAAAGTATCAATTTCCAAAAAAATTTAATGGAGACTGACTCGGATATTTCAACATAAGTAGAATGATTCTTTTTACATGTTTTTCTGTTTTAAAATTCATACTGCTTTTCTTGCTTCCCCCAGGTCCAAACAGAAATGGTAAGATGGTTGTTTTTGCAAATCATTTCACCTCAAGCAAGACATTGCATCCGTTATGATGCAAGGAGTTAGTGAGGGAATGTGAGGAAAATCATTATTAAGGCAAGAAGGCGATGAAGGACCAGGAATTAAGAAGACAAAAGATAATGATTGACATTACATTTAAATTTTTCAAGATCAAAATTAACTGGAAAGCAAGAAGCTGGAAGAGAGTTCCACAAGCGAGAAAAGAAACAACACAGAACTTTATACAATTTTACTTTCCTTCGCCCCATCTCTCTCCCCCACCTCGTCTTTCCCTCCCTCTTATTCTGATCTTCAACATTAGATCGTTTATGGTGTGTGTACGTCACCACAAAATGTATCTTTATGCCTTAGACATACGACAACATTCATATTTCTCTTACTTAAACCCCTTCCACTCACCTCTCCTCAAATTTTCTCTGTTAAAGTTTAATCTCCCTCCCTCTCTAGTCTGTTACCCCTCATACTTACACTCTCTCTAAATTCTGTTTTTATTTCCGGAGTTGTTTTTTCTGTTTTCTTTTTGAATTTGTAGGTCTGATGAATTGGATCGTATTTACGATTCCAATGGAATAAATTATGACCATGGAATATTACTGTTTAAGCCTTATATATATATATATATATATATATATATATATATATATATATATATATATATAATTTTATTGCATATGGACAAACAAGTAATCACTACAAAGATGCATATTTGTTTTGATGCCTAATATCAGCACCTCATCAGGTGGTGAACAAAGATGGTTAAACCATCTTTGTTCACCACCTGATGAGATGCTTAGGTTTAGGCATCGAACAGGAAACATATGCATCTTTGTAGGGATTACTTTTTTGTTTGTATGTAATAACTATTGCTCTACTTTTTGTATTGAGCCGTGTTTTAAATAATGTTATGAACATTTGAATTTGTATTATTTTCATTCTTATTACATTTGGATATATTTAGCTCTTGAAAATATATTTCAATTGGGCACTGTTGAATGACAAGCTAATTCTATAAATAACAGCCACCTGCGTAAATACGAAGCTCTTCAGAAAAATGAATTGAGCCCTATGGCTGATTGGCATTTGTTTACATTCATAAAATAATATGTCAGATTTAGCTAGCTCGTTCTGAATGAAGATAGCTTAGTGGTAGAAACTCTGACTGACACCAAATCAGTTGGGTTTCAATCCTGGCTTGAGGCATTCGGATGTCTAGTTGCACTGAGGAGCTGTGATACAGCGAAGCATTACTGTCTGCGAATGGCATATATCACTCACACACACACACACATATATATATATATATATATATATATATATATATATATATATGGGTATGGTAAAAACATACATATACGCACTTATATTTTTATTCAGGTATTATAAAAATAGTGCTCAGTGTTATATAACAGAGCTATTAAGTATTTAAGTAAATACACATAATATCCAATGTCGATAGCACAAAGCAAGGTGATCAAGCCACTAAGATACAAGGGGTTACTGAGAGTGAAAGAATAACGAAAAATTCATTTTTAAAACAAGGGAGCAATAAAATTGCTTGATTGATTTGTTTTGTATGACTTATCAGCCATTTGAAGGTTATTTAAAGCCAGGAAATATTTTTGATTGTAAGAATTTGTCGGGAGATAATAAAGAATTAGTGGTACAAGTCCTACTATTTAACACATACCTGGGGGAGCAGAGAGAAGAAGTGAAGTCATACCTTTCCCAATGGTATTTGTGCATAAGTGAATATAATAAACCTGACTTGAATTGAAACTCTGCTTTTGATTTTCAATTTTGAGCCATTATCCATTACACCACATACATATCCAAGCTTATGGCACCTGATATTCCCAAGTGGTGACCCATTAAGGTATTGACCAAGCTCAACATTGCTTAAATTCAGTGATCAGAGGACAATAAAATAACAGGTGTCAAAGAAACAGAAAATAATGATGGACATTGCATTTATACTTTGGAAGTTCATAGTTGGCCAGAAAGCAAGAAGCCAGAAGAGATTTCCACAAATGAGAATTGAGAGAGAAGAAACTGTTAACATAGTACTTATAGTTACATCTATCCATTTCATCTGTAAAATGATGAGACCTAGCTGCCAATCTAGTACTGCGTTTAAATTTGTAAAGTTGGGGTACAAAAGAGGAAAACTCATTAGAACAGATACCATGAAAATATTCATAGAAAAGGCACAGGGAAGCCACATTACTACACTGGGAAATTGGCTGAAGCTGAGATGATATGTTAGAACCAATAACATTGCAGATTCTTTGCATTTTACAAATCTTTTCTGATCTCAAAATTTTGACAATCAAAGCCTAATGTTCACCTTGATTCAAAGAACTGTAAGATGTCATTGGCAGGCTCCCAATCAGTACTGCTTTCTGATTTCTCTGTCGAGATCAAAATGAATAGGACATTCTTTCAGCCTCGTTGGGAAAAAAAAGAGAACAAATTATTAAACTTCGATTTTAGAGTATCAATGGTTAAGAATGTAGATTTGTCACTGAATTCCATAGGCCATAAAAAGACACTTTTCTTGATTAAATCCGTTTTATATAGTTCTGTATTTATTATATTGTTTAGCTAAAAGTGATTAAAAAATGATATTTGATAAGTAACGTCATTAATGATTTTGAGAGTTACTACAATGAGCTAATAATTATTTTTACTACATACAAACCCATATTGTCCTTGTGTCAGTTTAAGCCAGTGGTTCCCAAACTTTGTGTGAAAAGGCTCAAGTGGCTCTACGTCAAAGAAGGTCAAGAGTGGGAGTTAAAGGGAGATAAGCGCGGATTCGAAGTCAGAACATTATCATTGATAACTCTCTCCTCCAATTTGCAGACCCTAGTTACTATATTCTTAATACTTGATATAATGCAAAAATATCACAATGATAAAATCGGTCAATAATTATTTATAACTATTTATACTGGGTCACGTGCATTCAATTACAAGTGATCTATATCTATAATTCTCAAAAATGTGTGTGTGTATGTGTGTGTGGTCGAATGTTGTTTATGCATTGCCACAGTTTTCATCCGATTTCGACGAAATGCTTTTTGTTTGATAGATAATTCTTCAGTGCCGGTTTTGAGTCCCAACTGTTGACGACAATGGCTCTCCACTACTTCCTGTCCATTATAACTCTCAGCAACGTTTTACTAATTACTATCTGTTCTTGGATATATATCTTTTATAAAAACTAATAAAAATAAATAGTTTAAATTATTACAATAATATTATTTATTATTATTCAGTTCCCTTTTCAGGGCCACCCCTCATTCAATTGGGTGGGGGGTGCCTCAGTTGCATCCAATTGTTGTTACTAATACTGATTTTCGGGTGGGCTGACTTTAAACTTAAACTCCTCCAATTGAACAGCAAAAATTCCCAGTAATGAAAGACGCAGTCAAAGACTGGTTATACTGCTCGTCCATAATAATATTTTAATTTTTGAAATTATATTTATTTTTGGCATATGAAGTTTTTTTAAGACTGTTTCAAAATCTTTGATTGTCTTTCAATCATTCCGCCTCACCTGCTATCCTCCTCCGCCGCATCATTTGGGGACCACTGACTTAAGGGGTAAGCATATCTCGGTTTCAGAATCTCTCTTACTGATCGTCATTTCTCGGTTTATAATGACTACATATAATTTTAAAAAAGAATATATACCGACATTGATCAAATAATCGGATATACCAAGAAGATTTTAGGGGACAGCTTCTGTCGGCCGGCATTCATTTATACCAGTATTTCCCGAACTTTTTTTTTTTTATCTCTGGGCCGCATTTTCGGAATTAATATTTGCTCGCGCCTCACGAAATTTTATGTGATAAAAAGCACATTTAAATATTAAAAAAAAAAAAAAAGAGAGAAAGGGTTAAAAGGAGATAACCGTGGATTCGAAATCTGAACATTATCATTGATAACTCTCTCCTCCAATTTGCGGACCCCAGTTACTATATTCTTAATACTTGATATAATACAAAACTATCACAATGATAAAATCGGTCAATAATTATTTATAACTATTTATACTGGGATTCATGCAAACAATTGCAAGTAATCCACAATAATATTATAATCTTGAAATCATATTTGTTTTTGGCATATGGATTTTTTAAAACTGTTTTTAAGTCTTTGGTTGTCTTTCAATCCTTCCGCCTCACCTGCTATCCTCTTCTGCCACACCTATGAGGCGCGCCGCATCGTTTGGTTTAAACTGACAACTTTTTTTTCATATATGTAAAATATAATTATAAACTATCATTTTAGAGAGTGATAAATTCATTGAAATATGCTGAAAAATTTCCATCTGAAAAAAAAAAGAAAAGAAAATATGAACTCATAGACCGGTTGCCACCCAAGGCTATACACCCAAGTCTGCCTTGTTATTTACATATAGCTGGTGACAGAAGAGATGGATTCATAATCTTTCAAGGCGCGTAAGTGAATGTAATGAAAACGACTTGAATTCGAACTCGACTCTCTGATTCCTCAATCGGTGTCGCAATCCATTACTCTACCGTATCTCCAATATACAAGTCCACATATTGGGCAACAGCAAGGATCTCGGACATAGCAACAGGAATATTTGCTGACGCTTTTCGCCCTTGTCTTTCGTCTCTTAGCTGGTCAAAACGACTGATTTCAAAATTTCTGATACCATATATATATATATACCATATATATATATATATATATATATATATATATATATATATATTCCAAAGTTTAAGCAGAGTACCAAGAAATAAAAAAAATTGAAATCAAGAAAATATGAACTTTAAGCAAAATAGTCACAACAGTGATTTTCCAAGCGTAGCTTAGATGTGGCACAAGGCCGAAATTATGGGGCACCCAAAATAGTCACAATATATGGAAAAGGATTTCAGAGGATATGTGTTTCAAGTAGATATCTTTATAGAAAGCAATAGAGTTGGCGTTGTTCAATGTTATCAAGCCTAGTCAGATCATTAAAACTA
>CAHIKZ030003065.1:1732500-1742500 GCA_903632075.3 Acanthosepion pharaonis | reverse complement strand
TCATTCTCAGATGAAGCTTTAATAAAAGTGAAACATGTTAGATTGATAAACGTTTCCTATTTGTTCTTTATCTTATCATTCTGTTGGATTCCGATCCATATTTGATCGATGTTTGATATCAACTCATCTATCTATCTCATTCTCAGATGAAGCTTTAATAAAAGTGAAACCTGTTAGATTGATAAACGTTTCCTATTTGTTCTTTATCTTATCATTCTGTTGGATTCCGATCCATATTTGATCGATGTTTGATATCAACTCATCTATCTATCTATCTCATTCTCAGATGAAGCTTTAATAAAAGTGAAACCTGTTAGATTGATAAACGTTTCCTATTTGTTCTTTATCTTATCATTCTGTTGGATTCCGATCCATATTTGATCGGTGTTTGATATCAACTCATCTATCTATCTATCTATCTCATTCTCAGATGAAGCTTTAATAAAAGTGAAACATGTTAGATTGATAAACGTTTCCTATTTGTTCTTTATCTTATCATTCTGTTGGATTCCGATCAATATTTGATCGGTGTTTGATATCAACTCATCTATCTATCTATCTATCTATCTCATTCTCAGATGAAGCTTTAATAAAAGTGAAACCTGTTAGATTGATAAACGTTTCCTATTTGTTCTTTATCTTATCATTCTGTTGGATTCCGATCCATATTTGATCGATGTTTGATATCAACTCATCTATCTATCTATCTCATTCTCAGATGAAGCTTTAATAAAAGTGAAACCTGTTAGATTGATAAACGTTTCCTATTTGTTCATTATCTTATCATTCTTATATCTGTTCTATTATTTGATCCTACCTCATATGTTCAATAGATGAGGAACGACTGTGAACCGGGCAATATGAAATCCTAGTGAGCCAGAACCTACCTACCAAGGTTTCACGTAATGGCTCCTCAGCGTATTATATATATATATATATATATATATATATATATATATATATATATATATATTTATATATATATAACAATGAAATCATTCATACAAAAAGTAGATTAATAAAAAGTTATGATATAAAATGGTGAAATCCTTCGCGAACAAAATTTAGTTAGCGAAGGTTTCGCCATTTTATATCATTAACTTTACTAATCTACTTTTTGTATGAATGATTCATTGTAATATAAATTGAACTGCACCATATATTTGATATATATATATATATATATATATATAAAATGTCTGGCGATGTTTTAATAAAAGTGAAACCTGTTACATTGCTAAATGTTTCCTATTTGTTCTTTATCTTATCATTCTGTTGGATTCCGATCCATATTTTATCTATAATTGATCGGAATGGTTGTTGGTGTATTTTATAAATTATAATAATAATTCTAGTTTTTCTTTTGTTCAAAACAAGAAATCTTTGAAATTATATCCTGAAATTTTATATACTTTTAATCATGTATCAAATATAGATGAAATATAGATCGGAATCCGACTGGATGATAAGAACAAATAGGGAACGTTTATCAATCTTTCATGTTTCATTTTTATTCTCTGACGAAGCTTTAAAAAAGCGAAACATGTTAGATTGATAAACGTTTCCTACTTGTTCTTAACATTCTGTCGGATTCTGATCCATATTTGATTCCTGTTCATATATCTTATTTTGTCATTTCAGTTTATTGTCTTTGACATATACTCGTTTATTTCCTAATTTGTCATTGGTTTTCATTATTTTTTCTTTCTAATATAGCCGTTTATATCTCAGTTTATATATATATATATATATATATATTAAGAAATGGACAAGGTCCGACAATTTATTTATTAAAGACATTTAAATAACAACGTTAAACATAAAAATGTCTTTTAATATATATATATATATATATATATATATATATATATATATATATATATATATATATACAGTTAGTTAATTGAATTATTTGGTAATCTGTATGGATAATTCCAAGGAGAATGTAATCCAGAGAGCTCAATGTAAAAACAGAGCGAATATTAATCATATTAAAAAAGACAACTTTAAGTGTTCATGGAATTATAATTTATTTCCTTAGGACTGGGATCTTGGTCGAATTCATCAGATTTCCATTAGGAGATGTGAGGAATTAGGACCAAAATCACAGTCTTAAGGAAATAAATTATAATCCCATGAACACTTAAAGTTGTCTGTTTCTCAATATAATTTATATATATATATATATATATATATATATATATATATATATATATATATATAAGGTAAAATAAAGTCAGTGGCTATATATAATCCCAGTGGGTCCTAGTAATATAGGAATATTAAAATAGATCCACAAAAAAAAAGCTTGATGTATTTTATTTATACAGAGCAATAGATAAACAATCAAGAAAATATTTTACCCCATATAGGAATAGACTATCGTCTGCCGAATTAGTCGCTATTCCCTACATGAGATCAAAAAAAGATTTTTCTTGATTATATATATATATATATATATATATATATATATATATATATAATGTAATCAAGAAAAATCTTTGTGTGTGTGCGTGGATAGATACGTCATATTGCCGTGAATAAACCAAACTGCAACTATTAAACATGTATACATACACACATTTGCGTGCACGTACACATACAGACACAAAGTGTGGAAAATCAGCCTCACACCAATAACTAGCGCATAAATTAATTTTTTAACTTAATATAAAAATAACGATAATTAGAAAATCTGGAGTTAGTTGCTGAAAACTGCTGACGAGTGGACAGAACGATTACTAAACAAAACGGTTCGACTAACTCAAGAGTCGAAGTGCAGAATATAACACGAATCAGTTGAGTTAAGTGACAAATTTTATTTATATTACACACACATATATATATATATATATATATATATATATATATATATATGTATGTATGATATAACGATATATAATTTTGTATAATTTTAGATCAACAAACACTATTTCAAAAAAATCGTATAACAAATTGAAAGAAGTTTTCCAATTTGTTATACTATATATATATATATATATATATATATGAACTGACAGATAGGAAAAGGAAGAAATCGGAAATGTTTATAAATCTAACATATTACACTTCGATTTTCTGGTAACACTTAAATAAAAGCGAAAAAATTTAAATTTATAATAAACGTTTCCTATATGTTCCTTATCCTATCACAGACACTTTATATATATATATATATATATATATATATATATATATATATATATATATATATAGTAAGTTATAGCCATAAATAAACTAAGATAAAATTTTTGAACAAGTATATATATATATATATATATATATATATTTGCGCTCTCTCTCTCTCTCTTTATGTAGATTCGTACAGACACTATGAATACACGCACTCTCTAACAGTACCATATATATTGTCAGATAAATAAACGTATATTAAGCGCAATATACACCCATTCTGTGTCACACAACGTCCTAGATGATACAGAAATGGAGATTTGAATATGAATTATATCACACAGCATGAGAAAATGTTTTCACAAGTCATTTTTTAAAATCTTCTCGTAGCAAATGATTAATAACTTAGTCAAGTGCGACGTATATATTGGGAACGATGCGCCAAATTACATTCTATATATATACATATTTGATAATAGATCTTGGCACACAATTATTTATAACCCATTGTTTTAAAACATTATGTCATTTATTATACACACTGGATTATACACTAGATTATTTTGCTATAAGAGAATTTTGTTGCCTCTATACAGCATAAAAAAAAACAGCATTGCATAAAATCGCCACTATAAATAATGTATTGTAATATCTATAATTAAAACAAACTCTTCTTGACAATAGATAAAAAAATAGATACATTGCAATGCCAATTTGAAAATAGAAATCTTTTAAACAGCACCCTTGAATAATAATATGTAATTAGCAATAAAATCCCAATGTCTTTCCATATACACGACAGTCAACAAGCTTAAGATAATATTGAATTTTTTTAGCGACAAGCTTTCTGATATAAATTAACAAAAAATTAACATATATATATATATATATATATATATATATGTATGTAGATATGTAGATATATTATAGACGTCAAAGTGTTTTTAATTGTTTCTCATTCAATAAACGAAAGAGATAAAATGACAATGTAAGTCTTAAAGGTAACAGTGTACACACAAGCACCTTGTAACAAGATTGAAAGATATTGTCACTGAATAACCTACATAAGAAATGTTATATACCCTAGAAGATAAGTCGGCACAAAATGCACTATAGATATTTAAATGTCAATTACACGCACCGATTCTAAGAAGCATATTTATTTGGCCTTAAAGACGTTTGGATTGTAAACGGATTTTTACAATACGTAATTCATATCAGCAGAGAAAATTAACACACTGATAGGTACACAGAGAGATATTGCTTTTAGTTTACGATACACAACAAAAGTATACACACTAATCACAAGACACGACTTTTATTGAAGATACTGTAGATATTTTCGTCTGTAAACTGCATATTTTTTTTTCTCTCTCTCTCTTTTCTTTTTTGAAAGAAATCTTAGAATGAGATTTATTTTTGATAGTTTTTTTAAATTTAACCATAAAAATACGTAAGAAAAATTATTTTAATTTTTAAACTGTCACAAATCCCAACACTCCAAAAACAGATTTTTAAAAAATCATATGATAATTTTGTATATATAAAAATATATAATATGTGTGTGTGTGTGTGTGTATGTATAATTATTATATGAAATACCTTACACATAGCAGTACAAAACGCAATATACAACGAACAACGCATATGATCTAAAAAAAAAAAAAAAAATAGCATTTTGACTTAAAAGGCAAAAGACGGGTAAATAATTTTTACCTACCTATTCCCTTACATAACTACACACAACACAGTCCCTGTTTCTTTACACATATCATTACACATCATTAGAACACATCTAAAGTCTACACACAGCCCTGACAAACCGTGTGACATTGTTAAAATCAAAATATATTGATATGACATTATTGTCGGCAAAAACAAGATCTTATTATTTTGTGACAGTTCATATGATTTGATAATTTTTTTTGTTTTGTTTAAAAATCCACCCAACCCTTGCCCATACCCATATATCGCACCGGAGGGTACTTGTAAGTAATTTTGGAAAGAATGGCACAGAAAATAGGTGCGGGAAAGCAAGTGATTTTATAGCGGCTAAATTAAAACCATGCAATTTAGCCAGTTTAATTTAATAAATTATTTTTTCTACCTACCTTGTTCATCCGAAGACAAGGAGTTTGTACAGCTACAAAATAATGTCATCATTCCATTATTTGGGAAGTCGATGATTTAAAGAGAAATAAATATAAAAATTCTATTTAATAAGGGTTGCCTTTTTTCTTACGTATTTTTAAATTAATATTACTTTCACTTGTCGTTTTCTTTATTTTCTTTTAAACGTGTCCTTGGTAAAGAAAAGACGAAAGAAATAAAACGTGCGTTTTTTTGTTATCCCCTTTTGGTTCATGCAAGCGGCTCCTATAGAACAAGAACGTGTGCTGTGAGATTCTCAACCATAGCAAGCAACCCCCCCAAGTTACACCTACTTGAAATAACGCTCTCTATCACTATTATTACTACTTCTACATCCACGATGGCTACAATGATAGACTAAAAAAGACTGCTACAGCAGAATCGGAAGATGAAGCTGCCACTGCTACTTGCAGCTCCGTCATGGGAGGGGAGAGAGGACTGTGTCGAGAAGAAGTTGAGAGAAAGATCACTTCTAGTGACTAGTTTAATCAGCTGCATGCTAAAAAGCTAAAAAGTACGGGGAAAAAAAGTCTAGATGGTAGAGTACAGTATAGTATCAGGCTGTATAGTTTGACCCAAGGCTTGTTATTCAACGTGATATAAGATACGAAGGGAATCAGCTGAAATCTATAGTATGTATTTCCTGAAGACTAAGTTGCAAATAAATAAAAATAATAATCCGTAGAGTAGAACAGAATGATTAATAGTAGTAAAAAATATTTGATAATCTATGTGATGAATAACAGAATACGTTCTAGAAAGATATTTATAATTAAATTTAAAATAAAATAAATTTAATTTTAAAAAAATCAAATATTACAAAAAAAAATCTTTTAGAACAGTAAATAAAAAATACATTTTAAATTCACAGATATGAGATGCTACAGAATGTATTAACAAAAAAGAAACAAAAAAAAGAAACAAAAAAAGGAAACGAAAAAAGGAAACAAAAAAAGAAGAAAAAACGTAACGACTTTTATTTCCCCAAACATTAAACCTGAACAAATTTAGCCTTTATTATCACTCCAGTCATGTTTTGATAATGCTCTCATGAAAGTGGAGGAACGTCAACGAGAAAATAAATTATACATCCAACTGGTTTTTACGTACTCCCCCTTACAATGGACAATTTTTTGTACTCACACCCGCCAAACAGAAAGCTGTCAGAACGCTAGAACAACTAGATAAAAAATTAATTAAATTTTCCTTGTCTGTCGTATTTAACAAAAGATGTTTAAAAGAAAAGTTGCTGGCATATATATATATATATATATATATATATATATATATATATAAAATGTGTGTGTGTGTGTGTGCGTGTCATTTCATCCCAAGCAAGGTAATAAAGCCACTAAGACGCACGGCAGGAGTTACAGGGAATGAAAGCATATAAAAAGGGGTAACATTATTAAGGAGAGAGAACAATAAAAGAACAGGAATCAAGAAGACAGAAGGTAACGGTTGACATTACATTTAAATTTTTAAAGATCAAAGTTGACAGGAAAGCAAGAGATCGGAAAAAAGTTTCATGAGTGAGAAATGTGAAAAAAGAAGATGTTATCGTAGAACTTACGGCTACATCTCGCTATTTCAACTGTAAGATGATGAGACCTAACTGCCAATCTAGTACTGCACTTAAATTCATAAAGTTTAAAAATCATAGAAGAAAGTTCATCAGAATAGTTACCATGAAATTATTTATAGAAAAGGCACAGAAAAGCTATGTTACAGCGGTAGGAAAGTGACTGAAGCCGCGATGCCAGGTCAGGACCAATAACATTGCAGACTCTGGATTTTATCGAGGATCTCTAAATACATAGCAGGAGCACCAGACCATATGTGGCAGCAATATTCAAAGAATGGACGAATGGTAGACTTATAAATATTAAGATAGATTCTGGCGGGAAAAATTGTGCAGCATGACACAGTGAAGCAACTGTTCTAGCAGCAGACATAGAAAATGACTCAATATAATATTTCCACTTCATGTCAGCCGAGAATGTTTTCCCGATAAAAGTGCAACGAGTCGTCCTCCTGGAGGTTAGCATCAGCCATATTGATGGAAGGCAGAAATGGTTCTATCAGATTATTAATAGACAGTTACATTTTTAAAAAGTTTTGTTAAAATTAACAAGCCATTCCTTGCCCCAGTTAACAACAGAATGTAGGTCATTTTTGAGATCAGTTGCCAATTTGACCCTACCGAACTGATTAAACTTACTATTAAGACAGGAGTAAATAGATATGCCATCAGCATAGATACCGAATTAATTTGAATAAAAACAAAATAATAAAAATTGTATTTCGCCAAAAAAGGTAGACCACGTTAATTTTAGAGAATAACGTTTTTAAGGCAATCTTTAATCTTGAATCATAGTGCTCCATATCAAGAGATGGAGTATTAATAATACAATTTTCAATTTTTTACGGTCTTTATTCTTAAGAGTGGATGTGATTCCGTGAAACTTTGTGTAGGGACAGTCGTAAATGAACATATTAAATCATATATGAATAACATATAATATTTATTAGATTATATATATATATATATATATATAAAATAATATTAAATACACGACATTTAAATTTTAAATTCCCAGCATCCCTCGCTCGTGCGCATGTGTAGTCGCACCAGTATAACAAATTTAGTCAGATGAAGATCTAAAGAACAAAACGCGTCACAAGAAAACTTTTTCTAATTTGTCATACATTCCCCCTCCACTATATATATATATATATATATATATATATATATATATATATATATATATATGAATTACGTATTGTAAAAATCCGTATCCAATCTAAACGTCTTTATGGCCAAATAAATATGCTTTTTAGAATGGGTGCGTGTAAACCAGTATGTATAATAAATGACATAGAAAATTAATGTTTTAAAACAATGGATTATCAGTGGACACTGAAGTCAACACCCAGCGGCGACAGTCTGTTTCATGCTAGAACGAAATAATTTAGCCTGAAGATTCTGTTCAATCTTGATCAGTGTCCACTTTTATATTTACATACGCTCTGTCTCTCATAGTGATCACTTTTACCCACAAATGTAAGGTACCTTGAAACTATAGTTTTATCACACACGCGCAAATACATACATATATATTTGATAAATTTGTATAATATATATGATGGATTTCTACTTGATTTCGAGCGTGACCACTTTCTTACATGACTCGTGATAGCTTCAGTTACAGGTTTTTAATAACAGATTGATAAGAGTGGTTGCCATCAAAGCACAGTTTGCGCAACTATTTAACCCATAGCTAGTGGGACAGTAGAAGAATTAAAATTTACACATTGGCCAAAGTTATTTTCATGAAAGTGAAAGTAACAAATTCGACTGGAACCCGAATTCGACTTGACATTTTTCCATACCAAGCCGCTATCCACTACAACACATATACCCACGTCTATATATATATATATATATATATAATTCATCGAGTCTGATAGAATGCAGAAAGCACTGGACGGCCGTTTCGTCCTATATTTGGGACTCATCAGCAGTGCGCATCCACTACCGAGAATTGAAACCCGGACAGTTATGTTATCAAGCAAACATCATACCAACTGTTCCACTGGGCCTCGGTGACGAAGAGATTGCAAATCAGACTCAACATAGCGCAGCTCGCTCACATATTCCGTGGTGGAACTCTACTGAGTTCTCTCTAACCATAGGACTGTGTCCCCTGGAGCCACGACTAGAGTTCCACCACGGAATATGTATGAGGGTCAAGCAGATCAGTTTCCAGGAAACCGACAGCCCGACACCGGCACATGAGATTTGATTATAGTGGTGAAGGCTTCAAACTTTTTAAAAAGCTAAGTGCCACACGGTCCCCAAACGACCCTCCGCGGGTTTTGAGTTCAGAGTCGTCCTTCTCCTAGGCTATAGAACCCAGTCTGTCCTGATATTATTGGAGGGAGAAGAAGAGGACTCACACCTTTCCCAATAGTATTAGCACGTAAGTGAATGTAATGGATTCGACTGGAATTCGAACTGCGATTCCTCAATCCAAGCCGCTATCCATTACTCCACCGTGCTTCTCTCATATATATATATATATATATATATATATATATATATATATATATAAAAATGACAAATTGGAAAAACTTGTGACGCGTTTCATTCTTCAAATTTAACCCGATGAAGTCCTGAAGGGCGAAACGCGTCACAAGTAAACTTTTCCCACTTTCTCATACTATATATATATATATATATATATATATATATATATAGTTACTTTGTTCAAACATTTTTTTCAGTAAATAAATTACTCCCGTTTTATTCACTTAAAAATGTACAGTGAATTTTGAAAGCTTTCGATCCCTTCTGCCTGAGATGAAATATTTGTAATTAAATAAAGATTTATTTAATCTATCTAAAAATGTATGAAGTATAATTAAAACTTCCCAATGTAGGACAGCATATTTTCCGAGATTTTAATTATGTTAGTTTACTTTTAATATTTTACGAACGATTTTTCATTCAGACTAAAGTTTATTGAAATAAAGAAAATAAAAAAAGTCGTCTTGGTCTAAATAATTTTTTTTTTAAGATTATAATTAGGGAGAAATAAAATTGGTTTTCTTTTTTTTTTAAGTTGCGCTCCTTCTCAAACCAGAGATCTTTTGGGCAGAAAATTGAAAATAAAATAAAATATCGCATTTTTTCAATATATATATATTCAAGGCA
>CAHIKZ030003065.1:1702500-1727500 GCA_903632075.3 Acanthosepion pharaonis | reverse complement strand
GATTGTAATGACAATCATAAATATGAATGCTGGTCGTTATTTTAAGAAGTGGGTACAAATGATTTTAAATTGACAACTTTTTTCATTTCACTGAAGCAACCGTTAAATAATTCTATCACCCTTTCTTTCAGCCATTGATTTTCTTACTGAAACCATGTCGATTGTCTTTTCACGCAATCAAAACAGAATAATTCATTATTTATGAGGTATTGACAGGGTGTAACGGCCGTGCGAACTAACAAAGCTAGGGAGAAGTACATTTATAATAGGATCTTCGTTCTTTAACCAATTCCTGTTAAAACTAAAATTAAAACTTTTGTTTTATATGAAAAAAAGAGAATGCAGTAAACCGATCATCCTCGATTATCCGTAAACAGATTTTCCGGATTTACTTCGATAATCCAGACGTGAAATGAAGAGAGAAATTGAAATTATCCAAACATATTTTATCTCAAACAAGAGCTTTGAAGATTTTTAAAAAATACTCAGTGTTTGATAAATAAACACTCGTTGCGGGTGACATATACGTTGACGTTTGAGTTGGGAAACACGTGTCTCCTGCAATGCTTATGCCAGAACAAAATGGGACTCGGTATGCGAGTCCGGGTAATAAAATAAAAGAACAAATGAAAACCAATATATATATATACAAACAGTAATGTATTATTAACAACACAAAAGGTGTACATTGTTGCGGATGGCAAACACAATGATAATCTATGTACGTGGCAAAATAATGAACAAGCATAAAAAAAACATTTAAAGATTAAAGAATGAGTTTCTATGCGTAAAATGTATGTAGAAGTCCTAGAGGAAATGAAGTAAAAGGTGCGTACGCGCTTGCGCGTGTGTGTTCCTGTGCCCCCAACCAGTAGGGAATATGTTCTCAACGTTCAACATACATCTTTCTGTGTAAGCAAAAAAAAAAAAAAAGGGGCAAAAGAGAGTGAAAGAAAATATTACAGTCTAGAAGCGTCCCCTGGCGGTGTTTTTTATTGGAAAGTAAGTGGGGTTATCTCCACACACTGATAACATCGATTCAATCAATTCTTAATTCCATCATCGTTTTCATATAAAGACCAGATTTGAATTATTAGCTTGTACATATACGTTGATGTTTGAGTTGGGAAACACGTGTCTCCTGGAATGCTTACGCCAGAACAAAATGGCGGACTCAGTATGCGAATCCGAGTAATAAAATAAAAGAACCAACAAAAACCAATATATATACAAACAAACAGTAATGTATTATTAACAACACAAAAGGTGTACATTGTTGCAGATGGCAAAGACAATGATAATCTATGTACGTGGAAAAATAATGAACATGCATAAAAACATTTAAAGATTAAAGAATGCGTTTCTATGCGTAAAATGTATGGAGAAGTACTAGAGGAAATGAAGTAAAAGGTGCGTATGCGCTCGCGCGCGTGTGTTTGTGTGCTCTCCCCCTCCCCACACACACCCAGTGGGGAAAGCGTTCTCAGCGTTCAGCATACATCTTTCTGCGAAAGCGAAAAAAGGCAAAAAGAGAGTGAAAGAAAATATTACAGTCTATAAGCGTCCCCTGGCGGTGTTTTTTACTTGAAAGTAAGTGGGGTTAACTCCCCACACTGATAACATCGATTCAATCAATTCTTAATTCACTCCTTGTTTTCATATAAAGAACAAAGATTTGAATTATTAGCTTATTGGAAAATGTTGGAGAGGATGATAACAATATTGTCCATATCAAAATTCAACAGCCCCAGTGCCCAATTTGGTTGACCTTTCAACCAGAATCTGCACTTACAAATACATCTATTTAAACCCAGCTTCAGGAGTTAGCGACGAAAAAAGAAAAAACAACGTGAGGCCAGCTGGAGACAGACGTAAACTATTCGCATTTTTTTCCTTAAAAATAAACTTAAAAAAAATCTTTGAAAATGTTATGTGGTGATAGAAATGCTAAATTTATGCTAAATTTATTTCAGAAAATGACTTTTCTCTCCATTTATTTTTGATAATTTACGGATTCAATTATCCAGAATTTTTAATTTTATCTGTACATATTTCTCAATCTATCGTTATAAACAAAAAAAAGGTCTACTGAACAGTATATTTCTGAGATGAGGTATTATGTACACTATTTACATTATCCGTCCTCATCTTTGTCGCCATATTTATTACAATGTTTCGGCTGTTGTACGCTCCGGCCTTCTTCAGAACTTGGAGAGAGGAATTAACAGGAGATAATTGATAAATGACATCCATTAAAACATGGCACATGGAACTAGAACAGTCTACCCCAGTGACCGAAACAAAGGGTTCAGTTCGACATTCCAACCACCTGAAGAAGGCCGGAGCGTACAACGGCCGAAACGTTGTAATAAATATGGCGACAAAGATGAGGACAATAGTCCGAATAATGTAAATAGTGTCTGCTGAACTGTTATGCAGTATCAGTCCTCCTATGCGGCAGTGAATGCTGAACGATCTCCTCACAGATGAGGAAAAGACTTAAAAGAAATATGGTTCCATAAATGGATACTGAGAATACCATGGTCTGAACATGTGTTCAACGAGGAAGGTTTAGAGAAAATGGAAACAAGAAGGACACTTATACGTAACATCAGAAAGAGACATTGAAATTTCTAGGGCAATGATAGAGGAAAATTCTATGAAAGGAAATGAGGAAGGAGGACTTTGACACTTACGAGACATTTTTGAAGGCAAAAGAAGCAGGGGGAAACGGTGCGTAGTCTGCCTAATGATCTTTTGTAAAAGGTTGACAGAACATGTAGCGTCCTGGGTAAGACGATAAAATACGTCCAGCAGCAGGGCCTCTGATCGAGAAGTTTTGAGGAGCGTGGAACCACCTCTCAATTGCTGGTGTTCCTAGGTCCACCCTGACCCGGAGTGGTAGCACCTGTTAGGATCCCAGCTATGGGCAAATATTTAACCCCTAAACCGTGGTCAAAACACTATGAAAGTGTAAAAATGGGTTTTTATACCAGTAATACATTTTTGTAAAATATTATCAGCGATGAATTTTTGGAAAAAGAGCATTGTCATCAATACATTTTAAAAAATATTGTCAGCAATGCATTTTTGAACAAAAATATTACCAGCAATAAAAATCTTGTCGGCATTAAATAATCCATTGAGATTGATATGCCGTAAAACAAACCAAACCATAACATGTATAAGGAGAGTGAGCAAAAAGATATTTACCAAGAGTTATAAAGGACAAGAAATTGGGGAGAGCCATGACCGCCAATGTCCTCACGAGTCACGACACATAGAAGAAGCTTGTTTAAGTGGATGGCAGAACAGGGTTTAAGAAAGATAATAAAAAGGCAAAATTGTGAAGGGCCGTGATCGCTTAAATTCTGAAGAGACATGACGCATAGAAGAGGAGGAATGAGCATGTGTAAATGGATGGCAGAACGTAGTTTAGGAAAGATAATAAAAAGATAAAATTTACTAAGAGCTACAAAGGACAGGAAATTGTGGAGAGCCATGATCGCCAACGTCCTGAAAGGAGACAGCACATAGAAGAAGGAGATCAGCGGAAATAAAGCATATTGTATCAATATGGTCAGACAAATAGGTTTAATTTTTTTTATTGTTGTTCCCTCAATACAAGCCCCAAGAACCACTTAAGGTAGAAGGCTATTAAATGAGATTCTTGTAAGGGCGCACACGGAGGAAGCAAGGGGTACATATTATGAGGATATGTTTGATAGATAAGAGTTGACTCTTAACTTCAAGAGATTAAGATTGTTAAGGATCAAGAAAGTAACCACTTCTTTTACTTGCCAGGGGTCAGGTGAGGTGGGGTAGCCGGTTTAGTCGCCGACCACGCGACCACTCAATTTTTTAATTTAGTGTTATTCTTCTCCTAGACCGGGTCCCATTCAAGGCTATAGGGCCCAGTCTGTCCTGCTATTTACTCGTAGCTGGTGATAAAAGAAGAAGCGGGCAACTATTAATTGTAAGAAGTCAGAATGCACAATTGTCAGCAAAAGAGACACCCCAAGGTCTAAGATACATAATGGGGATGTCAAAATCTTTTAGGTATAAAAATTCAACAGTCTGGGTAGTGTAGTTACAGATAAAGCAAACTTTGACAGAGAAACACAAAAGTGTACAGGAATATCAAAAGTTATCTTCCAGAAACTAAGCAAAGTATTAAAACATTGGAAAATTTCATTAGAAGCAAAGTAAAGCTGAACTGCTATGTAATATTTACACTATTTACATTGTTCGGACTGTTGTCCTCATCTTTGTTGTCATTTGCTTTTGTACGCTCCGGCCTTCTACAGGTGATTGGAATTTTGAACCGAAATCTTTATTTCGTCCATTGGGGGTAGATTGTTCTAGTTCCGCGTGCCATATCTCTTTGGGATGTCTCAATGTTCGTTATCTCCCTTTAACTCAACTTTTCAAGTTTTTGTTCACTTCAGCTGTAGCCAGGTATTTGTACATGGAACTAGAACAATCTACCCCGGTGGACAAAATAAAGGGTTCAATTCGAAATTCGAATCAACTGAAGAAATCCGGAGCGTACAACGGCCAAAACGTTGTGTATATATCAACGAAGATGAGGACAACAGTCCAAATACTGTAAATAGTGTAAATGAGGACTTTCTTGTTGCTTTGAGTCAAAAGTCAGTCATTATCTTTTTTCATCTTCACAATTTTCATTTTCGAATACATTCTCTTTTATTCATATCATACATTTCAAAATAAAGTTCGAAATTCCAATCAGAAGGCCGGAGCCTACAACGGCCGAAACGTCAACGAAAATGGGGACAACAGTCCGAACAATATAAATAATGTGAATAATTACAATACCTAATCTCAGAAATATACACAGATCCTGAAGAAGGCCGGGGCGTACAACGGCCGAAACGTCGGGAATATGGCAATAAAGATGAGGACAACAGTCCGAACAATAATACCTCCTCTCAGAAATCTAAACAGATATCGCTATGTAATATCAATCCTATTCTATGGCAGGGAATTTTGGACATCATTACAGATGAAGACAAGACTTGAGATATCAGAAATTTGATTCTTAGAAGAGCGCTGAGAATATCATGGGCAAAACATCTGAGGACGTTTTAAGGAAATTTGGTAAAACAAGGAAACGTATAATTACAATCAGAACGAGACAGTTTGAATTTCTAGGACATATAATGAGGAAAGTCGACCTGGAGAATTTAACACTTACAGGATATATTCAAGGCAAGGGGTAAACAACAAGTAACTTGTTTAACAAGTTTGTGTGACTGTGTCGCGGAATAAAGACAAAAAGTGATGGTAAAGGAAAAAACGTTACTCAGCAATAAAAGACAGGAAGTCGTGGTGAGCCATGTACACCTACTTACTCATAGAGCATGGCATATAAAAAAAGATACACTTAATTAAAAATATATGGTGGCAACCAAAGGAAATGATCCGCATAGGTAAAAATTTCAATTTACTTAATTTTTAGTGAGGCATAGGTATTCAGCTTGAAAGTTCCAGAGCGAATGTTGAACGGTATCCTCAAGGATGAAGAAGAGACCCGAGGCGGCGGGGAGGTGGTTCTACAGAAGGATGCTGAGGATATCATGGACCGAGGATGTGAGCAACGATGAGGTCTTGGAGAGGATGCAAACAAAGAGGAACCTTATGCTTAACATAAGGAAGAGGCAGATGAAATTTCTGCGACACGTGATGAGAAAGGAGGGCGTAGAGAATTTGATACTCACGGGACGAATAAAGGGAAAAAGAGACAGGAGAAATTAGCGCATGACATATGTGGAGGATTGGGCAGGTGGTTGGCGGAGCGAGGTTTGGCCGAGTTAACAGAAACACAAAACCTGTTGAGAGTCACAAGGAGTAGGTGGAGGTGGAGGGCCATGATCACCTACGTCCTGAAAAGACACGGCACATAAAAATAAGTTCCAGGCGTAGTTATCTGTGGTCATTCAGAATTATCTAAGTTGTTGCATTCACATAGTGTATCTCTTCCCTGTACTGTGTGTGAACATCGTACAGGGGGAGATACAGACTTGAACGTATCACGATACTGAAAGCAAGGCATCCATAAGTTATGAGCCACTTGACACCTCTCAAGATAAATATCCTTCCAGATTAAGATACGCATGCAATTTTCTCATGTTAAATGATTAAACACAGATTGCATAAATTCTGAAACCTTCAGCTTGTCTTTTTAGCGGAGTTAAATTTCGAAACGGGAAGAGTGGGTTTGGAGAACAGGATGAAGATTATCGCAACATCACAAGGAATTGGTCAACGTGAAATCATTAAGAGCTTAGAATACCAAGGACCATTCTCCAAGTCAGCTCAGAAGAAGAAACCTGTTGATGCTAGAAACGGTCGTGTATGAAAAGAGATTGGTAGACCTTCGAAATTAGACAAAAGTGATAAAAGGAAGTTAGTGAGGTTATCGGTCATGCATAGCTCGTCAAGCAATGGATGAAATCAACATTACTACACCGAAGTGCCAATTCATACATTAAGAAAATTGAGGGGGGGGCCTCGACGTAATGTAATGGTTAGCAAGCTTGTCTCGCTAGATCAATAACGACTGAACAGTGAGTTCGATCCTCACTAGGTGCCTCATACTTTCAGCCTTGTACCACATCTAAGCTATGCTTAATAAATCACTAGGGCACTTCGACGTGGTGTAATGGTTAACAAGCTTGTCTCGCTAGATCAATAATGACTGAATAGTGAGTTCGATCCTCACTAGGTGCCTCATACTTTCAGCCTTGTGCCACATCTAAGCTATGCTTAGTAAATCACTAGGGCATCAATGTGGTGTAATGGTCAGCAAGCTTGCGTGATGGGACCCCAGCACATTTTAGTCACATTCTTCGCGATGCACTGGTTGACATTGTTATGGAGTGGTTTCACAGTGAAGGCTTGTATTTGTACTAAGTCGGTCCTAAAATAGGTTCGACGACTAACGGTCGTCCGGCATCGACTGACTGACCGAACCACTGAGCGACCCCTACTACTCCTAGTTATTATAGGTGGGAGAGTCTACTAACTATAGAATAGGTGTGTTCCACTATAACAGACATCTACTATGAAAGATGGATTGGTAGGAGAGGATGTGTTCCATGGCCTGCACGTTCCCTCCCCCCTTTGGATTTTTATCTGTGGCCCACCTAAAAAAATTGGTTTTTGCAGCAGGCATTAATAATGCAGAGACCTTCATCAACGTATCATTGTTGCTGTGTCGAGGTATAATGATGACCTTTTGGACATATGTTTATATGGACATTTTACCTTGTTTTGGTGTCAGGAACCTGCTACCAAAGTTTCTAAAAGTAATATTAGAGTGTACATTTAACTACGTTTATCGTAAACTTTAAACTTAACTCAAAAACGAAGGATTTACGGATGTATGTTTATATGGACTTTTGTCTTTCTTTTGGTGTGAGGAACCTGCCCCAAAGCTTGTAAAAGTGTTTCTGATACACCATATATATATATATATATATATATTAAGCTGCCATTAAACCATATCGAAGTGCCCTAGTGATTTAATAAGCATAGCTTAGATGTGGCACAAGGCCGAAATTATGAGGCACCAAGTGAGGATCGAACTCACTATTCAGTCGTAATTGATCTAGCGAGACAAGCTTGTTAACCATTACACCACGTCGAAGTGCCCTAGTGATTTACTAAGCCTAGCTTAGATGTGGCACAAAGCCGAAAGTATGAGGCACCTAGTGGGGATCGAACTCACTATTCAGTCGTAATTGATCTAACGAGGCAAGCTTGCTAACCATTACACCACGTCGAGGTGCCCTAGTGATTTACTAAGCATAGCTTAGATGTGGTACAAGGCCGAAAGTGTGAGGACTTATATATATATATATATATATATAAATTCAATCTTTAAAAAAAAATATAAATAAATAAATAAAAAAACGCCTAAATTAAGAGTGCTCAATACAAATTTCATAAAACAAAAATGTAGGGCAAGTTAAGAGTTAAGATATAAAATATCCGAAACATTGACCTTCCTGAAACCCCAGTTTCTACCAAGATGGCTTCGTCAGGCAGTAAGGGAGTAAAATTTGGTGGGAGTAGTTAATTGTTTGACGCAGCATAAAAAGCAATGTTGCAAGAAAGTTGATAAACATCGATGGAACACTGAACAGGAAAAATATATTATATTGTCTAATAAGCGGGACTTTAGCAAAATGTCCCATTTAATACAGAATATAGCAGAAGATGAAATATCCCAAGATGACAGATCACTTTGCCACACATCGCGTCTAGCGAAGAAGTTTCTCACTAATGAACGCATTTTAATCTTACAAGATTGGCCTTCCCAAAACTCCGACTTAAACATAATTGATTCTATGTGGAGAGATTTGTGCATAAGAAAGACAAGCAACTTGCAAGAACATTGGTTTTACTGCCAGGAGGAATGGTGGATGATTAAGTTGCATTTCTACATCCCAAGTCGAGTTGTGCCAATGGGAGCAGCCATATTTAATACGGATTACGACTTTTAATATCCTTAAATACATTTATTTTGTGCAATTTTAGTTTTTCTTCCGTCAATAAAAGCTGTTAATTCTACATTTGTATTCGTGGCTCATAACATTTTGTTTGCCATATTTTCTGTACTATGATGCGTTCTGCTTTGTATCTCGCTTCATGCTCGGTTCATGTATTCTAAATGAACACGGATACTACTGCTGATAATACATTGCCGAATATTTAAAACCTCTTCGTAAAAATTAGGTAAATTGATGTTTTCCCCCAGGTGGATTATTTCTTATGCTCTCCACTGCACATTAACACAACCTCGGTTTATCCTTATATCTATCTATCTCTGTTCCTATCTATCTATCTATCTATCTCTGTTCCTATCTATCTATCTATCTCTGTTCCTATCTATCTATCTATCTATCTCTGTTCCTATCTATCTATCTATCTATCTCTGTTCCTATCTATCTATCTATCTATCTCTGTTCCTATCTATCTATCTATCTATCTCTGTTCCTATCTATCTATCTATCTCTGTTCTATCTATCTATCTATCTATCTATCTATCTCTGTTCCTATCTATCTATCTATCTATCTCTGTTCCTATCTATCTATCTATCTATCTATCTCTGTTCCTATCTATCTATCTCTGTTCCTATCTATGTCTCTTCATATCTATCTATCTATGTCTGTTCCTATCTACCTGTCTGTTCCTATCTATGACTCTTCATATCCATATCTCTGTTCATATCTATCTATCTATCCATGTCTGTTCATATCTATCTATCTATCCATGTCTGTTCATATCTATCTATCTGTGCTTATAATTTTTTTTATGTCTGTTCATATCTATCTATATATCTATGTTCATGAGCCAAAAATGCAAATTACAGGTCGCAAATAATAAAATCAAGCAGGTACAGAAATTTAAAAATCTGGAAGTTGTTCTAACAGAGAATGGAAATTGTGACACTGAGATCCGAAGACGTATTGGGATGGCCAAAGATGCATTCCAAAATCTAAGCAAAGTATTAAGACACAGAAAAATTTCGTTGGAAACAAAGAAACGAGTATTGAACGGTTACGTTATATCTGTCTTCCTGTATGGCAGAAAATCTTGGACAATCTCCACGAAGATGAAGAAGACACTTGAAGCAACAAAAATGCGGTTCTACAGAATACCATGGGCCGAACATGCGAGCAACAAGGAAGTTTTGGAGAGAATGGATGCAAAAAGGAAACGTATACATAACATCAGGAAGAAGCAGCTGACATTTTTGAGGCACGTAATGAGGAAAAAAGGGTTTGGAAAATCTGGTACTCACAAGACAGATTGAGGGAAAGAGGGACAGGGAAATCAGCGCGTAACATACTTGATGAGCTTGAGTAATTGGATGGCAGAACAGGGTTTAGGAGAAATAACAAAAAGACAAGACTTATTAAGACCTATAAGGGACAAAAAAACGTGGAGGGCCATGATCGCCTACGTCCTGAAGGAAGACAGTACATAAAAGAAAATCTATTTAATTTACGTTTTGTGTTATAAAGACATGCTATTTTATATTAGAATTTTGTTCAATTTCTTGCGCATTTCGCCTTATCCCAAAGCTTGCTTGCCTTATTTTTTGTATTACGATGCGTTCAGGCCTAAGTCTCTCTTCGTACTGGGTCTGTATATGAATGATCACATATACTACCCCTGAAAATACTTTGTCGAATATTTGAAACCTCTACGTAAAAGTTATGTAAATCGATATTTTGTTTTGGTGGCTACATTCTACTGCAAGCCATTGTATTTTATATTTTACTCGTATTTCTCGAAAGACAGAATTTCTTATGAAAAAGAATTGTTTTCTCGTACCTTTCTTACCAATCGTTGCTCAAGTGACACATTTGTGAAATCGAGCTGTAATTCATTATCAACATCTGATAGTTTTGCCAGAACAATCGTCATTTTTAGTAATTGCTTTTTTCGCCGTTTCTGTTATATTAATTACACCCCAGAACAAATTCCCAAGTTTTAACAAACATATATTCTCTTGACCCCAGTTAAAACTGACGTCTTCTTTCATCTATATAGAGTTATTCAAAAAGAAAGAACAGATTTTGAAAATTTTATACAAACAAATGCTAAGAGATATAAACACATTCTATACATTACTGGATAGGGAGAGGTTCAAAGTTTATTATTTTAAGGTTGTTCAAGGTGTATGCACTCAACATGAGTAGCATGTGTTGTGCAACAAATATCGAAGCGGTATTTTACTTCTTGCCACAATCGAATCAATTGATCTGTGGATATTGGCTTCACAACTTCAACAATTCGATGTTCAAGAGTAGCAGGCATAGATGGAACAAACCCTCCTTCTTTTATATACCTCCTCAGATAAAAATCGGTTGGAGTAAAATCTGGTGACCAGAGAGGTTACAGACGATGAATAAGATCCTTTTTTTCCACAAATTATAACAATTTAATTAATTATTAATAATTGCAACAGTCCAACTGATGCTTATTTTAAATCGGTTTTATGAAGTTAAACCTTAAAAAAAAAAACTGATTGAAAAATAAATTTCTTTTCATTTGGTAAATTTATCTGGTTGCGTTTTACTTTTTTTTTGGTGGGGGGAGGGGAGAAAAGGGTAATAGCGCCAGGAATTGAACGAAATAATTTAATGTTGCCGGCAATCGTATTTGGTATCCAAGTGTAGAGAATTCAAACCGTCACTTAGAAAAAAATATTTCAAAATATAATAGGCAAAATTCATCTTACCCCAATCCATATATACAAAGGGTTATTCAAAAAGATCAGATTTCGAAGATTTAACAAACAAAAGCTAAGAGATATAAACACATTCTACACATTACTAGATA
Organism: Acanthosepion pharaonis; assembly: GCA_903632075.3. Taxonomy (NCBI): domain Eukaryota; kingdom Metazoa; phylum Mollusca; class Cephalopoda; order Sepiida; family Sepiidae; genus Acanthosepion; species Acanthosepion pharaonis. Next base: position 1,716,120 of record CAHIKZ030003065.1, on the reverse strand, counting down.
GGGATAGGTTCAAAGTTTATTATTTTAAGGTTGTTCAAGGTGTATGCACTCAACATGAGTAGCATGTGTTGTGCAACAAATATCGAAGCGGTATTTTACTTCTTGCCATAATCGAATCAATTGATCTGTGGATATTGACTTCACAGCTTCAACAATTCGATGTTCAAGAGTAGCAGGCATAGATGGAACAAACCCTCCTTCTTTTATATAACTCCACAGATAGAAATCGCATGGGGTTAAGATCTGGTGACCTGGGAGGCATCAGATGATGAACAAGGCCATCGTTTTATAACATTATATTTAATTATTTATTTTAATAATTTTGTACCTTTTCCTATCTAAAATAATATAATAATATAAAATAATATACTTGTAGTGGATCTAAGAAGATTGCGTGAATATTTAAGATTGTGCTGTAAATAGAATATGCAATATCCACAAACATAAATTATAAGAAATGGCCAAATGGTAACGATATTCAATCACGACAAAAAATACATGTTTGAAACAACAGATTAAATTTTATATACACAATTTACAATTTCTTTGTTTGTAATAATGTGTGCAAAGGTATATTTTAGAGAAAAAGTTCTTTAATTTTTTGGAAATGTTCAATGTCTAAAAAAGTTATCTGCCTTTGATTAAAAAGGTTGAATTTAACTTAGACAAAAGATTTTTCTATGAAAGATATTGAGTGAAAAAGTTTGTTGTGTAAATTTTTCTAATCTCTCATAAAGGAAGTTTGCTTCTTTGGCGGCACGTAATTCCCGTGTGTATCTTTCGCGTGTGTGAGTCTCAAATATGATGAAAATTCGTTTACTATTTCTATTTATAGCTTTTTTAAACAACGAAATCGGCTCCAACAGGGCTTGGTAGCTGTTCGAATTTTTCTGAGAAATGCGTGGGCGAATGTTGTGTTTTTTTTTTATTTTTAGCCAATAGGATTTCTTGAAACATTTAAATTAGGGATGAATTTGAGAAAGATTTTTTTTTACATCAATTGAGCCTATTTTTGCACAAATTTTGATTGTTTTGTTATGGAAATTTCTCGAAACTTATTTTTATTTAACAACCAATGAAATTCAAGAAAATGTTTGAAATTGAATTGAGGGTTACTAAATACTGAATGTATTTTTGTCTCTTAGCATTTGTTTTTATTAAATTTACGAAGTCTGCTCTTACTTGTTTAATAATTCTGTATACTCCCGGCCACTTTGCTTAAATCAAGCGATTTCCACAAAAGATAATTCTCTTTTTTTATTGTGTGTCACTCCATGCAAGGTAGAAAAGCCACTAAGATACAAGGGGTTACTGAGTGTAGAAGAATTAGGGACAGGAACATTAAGACAGCGACTGACATTGCATTTAAAGATTTGAAAATTAAAGTTGGTTGAAAAGCATGGAAGGGAGTTCCACAAGAGAGAAATGCGAGAAAAGAAGCTTTTAGCATTTAATTAAGGTTACACCTAGCCAGCTCAACTGTAAATTGATGAGATCTCGATGCCAGTGTCGTAATGCGCTTAAATTCCAAAAGTCTAGGTACCATTGCGAAGATCTCATTCGAAATGCGAGAGAAGAAACAGTTAGCATAGAACTTAGTTACATTTTTTTAAGCTTTGCACTCCAAGCAAGGCGGGAGTGACACTAGCACGCAAGGGATTACAGAGAATGAGAGCAAGAGCAAAGAGGCGTGATAGCGGAAATGATGAAGAGAAGGGCGGGGAATTAGATCAAGGCATCTGGAGATGTCGATTAACATTGCATTTGAATATTTGAAGATTATAGCTATCAGGGAAGCAAGTAAGAGGAAGGAAAGTGTGAGACATGAAGCTATTGGAGTAGAAGAGACGGCTATATTTAACCGTTTGGATGGTGAAAGGGTGGGATTGAGATGCCGACCTCGTAGATTTTAAATTCATTTTAACGAAAATAGTTCGTCGGGCAGTTACCGTGAAAGTATTTTATAGAAAAGACAGAGGGAAGTGACGGCACGTCTGTGAGAGTAAACGAATGCAATAGATTTTTTGACAACCACATTGCATATCAGTCTCTGGATTTTGTCGAGGACCCTAAGACGTACAGCGGGTGACCCAGACTATATATGACAGCAGTATTCCATGCAAGGGTGAATGGTTGATTTATAGATTTGAAGGATGGACTCGGGCGAGAAAAACTTTCTGGCGCGACATAGAGAACCAACTTTCCTTGTGGTAGACGAAGGTATTGATTCAATGTAGGTACCTTCACGAGATTGCTAAAAAAAGAGCATAGTCTGACGAAAATGACGCCAAACTTGACGAAAACAAAACTTTATCGTCTAAATGTTTATGTTATTATTAAAAGGAAAGATCAAAGTATTTTGGGGGTATTTTTTTTTTACATTTTTTAATCGTTCCTAGCACGTCTACAATTTTCGTTAAAAATCTTGTCTTTTTTGAGTCAGAAAAATTGACAGATAATCAATCATTTCAATCATTTTTTTCCATTTAAAAAAAATGAAAATCTCAGTTTGAAATTCTTTTAAAAATCAATTAAAATTTAAAACTATTTTAAATTCTTTTAAAATCAATTTCTACGCTGAAGAACTAATAATTTTTTAAAAACTTAATTTTATTGAAAGCGCTCAATTATGTTTACGGAGAAAACAAATTATATTTTTTTTTTTGAAAAAATTTTCTTAACTCCAGTTTCTACGCTGAAAATATAAATGAAAGGTAATTTTTATAGGTTTTTTTTAAAATAAAACAAATCATATCATAAAATTTCGCGTCACTTGACAGGTGTTGAATGACGTTATTGACGGATTACCCCCCTTAAATAATTTATTGTAAAAGGAAGGAGAGAAGTTTTTAATTTTATTTACATTTAAGTGAAACTTTGAAATTTTAAATTCGTTCAAAAAATAAAATTTAGTTCGTTATTTTAATATCATGAAATCTTTATTTTTTAAAAATTTCAAAACTCAATAATAAAGAAATTCAATCGGTTTAGGAGATTTTGCGTGAGGAATTGGCTTTCAGCTTTTCATTGGCAATAAAATTTTATTTAATTTCAAATGCTTTTATATTAAATATATGTTTTCTGAAAGCAAAAATTTTTTCGATGAAAAAAAATTTTTTAATACAAAAATTTCTTATTTCGATTAAAAATAAATTTAAGTTAAAATAAGTTAAAAAGCATTTTGAGATAGATCTGATTAAAAAAATTTAATCAGAAGATCCCCACTAAGAAAATTTTGTGTATCGGCTGTAATTAAAAATTAATATATTATTGCGTTAGGTTAACATTTTCTTAAGGCCTTTACTTTTTAATGTGGAATTTAATTTACTTTTCAATTTCAACTGAACAAGTATCAGTATCATCTTATGAAATTTATATGATCTTATTTTTATATTAATCTATACGACATTTTTCCATAAATGAAATATCAAATTTCAAATAACAGTAAATGATAATACTGATACTTGTATTTTAGGGTACCCTTCTCACTTGAAATTGAAAATGATTATTCATCATAACGTAAAAGGTAAGTACAAAAAAAAAAAAAAATTAACCGCTTCTTCCACACTTTTTTCCGTAGAACAAATTAAAATTCGCCTTCAACATTCTCAAAGTCAAAGTTTAATTTTTTTATTTTCCATTTTTTCTAAATTTAAAATTACAAATAAAAAAACATTATAATTTTAATTTTCTTAAAAATAAGTTTGAAAAAAATGATAATTGATTTTAAAAAAATTTCACCAGATTTCCAGTTTTTTTAAATGGAAAAAAATGGTCAATTTGCTGATAGATCGAAAATTTCGGACGTACTTTAAAAAAAATGGTCTTTTGAAAGAATATTTTTCGTCATAGTTACAGCCCGATTATAAATAGAACAAAATTAAAGGATTTCTTAATTATAATGCGGATGTTGTGATTAGTCAAAACGATACAATTTACAACGCGCTAAAAAAAGATCTCTCTCATAAGGACATTTACGAAATTGAATGCGGCTTTTAACTAATTTTATAATATTTTAACAAATGTAAAAATCTATTATCATTAAAGAAATAACAAATAATTGTATTGTATTTTTCATCGAAAAAATTTTTTGCTTTCAGAAAATATTGTCCATATTCATAAAAACAAATAAAAACATTTGAAGTTAAATAATATCTTTGTTTTATTGAGTTTGTATGTTACAATTCAGAGCTGATTTTTAGGTAGGGGGGTCCAATTAAAAAGAAATACATGATTTGCTTTCCTTAAAGCCTTGTGCTTTTAACTAATATAATCACTAAACTGAACGCGACTGAATTTCTGGAGTTTTCATAAAATTAGTTGGGGGGGGGGGTAATAAATATAAAAACATATTTTTTCCATGACCTTAAAAAAAGTAAACATATTTAAAATAATTTTCATCATCTGTGAATAGTTTCTGAAAGTTTCATTAACATCCGACAATTATTTTTATTTTTGCAAGATTTTCCAAATTAATGTCTGTCATACAAAAAAAAAAAAAAAAACATGCTAAAAATTGTATATGTTATTTTACTAGTTCCGGTGATACAAAGAGAAAGTTTTTTTCAATCAAAATTTAGAATGTTCTAAAAAGAAGGAAAAAATTTTTAAAAATAATTAAAATAAACTTTGGTCTTTTTAATAATAACAAACATTTAGACGATAAAATTTTGTTTTCGTCAAGTTTGGCGTCTTTTTCATCAGACTATGCACTTTTTTTAGCAATCTCATGAAGTTACCTAATTCAATGTAATTGTTCCATCTCTTGGGAAAGATTGTTTGCACTTTGGGGGAAAAGATCAATGAACACAATCGACTCACAGAATGTCTATTATTTTTAATTGACAAATTATAATTATTGAACAATAACGATCAAATGCAGCTTTTCAAATTGCAATGGCTTACCTTTATATGAAGCTGCTCGTTCCTATTATTTTAAAAAGAATGGCAGTCCCAAGACATCAACATCGTAAGCTCACAACTCCCGAAAAAAACAAAACAAACCATTTTTCTGCTTCCACAACGTTCAAATCTACCGCCATAACTCAAAAAGTGATCTTCATTTCTCGAGAGTTCTTCCTTCCCCAAGTGGAGGTAACCTCTTAAAATAATATGGTGATTTTCTAAGCGTAGCTTAGATGTGGCACAAGGCTGAAAGTACGGAGCACCAATTGAAGATCCAACTCACTACTCAGTCGTAATTGTTCTAGCGAGACAAGCTTGCTAACCATTACACCACGTCGAGGTGCCCACCTCTTAAAATAATATGTGCAATTATTTTTTTTTTATTTTGCAGAGGAAGAGAGAAAATATATAATTAACATTAATAGATTCATGTTTAAAAGTAAATTTTCTACCTAAATACATTGAATAAAGTGTTTCTAAACGAAGTTTATAAAAGACAGAACCATAGATCACTCTGTGAGGCTCAAAACCAATACAGAATTAATAGGCCATGGCACAGGTTTGCTAACAAATTCTCTACTGCAAGATGGCAATAATTGCATAACTGTGACTTTGTGTTTTCTCCGAACGTGGATTCTACATTCTCGCGTGGATGTAAGACATTCTCTGTTCTCCCCTCTCGGGTGGGTGCTTATATCTCCTCCCATCATCCAGTTTGTCCCACGAGTGCAAATCCTTAGCGCAGCTAGACCGACCATCTGTTTATATATCAAAGACAGGCACTGAAATCCAGTGAAGGCGCGGATCTGCACCTGGCAGTTAGGAGGACATTCCTCATGTCAACGCGCTGATGCATCTCGCTTTTTCGACCACAAAGAATATTTTGGCATCGTCTAAGTTGATCCACATACTACGGGTGCTCTTTCTATGGCAGCCTTGGACCAAACGGAAGTAAGTTTAGTAAGATTACATGGTGCCTAATATGATAATTGCTTGAATCAACTGGCAGAACTATTAGCTAGTGAAGTGACTTTGAATTTTGGGTGCTCTTCACTCTAGCCTTGTATCAGACTAAACATTTCCTTGATATTTGTTATCGTTAAACAGACCAATAAAACACGAGACTGGATCTCTAAGACAGTGTTTCCCAACCTTTTTAGGCAACGGCTCACCCCGGAGAAAATGAAAATACCACGGCATACTTAGCAAGATTTTTAAAGACTATACATTTAAATGTTATGAAATAAAACCACAAACTAAAAAAAAATACACACAAAAATACGAACTTAATTTATTTCAATGTTTGTATTCAACTATGCAGTTTATTTAGTGTGAAACCTGTGCCTGGTGTGTTTTCGTAATTTCTTCAATGTTTGGTCGAACGTTCGATAAATATACTCTCATTTCTTCTTCAGTTGAGTTCAGTCTTTCTTACTTCTTATTTTTTTATGTTATTTAGGTTTGAGAAGCCTAATTCACCACATCAATAAGAACTAGAAAATTGCAATAAAACTAATAAAACCTTTTTAACTAATGTGGGATAAAAAGTTTAATACTTATTTCTTTATTCAAATACTAACGCTGTACTGTTACTACTCCTACACACACACACACACACACATATATATATATATATATATATACAGGTGTACCTCGTCTTACGTCGTTAATTGGTGCCAGAGATTACGACTTGGGTCGAAAAACGACTTAAGTCGAAATAACCACACCATAAACCGCAAATAAATACTCCCCATTGCCTATTACAGTATTTATGTTATGTACATACAGTATTCTGAATAAAATAATTAATTTCCATCTTATCTCTCACCGATATAGCACTTTCTCTTAACATTAGCACTTTCACCGGGACTTTTCTTCGGAGCCATGGCAAAAAAATGTATTCTAAATCACAATTGAAAGGCATTGAAAGAACGTCAACGGCAAAGCACAGACGTAAACAAGTGTGAATTCAAAATTGGTGTTGGTGCGTAAGACAATGTACGAATGCCGCCTGTCGGCAGGAATTTGAAATATGAATATCTGCTGAACATAGTTCATTATACCATTTTTTGTTTTTGATTATATTATGATAACACACACACACACACACATATATATATATATATATATATATATATATATATATATATATATAGTTTTGATTATATTATTTTAAAATTTATTTAAATATGATTTTATATGTGTTTATTGTTATTTTAGTGTTTTGATGTTTTTAATATTTTTAACGGCCGACGTAAACTCGAGTAAAATGACGTAAGGCGAGTTTTATTTTTCCATATAATATTTAAGAAAAACCGACGTATCTTCGAAAATGACTTAACTCGAAACGATTTAAACCAAGGTGTGTGTATATATATGACGTGACAATATTTCGCGTCACACTTAAGAGGACCGCGGCAAGGCGGTTGAGCATCACTGTCCTAATACTTGAGATTGTTTACTCAGTTCCAGACTTCGTCAATTAATGTCAGTTGTTATTGGCTTTTCTTGAAATCAGATGAAAAATCGGAGATATTTCAGTGGAAATTTCACTTTATAAAATTATAATTATACAGTGTAACCCGGATGTAAGAGAGTTGTCGGGACCGGAGAAGAAGTCTCTTATATCCGAGTTTCTCTTATATCCGGGTTTGATCTATTTTATATACATTAACACAGGCTCTAATTTGGGACCGGAGAAAATCTCTCTTATATCCAGGTTTCTCTTATATCCGGGTCTCTTATATCCGGGTTACACTGTAGTTTAAATATCCGCAAAAATAGTGTGTCAGTTTAAACTGACTCCAGGAGAATACGGATTAAAAGGATACTTTCATTTGTCCATATATTGTGGTTATTTTGCTCAAAGTTCGTATTTTCTTGTTTTCAGATGAAAACTTGGAAATCATACAACATATTTCAGTGAAATTTTCATTTTCTGAAATCGTAATTTTCATCATCATTTCAAAATATGAGAAAAATGATGTCATCAGTTTAAAATGACGCCAGTGGGGATATGTGTTAATAATAGTACCGAAGAACAAGAATAGCAATATTACCAATTCAGATACGTCAAAGGGAAGCCAGAAAAAGACATTAATAAAATGGAAAAGATAAATGACCTTGAGTTAATAAGGAAAAATGGAAATCGTGATGTTACTTCTATCTTTGCCAAGAACGAATTTTTCGATCATACGAAATCTGAACAAAAAGTATTGAGACTGTTGCTATAGAAACGGAGCTAAAGTACGCAGTGTGAAGCCGGTTGGCACAGATTGACCTTGAAATCTGTCGAGCATATAGCCTAAGGTATAACGTCGTCGCTCACTTCCGTTGTGTATAGCGTTGCTTGGAAGGAGAGTATGTAGAATGTAGTCGTCTCATCACACCACAGAGGTTTCATCAGTGACCATGGTTTGTGCAACAGTTTTTAGCCAAGGCAACCAGATCCGACAACCACTATATTCCTCAGATCTCACCCTTTGCAATCTTTTCCGCATAAAAATTAAATTTAAATCGAAAGGAACAAAATTTTAAGACGTCGAAGAAATTCAAGAGAATGCGTGTAGGCAGCTGCTCGCTATCCCCAAAAAGGTGGTCCAGGAATGTTTCCGCAATGGAAACGAAGATCGATAAAGTGTGTGGCTTCAGAAGGGGACTACTTCGAAGGTGATTAAATGCCGCATTGATATATGTTGTAGTTTCCTTTTTATAGAACCAGTCCTGATACTTTTCGTTCAAACCTCGTATAACTTTTTATTACAGTATATATTGTTAAAATGTTCTAATTTATTTTTACTTATTGCTGTTAATCCTATAACGATATTCCTGGGTTTGAAGAACCCAAGTGTACCTTGCACGTCTCTGATTTTAATTCGAATAAAATACATTCTGTACATTTATTTTAAACTGGCCTAGAAGCCGCTCGTTGGGCGGATTTTAGGTTAGCTCCTGCGGAGGTTTTTTGGGCCTTCAGCCTTTTATCTTCAGCGTCCTATGTACGTAAAGTTATAAGAATTTAAAAATAATAAAATTATTTTTGTCTTTATGCGACACCTTAATTCGACATAATCTTTCTTCTTATACGCAACTGATTGTTTACATTTATTTCGCGCCTAATTTTTATTTTCTTTTAAAATCACCATTCTTTAATGATCTCTTCACATAAAGTCACTTTTAAAAGACATTAGGGAAGTCGAACTATGTAATATTTTGAACACATCACATTATGTGAGGTAGAATAAGAAAAAAATGAGCAATGTACCGTGCCCCGTTTAAATTTAATTACAGTTTAATTAGGCGATAACAATTGCAATTGCGACGAAAAGCGAATTAAAGTTAAACCTCTAATAAAGAATTGTTTTTTCTTTTAAACCTTTCACTCTGTTCCATATTTAAATTTAATTTTAAATGAGTGATTTACTTACTTTTTAATTGCGTGTTACTTGAGGTTCGTCGAGATCAAAAAACGGATGGACGGGTAGACACACGTACACTGCGCTTTATATAGATTTCTATGCATTGTCTGTTAGCTAAACTTGTTCATACCTGATACTGCAGGAAAGAAAAGCAACTACGATTTTTGTTCGTTATTTTTTCCAATAAATTCTGTAGCATGTGAATTTTTCAATGATCTTTTACTGACTGTCTGGAAAAAACATTTATTGTTCCCCCATAGTTCGAATTTATTTGATGTTGAAATGAATTCTAAATATCTTTTTAGAACACATCTATTTCATAAGATAACATTTTTATATTTTAGTTTATTTGAACTACGGTTCTTTTTTATCGTTTCACCCGAAGCAAGGCGATAATGCCACTAAGATGCGAGGGGGTTACATAAAAAGAGCGTGAGAAGACTAGTGAGGAAAAATGAGGAAAGGGACAATAAAGGAACAGGATCCAGAAAGACAGATGATAGGTTGCATTCAAATCTTTGAAGATTCTTCTTAGCAGGGAAGCAAGAAATCGAAAGCTAGTTCCACAGTCGAGAAAAGAAATTATTAGAACAGAACTGATTGTTGTTGCATCTTTTGCTAATTCAATAGTATAACGATGAGACCTAGTTGCTAATCACGTAATAATACGCTTAAATTCGTGCAGACGAGGTATGAAGGAGAACAGCTCACCAGAACATCAAAATATTTGTTTATTGTTCTAAATGATAAGCATTTTCATAATTATTATTATTATTCTAGCCATTAAGCATTTTCATATTTATTATTACAGCTCTAGCCAATAAGTATTATCATATCTATTATTATTGTTCTAGCCAATAAGCATTATCATATCTATTATTACTGTTCTAAACAATAAGCATTTTCATAATTATTATTATTGTTCTAGCCAATAAGCATTATCGTATTTATTATTATTGTTCTAGGCAATAACCATTTTCATATTTATTATTATTGTTCCAGCCAATAAGTATTATCATATCTATTATTGTTCTAGCCAATAAGCATTATCATATTTATTATTATTGTTCTAGCCAATAAGCATTATCATATCTATTATTATTGTTCTCGCCAATAAGCATTATCATATCTATTATTATTGTTCTCGCCAATAAGCATTATCATATTTATTATTATTGTTCTAGGCAATAACCATTTTCATATTTATTATTATAGTTCTAGCCAATAAGTATTATCATACTTATTATTATTGTTCTAGCCAATAAGCATTATCATATCTATTATTACTGTTCTAAACAATAAGCATTTTCATAATTATTATTATTGTTCTAGCCAATAAGCATTATCGTATTTATTATTATTGTTCTAGGCAATAACCATTTTCATATTTATTCTTATTGTTCTAGCCAATAAGTATTATCATATTTATTATTGTTCCAGCCAATAAGTATTATCATATCTATTATTGTTCTCGCCAATAAGCATTATCATATCTATTATTATTGTTCTAGCCAATAAGCATTATCATATTTATTATTATTGTTCTAGCCATTTTCATATTTATTATTATAGTTCTAGCCAATAAGTATTATCATACTTATTATTATTGTTCTAGTCAATAAGTATTATCACAAGCTAATTTTGTTTATCGTTTAATGCACCAAAATGGTGTATAAAGAAATTTCCAGTCCAATCAGCCCATCGGTTTCCATCTAATTTTTAATTAAGCGTAAATTGGCAAAAAACACTCTCTAAAAGGGAGATAACTGAAAATCTGTTAACTGCTAATGACAACCATTTCTCTTAACCTTTTTGCACTGTTCTTAATCAGTCATAGTGGCATATCACTGATGATAATTGAATAATAATTTATAATTAAATTTAGTGATAATTAGCTTTGTAAATAATTACAAATTCTCTAAATGGAAAGTGACTTGACACTAAGACAATACTGACAAAAGCAGCATTTAAGTGTGTTAGACATGAAAATATATTTTTAGTGCTGATTTTTAAAAAAAATCTAGTATATGTAGGGAATGTTTTGCCTTTTTGTCTGTATCTTACTGCCCACTGGTTTGATCGCTATTCCATCATGCTTTTGTCATTATCGGCACTAACAAACTCGACATTTCTGGTGATACTATAGTCTGAAGATTTAGATATGGAGAGATGGTAATGTGGCTGTAGATTTATAAACCCAAGCCTTCCATGGCTAAAATGATTAAGGCATTGACCATGAAAGATGATTTTCCAGGAGGGCAGAGTCTCGTTCGGGGTGGTTAACTGCCCCTGAACCCGTTTATGCGGATTCAAAGAGGGAATATTTTTGGCCGAGCCTACGGGCTCGGAGATCCCACATTAAACCCGGCCTTGTGCGACATGTAACCCTCGTGGTGGGGGGTAGCTAAATATCACTTTATTTATATGTAATTTCTTGTTTATTTTTTGTTTTCATTTGTTTTTTATGTAACAGTAAATGTAATAAGCTAAAGATCATAAAAATATTTGATGTTCCAGCACATGGACCTCCACAACGTCCTATCCTTTGTAACTCTTAGCAATATTTTTCTTTTTTGCTATCTCTCCCACCCCAGTTCTGCCATTTATTCTCACAAGTTAACCAGATCTGTTGCCTGCTGTCTTCCCATAACTTTTGATATTTACATTTGATATATCCTGTGAGTGTAAAATTCTCCAAGCCCTCAGTCTTCATTATGTGCTTAAGAAACTTCAGCTCTTTCTAATTCTAAGTACATGCCCTTCTTGTTTCCATTATCCTTATGATCCTTTCATTGATTACGTGATACATCCATAATATTCTCAGTATCCTTCTGTAGAACCACATTTCTGTGGCCTCTCGTCTTCTGTGAGCAAATTGGCCCACATGCACTGCCATATAAAAAGATTGATATTCTATAGCGATTAGGAAGGAAGCACTCATCAATACAGGACTGAGTGAAAATCAAGGCGATCTTTAACCCGGATCAAGGTTTGCCTTAGTGATAATAGATACTAGAGTTGAGAAACCTATTTTCCCAAAAAATTGTTTTAATGGAAAGATTTTATAAATTTCAACCGACAGAAGCACTGGCTGCTCGGTGAATGAATGCCACATGTTTCCTTATAAGGAAACAGTTAATAATACTAAACACTTCAGTGTATGGATCACTAAATATTAAGCACTTCAGACAGCTTGAGACTTTGATATGGATGCCATGCGTGGTGCAAACCTGTTCAGAAATATGTTATTTGTATACAACCATTTTCCTAAAATCAAAAGGTGCAAAAGGCTTTGAGTGTGTAAAACCTTAGGGTCTTGTCAAAGATTATCCTTCTTTGAATATTGTGATTCTGTAGCACCAATCCACAAACAAAGAACTGTATCAACTAAGAGAAACCCCATTACTTGAGGACTACCAACAGCAGCAACAACTAAAATGGATAGCATATGTAACTTGAAGAGAAAATAATGACATAATCAAGATGTTGACATTCCACACTACTTCAAACAAAAGGTTTGGAAACCCCTCAAACAAAAAGGATAACAGCAGCTACTGGGCTTGAGAAAAAAATAATGACATAATCAAAATCATCACACTACTTCAAACAAAAGGTTTGGAAAGAAACCGCTCATCAATAGTGGAAAGAGTGATAACATCTACTGGGCTTGAGAAGAGAAAATAATGACATAATCAAGACGTTGACATTCCACACTACTTCAAACAATAGGTTTGGAAGGAAACCCCTCATCAATAGTGGAAAGAGTGATAACAGCTACTGGGCTTGAGAAGAGAAAATAATGACATAATCAAGATGTTGACATTCCACACTACTTCAAATACAGAGTTAGGAAGGAAACCCCCATCAATATTGGAAGGAGCAATAACAGCTACTGGACTTGAGAAGAGAAAATAATGACATAATCAAGATGGCAAAATTCCTCACCACTTCAAGTAAAAGGTTAGAAAGGAAATCCTCACCAATACTTGAAAGAGTGATAACAGCTCATGGACTTGTTTGAGAAACCTTTTTTTCCTAAAAAAAAGTGATTTAATAGAAAGATTTTATAAATTTCAACCAAAAATGGCACTGGCTGTTTAATCAATGAATGCCAAATGTTTCTTTTAGGGAAATGGCTGATAATATCATTACTATTAACATCACTTAAATAGCACCTATAACTTGGAAAGAAAATGATATAATCAAGATTTTAACATTCCACACTACTTCAAACATAAAGTTAGGAAGGAAACTGCCATCAATATTGGAAAGAGCAATAACAGCCCTATACGCAGGC
>CAHIKZ030003065.1:1692500-1697500 GCA_903632075.3 Acanthosepion pharaonis | reverse complement strand
ATAAAACAAGATTAAATCTTTTCTGCATTTTTTATTGCTTTGATAAATTTTTTTCCTGAAGCTAAGCAAAGTATTAAAAGATAGGAAAATGCCATTAGAAATAAAACAAAAAAAATTCAGTGATAAATTCCTATGTAATATCTAATTTTCTATACGACAGCGAAGATTAAAAAAAGACTGAAAGCAAAAGTGATGTGGTTCTATCGACAAATGCTAAGAATGCTGTGGACAAAATATGTGATCAATGAGGAAGTTGTAAGGAAAATAGGAACAATAAAGAAATTTATACAATCAGAAATGACTGAAATTTCTTGGACATATGATGAGAAAAATGGGCTTGGAGAATTTAACACTTACAGGATATATTGAAGATGAAAGATGGGAGTGGAAATATGTGTAACCTACTTAATAAGTTTTAGTTAAAGAGAGGGTAGAGAAGGACAAAGAGGTATGGTAAAAGGTCAAATGGTACTTAAAGCAACACAATTCAGGAACTTGTGTAGAATCACAGTCGCTCAGATCTTGAAAGGACACATAAATAATGATTTCAGGGAAATATTCCATCAGCTACTCTCAGACAATCCTTGCTGCCAATGATTTCCAAATTTTCTTGGAATTACAAAAACCCAGCAATATGCGTTATTATCTCATCCTTCAGCTGTTGAATTGTTGTTGGCTTGTTGGCATAGACCTTTTGAGATGACCCCAAAGAAAGAAATCTAAAGGCGTCAAGTCACATGATCTTCATTGTTTCGAGAGATGATGCGACCTGGGAACTTCTCATTCAATAAATAGGAAAATGTCATTAGAAACAAAAAAAAAAAAAAAATCAGTGATAAATTCCTATGTAATATCTAATCTTCTATACGACAGCGATGATGAAGAAAAGACTTAATTCACATTTAAAATCGGTCCAAGTTATATGGACAATCATCCTGTACTTGAGTGAGTCAATGATAGAAATGATCGCTCAAAGACATTTTTAACCATTCATCTTAGTGGTTTTATACAGCTTACACTTTAGATAATTATGGTAAATGGATATTTTGTTTGTGGGAAATTCAATCCCAATGTTTCAGGTATGTTTTGGTTTAAAAAATGAAAATGATTTACGCAATGGAATTAAAATGATGAAGAATCAAAAAAATATAACATTTTTTTAGAATAACAAGTAATGATGTCCTCATCACAAAGCAATCTATTTATTTGTAATTGCACTTTAAAGCAGCATCTCTCAACTTTTTTATCCTTGCGCCACTTTTGAAATAGTTTTCATGTCGCAGAAAACCCCTGCATAAGAATTATTATATACCATTATTAATGTTATGGGAACTTACCTATAACGATAATGGACTCTTCCTGACACTATAAATACTGCGCCTCTCAAGAGGTATAATGAATGAATGGTGTAACAAGCACCAGGTCATGACTGTTGAACTCTCTGCTTTGGCAAAGAGGAACCCGGACGAAGCTTTGCCGAAGGACAGGGTTTCGTCCGGGGAGATAGACGGGCTCTGAACCCGTCTAGGCGGGTTCAAAGGGTATATTTTTGGCCGAGCCTACGGGCTCGGGAAACCCACGTTAAACTCGGCCTTGTGCCACATGCAACCCTCGTTTCTAGATACCGAATGAATGGTGTAACGAGTTGAGACAATATTAGTTCACTCTAAACCAGACAGACACTCATTACTAACACCTTCATCTTCTTGTACTATATTTCTGTTGTAATATATCTTTGTTATTCTACTCTTGTGTTCATGTTGTTCTTCCTTGGTTCTAACCTTGGACCATAACTGTGGTGCGTGGATATTGGACCATAACAATTAATATATATCTCTTTTATATTTGTATCATGGTAAACATAATATATGGACACTTGTCCTGTACTTGAGTGAGTCACTCAATGATACAAGAATCCGCCACATACAGGTCCCGTCCACTAACCAGTGAAGACCGTTTCACGCTGATGCCATACAGTCATCACTAAATACATTCCCTATGATTATCATAATTTTAAATAATATAAGAAGTTGAAGCCTTTATTATAATAACCAAGAATTTTCCAACAATATGGCGTACATGTGTAGTAAAATAATGAATAGAAAATTCCGAAAAATGCCTTAGCTTATTTATCACCATTTGCTCACAGAAGCCCTAGGGACCTCTTGCGGAATCTGAAGATTCCGAGGACATTGATTAAGAAATACTAGTTTAGACAGTGAAATTAATATACAGTGTAAAAATATAATACAATTTGGAAAACTTCTATTTTAACATGTACTAGCAGTAGAGCCCGGCGTTGCCCGGAGATATAACAGTAAGAGATAGATCAAGTATCCACCATCATAAAGACTGAAAAATAAAATTGACAAAGATTATTGTTTAAGGTTGACGGACACGCATGTCTTAATTAGTTTTTTTTTTTTTTACGAATTGGTCAAACCCAAACTCAAACAAAAACATTGTTTTCAATCGTTATGAGGCTCTACCGATTGAATAGAATTTTATTATAAAAAATTGTCTTGTAAATGGAATTTTTAAAGCATTCTGAATGTAAAAATAAAGAAAAAAGTGTGCAAGACAATAAGAAATACTACATGCCAAAAAAAAAGTGAAGTTTTGTTGAAATTGGTTGAAAAATGTAGGTAGTCTTTCTGTAATCTTTTAGTTTTACAATTTATGATTTTTACTTATTGAATACAGTAAAAAAATTGCATATTTTGCTTGTGGTGATTCATAATTAGAATTCTGATTTGAATATATTTTCCACTCGTTGTTTCTAATACAAAAAATATTAACTTTATTTTGGTTTATTAATTATGATCTAACAAATCTTATTCATTTTTTAGTAGCCTTTCTGTAATAATAATCTTTTACAATTTATGATTTTTACTTATTGAATACAGTAAAAAATTGGACACCATGTGTATTTAAAGTAGTTTCCCGTTCCGGTTATTATTTTTAGTTGGGACTTGTGTATGTTTAGATTTCATTATCATTCTCTAGAGATAAAGAATTTGTTCCGATGTTTGTATTCGTACAATCAGTAGAGATCGTTAGATTATTGTTTAAGGTTGACGGACACGCATGTCTTAATTAGTTTTTTTTTTTTTTTTTTTACGAATTGGTCAAACTCAAGCAAAATATTGTTTTTCAATCGTTATGAGTCTCTACCGATTGAATAGAATTTTATTATAAATAATTGTCTTGTAAATGGAATTTTTAAAGCATTCTGAATGTTAAAAATAAAGAAAAAAGTGTGCAAGAGAATAAGAAACACTACCTGCCAAAAAAAAAAAAAAAAAGTGAAGTTTTGTTTTATCGGTTGAAAAACATAGGAATTCCGCTTCCGATGTGAGTTGTCCCCCTTCCATTTTCATGATGTCTCTTAATCGTGTTTTCAAATTGATTTTGTGCAAAAACAATTATATTTTTCCCATTTTTGGCGCTGTTAGAACCACCACAAGGTAATTTTATGTAGTCCTATGAAGTTTTGTTGAAATCGGTTGAAAAATGTAGGAAATCCGATCCAATATATAAACGTTACAGATACACACACACACACACACACACACACACACACACACACACACACACACAATCTTCGTTTTATAATAAGTAAGATACCATTAATAATATCTATTACTTTATATTTTATTATAATAACCAAGAATTTTCCAACAATATGGCGTATATGTGTCGTAAAATAATAAATATAAAATTAAACAAAATTTACTCAAAAATGCCTTAGCTTATTTATCACCATTTGCTCACAGAACCCCTAGGGACCTCTTGCGGAATCTGAAGATTCCGAGGACATTGATTGAGAAATACTAGTTTAGACAGTGAAATTAATATACATGTATACCATTAATAATACTATCACTTTATATTTCATTATAATAACCAAGGATTCTCCAAGTCGTACGTGTATAGTAAAATTACAAATATAAAATTAACCAAAAATTATTCAAAAATTCTTTAGCCTATTTATCGGTGTCTTGTGGAACCCTCCGACTGATAGTCTGCACCAGAATTTCTCAGCATTTTTACCCTTGTGCCACCCTTGAAATAGTTTTCATGTCTCAGGGAACCCCCCGCATAAAAATTATAATATACCATTATTAATATATATCTCTTTTATATTTTTTTATCATAGTTCACATGGTAAACATATGGATGCTGTGCATGTGTCCTTTAATCAAATGAGTCACTCAATGATACACAAATTTGCCACATGCAGGTCCTGCCCATTAACCAGTGAAGGCAGTTTCACACAGACCTTGCTAAATACATTCCTTACGATTATTATAATTTTAAATAATATAAGTTGGAACCTTTATTATAATAAATAAGGATTTTCAAATAATATGCAGTATGGGTATATATAAAATTAAAATATAATTTTTACAAATATAAAACTGAACAAAATTACTCAAAAACACATTAACCTCTTTATCACTGTTTCTTGCAGAAACACTACTAACCTCTTGAGGAACCATATGGTTTACGGAAACACTGGTTTAAAATGACACTATTTTTTTGTCTAGACAATAATTTATAAATACAAACTTTAAGCAAAATGATTACAATATATATAAAACCTGACACCAGGAATATAAAGGTTAGTGTAACATATACGAGGTCTGTCAAAAAAGAAACAAAACTGAAGCCACAAAAAATTTATCAAATCCACACTACTAACTACTAGTCTTTCCCTTTAAAATTATACTATTTGCAGAACTGGTTGAGAAACACTAGTTTCAATTGAAACTCCTTTTTTTTTAAATTTAGTCTATAATTTTGGAAAGTAAAATTTTCCCTGAAATATTTTGAAAAAATTCCAAGTTTCCAACCGAAATCAAGAAAATACATATCCTGGTGTCAATTTAAAGTGACATTTTCATTTACTTTTTCTTATATATCTAAACTGTAAGTAAGTCTAAAATATAATTTTACAAGGTTATAATTTCATTGAAATATGTTGGAAAATATCCAAG
>CAHIKZ030003065.1:1672500-1687500 GCA_903632075.3 Acanthosepion pharaonis | reverse complement strand
TTAGAGATGTCAGAATCATGACACAAAATGGTTGGCTCCTGGTACTGCTCCAAAAAGTACCTGACTTCACCTGCCATGAACTATCTTTACAAGAGTCAGATCAGATTATACAAGGTGGACAAAAATAGGTATACAGTTGTTTAATTAATTATATACTGACATGACTTTGTTTTTTTTTTTAAGTTATTATGAATAATGGAAAATAATTGAGTTGAGAACAAAGAAAGTGAAAAATGCAGAGCAGGTGCACAGAGAGAGAGAGAGAGAAGCATTTGACACTGTTACTCCAACATGGCTGACAATTAACTGTATAAGAGAGAAATTTGAAAAAACAGGTTTAGTAATTCTTTTTCATGTGCTGTGACCCTTCAGGATGCAGGTGATTATAGCTCTCCACAATTTCCTGTTCTTTGTAGCTCTTAATAAATTTTGCCTTTTTGTTATTTTTCATAAACCTTGTTCCGCCATCCATTTATTCAAGTTCATTCCTCTTCTTCTATGTGCTATGTCCCTTCAGGTTGCAGGCGATCATGGCTCTCCACAATTTCCTGTCCTTTGTAGATTTTATTAAATTTTGTCTTTTTGTTATTTATCCTAAACCTTGTTCCAACACCCATTTACTCAAGCTCATTCCTCTTCTTCTATGTGCTGTGTCCCTTCAGGACATTGGCGATCATGGCTCTCCACAATTTCCTATCCTTTATAGCTCTTAATAAATTTTGTCTTTTTATTATTTTGCCTAAACCTTGTTCTGCCATCCATTTACTCAAGCTCATTTCTCTTCTTCTATGTGTCATGTCCATTCAGGATGTAGGTGATCATGGCTCTCCACAATTTCCCATCCCTTGTAGCTCTTAATAAATTTTGTCTTTTTTGTTATTTCTCCTAAAACTTGTTCCACCATCTATTTACACAAGCTCATTCCTCTTCTTCTATGTGTCGTGTCCATTCAGGATGTAGGTGATCATGGCTCTCCACAATTTCCCGTCCCTTATCGCTCTTAATAAATTTTGTCTTTTTGCTATTTCTCCTAAACCTTGCTCCATCATTGAACAATGAAACACATAGGGTTGATGTGGATTTGAACTGTGACAGGTCAAATGGCAACAATGATTGACACTTGGTCAATCACACACACAGCTAAAAATACAGGCTATGAATGGGAAACTTTTCTGCATAAACAACAAATTTAGAATTAAACTTTACTGGTTGGAGGGTGACTGAGGTAGCAGGCACCAAGGAAGCTGGAGGAGCCACCCACACCCACTGAGGAGGATTAGTGAGAGATGATAAGAGGAAGCTGGAGGAGCCACCCACACCCACTGAGGAGGATTAGTGAGAGATGATAAGAGGAAGCTGGAGGAGCCACCCACACCCACTGAGGAGGATTAGTGAGAGATGATAAGAGGAAGCTGGAGGAGCCACCCACACCCACTGAGGAGGATTAGTGAGAGATGATAATAAGAGGAAGTGGAAGTTATGGAGTGAAGTAATGTTTGTAACCATCACTTATGGAAGAAGGGAATTCCCCAAAATTATGCAGGACCCAGATAATGGAGATGACAGGCAGGGGGAAATTCACCAACTTCATCATGCCCAGCACCAGTTTAGGTGGTTGTCAATAAATATGAATGCCCTAAAGTGAGCGAGAGAGTTTGTTCCAGCCACTGGATGTGAGATATTATCTGTGATTAACCTCCATGCCCAACAATACTGCATTCATTTGTTGTGTGAACAACAGTGGCTCCTGAAGCCAACCATCAATCTGCATTTCTTGTCACATATGTTGCATATCAAACCATCTCCGGGTGGTGGAAGTTGACTTTGAACATGGTCATTTCCAATGTGTCTTTTTATATGCCTTGCCAACAAGAACCTCTGACATCAGTCTTGTGTCGAACTTTACCAAATCAGTAAAATAAACTTTACCAAGTCAACAAAGTGTTATGTTTGAGTTAGAAGCAGGTTGAGTTGATAATTGTTTGCATGCAAACTCTTGGATTTAACAACAATTAACCAATTACTGTACGAAGGAATTGATATGAAAATAGTATTTATTTTTTTTAATTTATTCAAGTGTTATTTTCTTTCTTTATGTCTTTGCCTTGCTTGGACCAGCCCAGTACTAAGATACCTGATGACAATTCAATCTTGGTTGCCTTATGATGAAAGCAAATTACAACATGGGATAGGGCAGGATCTAGATTGAAGCGATCGCATCATCGATCAGCCACAGTATTAGACATCTTGGACAACCAGGGAGGGTGTAAGGTGACACGTGGGGGGCAGGCATGTGAATAATCTATTTTTGCTGTTTATTATTTACAACAGATTGCTGATTGTACATTTAGCAAATCATGGGTCCAAATAATTTAACATTCAAAGCCACAAGTTCAATGCAATCACTGGATCTTTTCTAGGGTCCAACATTTACTATGTGTTATAGTGGAACACACCTATTCTATAGTTAATAGACTCTCCCACCTATAATAAGTAGGAGTAGTAAGAGTAACAAATGAGTCACTCAGTGGTTCAGTCAGTCAGTCGATGCCGGATGACCGTTAGTCGGATACTAAAGTATCAGCGACCACCACTAGATTTCTCTGCATCATTACCTATTATATCAAGTTCCTAACGTTTTGTACATCGAACCTATTTTGGGACCGACTTAGTGAAATACAAACCTCCACTGTGAAACCACTCCATAACACTATGGAAGCATTACACTTACCACATAATACTTGCTTCTATAAAGAAATCAAATTATAACCAGTCAGCTTTTAATTTTTGGGAATGTGTGAATATCCTGGGTGACGAATACCCTGGATATACCCTGGATGATGAACAACAGCTATTAAACAATTATATTAATGATTTTGTTTTTCTTACAGTAAGGTTCAATCTGTACAAGTCCTGGGGGCCATATAAGGTAGAGAGTTATATTAGGGGGCAGTTTTTATAGATAGGAGGGGAAGATAATGGTTAACTCTTGACTTGAAGGAGTTAAAATTATAGTGATCAGAGAAACTTTCTCTTCAGTCAGTTCTACAGAGCAGTGGTCCACATTAAGAAGCTGTTTGTGTGGAACTTACTCCTCAATAGAGAGGAAATGTTTGGTAGTTTGCTACAATATAAATGGCATGTCGGGTCCTAGACTTGAAGGTTAGAATTGGTAGAACCAAGAAATATAGTTTGTCTGAGCACTTTCTGGGAAAGTAGTGATAGAGCAGTGAAAGGCTTGCTGCACATACTGCCTGTGAGAGAGAAGTTGGATGGTGGAAAATAATTTGTCACCCGCAAGGGCTTGGGGATACCTTTGGTGTCTATCAATGCTGGTGAGTGTGCAGCTCTCACCCAAATATGAAAACAGTACTCCAGTTTTGGCTTGATCTGGCTCTTGTAAAGTTAGAGGATAGTACGTGTAGTCAGGTACTTACTGGAGGAGTAGAGGGAGCTGACCATTTTACCTGCATCTTTAGTAATCGATTGGATTTATGCAATCCACTTGAGGTCAGACATGAGTTTGAGGCTGAATATCCTTTCAAGTTGTGGTGCTTTTCCAAAGGGACATCCGTTCATTGTGACTAGCCAATTGATGTAATAGAATAAACTGTCACTCCCATGAGTGACTACACTATATATAGTAACTACCTATAAGTAGCTATAAGTCAACATACTAGCCTGGATCTGTTGAGTACAATTCAGACTGACACGAGAACTACCGACCTTCTAATAGTAGCACTCATTACTGGATTGACTTGTGATGACCTTGTGCATAACTGTTACCTTTATTCTTATTGTACTGTTTTTTTTTACAATAAACCTTTACTTATTTTATCCACCTTGTTTTTCAAGTATATATTCCTATTAGCATGCAATATAACACTAATTTGACCAGTCTTTTGGTATCCACATAAATCTGACAGTAACAATGGTGGTAAATCATCAATTGGGGTTTTGTGTCACAGTAACAATTAATACGCAGACTTTTTGTTACTGGCCACAAATTTTAAGACCCCCCCCCTGTTGTCAATATAGCTGCCAGATTTAATTGTAGAAGTACAAAAAAGTGTACCAAAAGGAGTGCAAAAATTCTCAACATAGTTTCCTTCTAAGTCGTAGTACAAAAGTCAGTCAAAAAGTAATGCCTGTACTTTGTTAATTACAACAGGGTTAATCACAGAAGCACACAAATTATCCGAAAAGAAACACATAACTCAGTATCCCAAATATAATTCTCAACATAGTGTCCTTCTTTCTAAAATGTAGTATAAGGGTCAATCAAAAAGAAATACCTGTACTTGGTTAATTACAATAGGGTTAATCATAGAGTCGCACAAATTATACCAAAAGGAATACAAATCTCAAGATTTCAAATCTAGTTCTCAGCATAGACTCCCCTTCTTTCTCAATCACAGTCCATCCTGCGTATGAAGATAAACTACATCCATGTCCTGGGTAAGATGATAAACTACATCCGACAGCAAGGCCTCTGATCAGGAGATTTTGAGGAGCATGGTACCACCTCTTAATTACTGGTGTTCCCAGGTCCACCATGACCTGAAGTGGTAGCACCTATCAGGGTCCCAGCTATGAGCAAATAGTTAACCCCCCCTCCCAAAAGGTATCAAAACACTAGGAAAGTATAAAAATAGGTTTTAATGCCTGCAATAATTTTTTGGAAAAATTATTACCAGCTGTACATTTTTGAAAAAGAAAAATTATTACCAGCTATACATTTTTGGGAAAAAAAATATTACCAGCAATAAAAATCTTGTCGGCATTAAATAAACCATTGAGATTGATATGCTGTAAAACAAAACAAACTAAACCAAACTCTCTCTCTCTCTCTATCTCTCCCCATCTCTCTGCCTCTATCCCTCCCCACCTTTCTCTCTATATATCTCTATCTATCTATTCCTCTCTTTCTTTCTATCTATTTGAAACAAAAATATTACCAGCAATAAAAATCTTGTCGGCATTAAAACCATTGAGATTGATATGCCGTAAAACAAAACAAACCAAACTCTCTCTCTCTCTCCATCTCTCCCCCTCTATCCCTCCCCACCTTTCTCTCTCTATCTCTCTCTGTCTATCTATCCCTCTCTTTCTATCTATTTGAAACAAAACTATTACCAGCAATAAGAATCTTGCCGGCATTAAATAACCATTGACATTGGTATGCAGTAAAACAAATCAATCATAGTATAAAGGTTGATTAAAAAAAGATTATCTGCTCTTCATTAATAACAATAGGTTTAATAGTAGAAGCATAGAAAGCATAATAAAATGAATACAAATGGATCAAATTCTAAATCTATTTGTCAACATAATCTCCTTCCTTCTCAATTGTAGTACAAGTGTCGATCAAAAAGTGTCTGTAATTTGCTAGTTATGACAGGTTTAATCACAGAAGCACACAAATTAACCCCCATGACCGAAAAGTTGCAAGATTCCAAACCTAGTTCTTAACATAGTCCCCTTCTTTCTAAATTTTGATATGAGAGTCAATCAAAAAGTAATTCTTTGTTAATTACGATAGATTAAATAACAAAAGCATACAAATCATACCAAAATGAATACAAAAGTTTTAGGATTCCAAATCTAGTCCTGAACAAAAATAGTCTCCTTCACTCTCAATCCTCTTATGTGGATCGATCAATATGTAATATTTGCTTTTCTTTAATTATAACAAATTTAAAAAGTAACACCAGTTCTTTGCTAATTACAATATGGTAAATCTTAGAAGGGTACAAAGTATCAGTCAGTTATGTTCTATGCGTGATACATGCTTAGGCGATCATGTATCTTTCGATACATGACTGACGAGGCAGATTTTTTTCCTGCAGTAGGTTGCCATTTCTTTCTGTAGTAGACTAGTTGCCATCCAAGGCTATAGAACTCAGTCTGTGCTGCTATTTACCCATAGCTGGGGGAGAAGAAGATTCATACCTTTCCCAAAGGTATTAGCACATAAGTGAATGTAATGGATTCGACTGGAAAGTCAGTCAGTCAGTTATGTGCCGTGCATAATACATGCTCAGGCGATCATGTATCTTTCGATACATGACTGACGAGGCAGATTTGTTCCCATTTCTTTCTGTTGCCATCCTAGGCTATAGAATGGTCTGTTCTGTTATATACCCATAGCTGGCGGAGGGGAGAAGAAGAGGATTCATACCTTTCCCAAGGGTATTAGCACGTAAGTGAATGTAATGGATTCGACTGGAATTCGAACTCTGCTCTCCAATTCCTCAGTCTGAGCCTCTATCCATTACTCCATGGTGCCTAGTGAACACAAAAATCAAGATTCCAAATCTAGTTCTCAACATAGTCTCTTTCTTTCTCAATCAGAAGAAGGGTTGATTAAAATGTAATGTCCGCTCTTCAATAATAACAACAGATTCAATAGTCACAGAACACAAACAATACCAAAATAAATACAAAAGTTTTGGGGTTTCAAATCTAGTCCTCAACATATTCTCCTTCTTTCAGAATCATAATACAAGGATCAATCAGAAAGTAATGCCTATTCTTTAATTACATCAGATTTAGTATTAGAAGTATACCCCTCCTTCACATGTGTGATATGCTACCTTCAAATGAAAATTTGTATACAATAATGGCCTCCCAAATTTCCAGGAACTGGTTCTATAAAAGCAGGTAATTTTTAGGAACCTATTCTGATTATTTTCTTTTCAATCTGAGAATAGAAACAAATCACTTTAGAGTACGAAAAAGAATTAAACCATTTTGATAATTTAATAGAAAACATTTATTTATTAAGATGTTTCCAAATTGAAATTCCGTTCTCATCATATTTCTGTCTAGAAGTATGATGCTTTTTGACTCTAGTGTCATCAGCTGCATTATGGTTACTTAGCCACATTCAAACTGAATTGCTGCAGTTCCAAAGATCCAATGACCTATCAAATTTGAAGATTTGCCACATTTTTAACCTCAAGATGATTATTATTGTCAGAATAAATTATGTTCATTACAGGAAACCCTCCTTGAGTCTCCACAGAACTTATAGCAATGGTATTAATTATATTTTTAGCTATTATATATTGGCTATTAATTGAATTATTTTCGAATAATCCAACAATCTGTTTGCTAAGATTTTATAACTTTAAGAATTGGTTTGCACAAACCAGTAGGATGCCACCACTGCATGTATACCCACCTAGAAGAAACTTATTTGCTGAGAGAGCTATCTCATTCATCATTACTGGAGAATAGCTGTCTTTTTAATGTGTATTAATTGGAAAAGTTTAATAAATAATAGAAAAAATAATTCTTAAATCCCCTGAAAAGTATTAACTTCTTATTTCCTTAAGTCAATCAGCTCATTTTGTTTCTGAAATCAAATACATGGATATATGAAAAAAAGTTTAAAGACCCTGTACCAAAGCAAATGACAATCCTCCACTCATTCACTGCGCTCTCTGACCATTTATCTATTTAAATATAAACCAAGGAAATATAAGAACTAGATGTCAATTCTCTCTCCTCTCACTAGAAAGTGGGACAGTAAAGGCAGTAAAGAACTGATCAGGATGACTGCCTTCTACAAAGATAAAGAGATCTTGTGTACACGCTCTCCCTCTCTCTGTTCCAACATGCCACAAGCTCAGAAGGATACAATTTTTATTCATAAAAAAAAGGAGAATAAACATTCCAAGACAACATTTGTACAGCGTTCATTGTTTTTAAATGTAAAGAAACCAACATTCTGTATCAATCTCCACAAGTGTTTCTTTTATAAACAAAGAAAAGTCTGATGGTGCCAGATCAGGACCCCAGAAGATGTTGGGTAGCAATTCCTTCATAAAAACTGTAAACTTTTTGGGAATTGACTTTGAACAAACCTTCGAATACCTAAACTCTGCTAAACTCTATGCCGTAACATAACCCACGTGAAGGCTTTTACATAGTTTTATAATTGTGACTTGTTTTTTACCTGTAATGAGATCATTAACGTGTTTGTTCTGATTTTCATTTCTGGCAGTGTTTAGATTGTTACTGTTAGTCTTGTCATTAAGGCCAGTTTCTCCTTTTTTCTTTGGGATTACTGGTAATTGTACTGATCCATCTCCTTGCAATACTTAAATCAAACATAATCTGTAGGGGAGTTATAACTCTGAATAAATAATCATAAACTCCCTAACATAAATTCGGAACTTCCAACTTCCATTTTTGAAACATGGTTAGAACTGTGTAGTGAAAAAAACATATTTTAAATCAATTAATTTATAATATATATATATATATATATATATATATATATATATATATATATATATATATATTATAATAATAATCATCTTATAAATATAAGTAAGTATATACTCATCCGGAAAAACCTTAGGTGTTTTGGCTTGTAAATGAACAAACCAATACCCAAGGAAAATAAAGGAATCCAATGAGGTAACATTAGAACAGAATATAAATAGCCTACAACATAAAAACATCACCATGTGACCAAAAAATTAAAAAAAAAAAATGACGCAAAAACAAGTGGGGGGGGGGAAATTGGGTAATACATATTTATTTAATAACAAGAAAAAAAAAAAAGAGAGAGAGAAAAAATTGAACCTATTTCAGTAACCAGCGTTTCCTATGTCTACACTTACTCAAGATTTCAGATTTAAGATTTACCAAATTGTTGGGTTCTTTGTACAAAGCAATTGCTAATTTTTCCTCTATACAAAACAAAATTTATTACCTGCTTTATATTTGTGGCATTTCTTGGTCAGTGTACGTTGGCAATCTGCAGGTGAAACCTAGGTAGGTCTGCCTGGCTCTTTATATTCATAGTTTATATATATATATATATATATATATATGTATATGTGTGTGTGTGTATATATATATATATATATATATATATATATATATATATATATGTGTGTGTGTATATATATATATATATATATATATGTGTGTGTGTATATATATATATATATATATATATATATATATATATATATATATATATATATATATATATATATATATATATATATATATATATATATATATATATATATATATATATATATATATATATATATATATATATATATATATATATATATATATATATATATATATATATATATATATATATATATATATATATATATATATATATATATATAAAAATTATTTTTGTCAAGCTTTTGAATTTTCCTATACTTGTATTTTGATTGGTCAATCTAGCTTTTGTAACAACGTTTTCCCCCTTGCAAAGGATTGTTAATTAATTTGAAACTTTTAAAACCATTTATTTTACATTCAACATCATCACTTGATAAGACACCGGGGTGTTGAAACAAAATAGCTATTTTGTAGTGATTTTATAACATATTTATGTTATAAATTTTTAAAATAAATAAATATATCTGCTCTACTTTGTATTGAGCACTCTTTTAAGAATAGTAATTGTTGGTTATTGGAATTCATTCCATATACACCAATCATATACTTGTGTGTGTGTATATATATATATATATATATATATATATATATATATAAAAGAAAGAGGTTGTAGTGGTTCCAACAAGAGAAAAGTATGTATATTAAAAAGAAGAGAAGAGAGGTGCCGCATACATTTTTGATTGTAATGTGGATTTATTTAGAAAAAATATATTATGCTTTGTTTTACATAATTGTACGACACGTGTTTCTGGTCTCACGACCGTCTTCAGGTAAAAGCGAAGATTTCCACATATTATTAAAAATAATTAATTTTTTCCTTATGTTCAATGTTAAATATTCTCGATATGAGACATTCTCTGTTTTTGTGTTAGTAATCTGAATTTCTTTCTTGAATTGGCAATATATATATATATATACAAAAATATACTTGTAAAAAATGAATAACAGCAAGACGAGTATTATTCATTATCTGGTTGTCATGTGGTGTTGGAGACACGAGAGACAGTAATACTGGGTAAAATTGTGTTTCTGGTCAAATGTAGATCAAATATGGATCGGGATCAGACAGAAGGATAAGCAAATTGTATACAGTCCTTATCATACGTTTTATATATATATATATATATATAGATATGTATAATGAATGTCCAGATAAGTTAGTTGGAAAAATATAAGAACTGTATGGGGTTTTCTTAACTTGAATTTTTGTTAAGCGCTAAGAGGTAAAAATTTTATCTTCTACTTTCTTGAATCCAATTCATCTTTTATCCCCTCCTCAATCCCCTTCTATACCAAGTCTTTTCTCTTACTTTCACTGCACACTAGTGGCATTCCTGCCTTGCTTGGGGTGAAATGATTAAAAAAAAAATGTTAATATTATGGCTGGGAAAAGAAAAAGGAGATGAGTATTATTCATTATCTGGTTGTTATGTGCTGAAATGGTTGGAGAAATGAGAAACAGTAAAATTGTGAGCTTGGGCGTCAAATATAGACCAAATATGGATCAGAATCTAACAGAATGATAAGATAAAGAATAGCTAAAGTATTTGTTAAATCTTTAAAAGAGACATTTTAAAAGTATATATATAAATATATACAAAAATATCAAGCAAGTGGCCAATCCTTTGTCCCAATATATGCAAAAATATAAAACAAAAGGACTCTTCATTTGTTTTATATATTTGGAAATATTTATATATACTTTTAAAATGTCCTTTTTTAAAATGTTTCTATGTGTTTAATATGATGTGTTTAATAAGTATCCAGATAATTTATTTGGAAAATACAAGTGTCTAGAGTTTTCAAACTTTTCTTGAGTGCTAAAATATAAAAGTTACTATTATGCCTGAAAAAGGAAAAGGAGCTGAAATTTTCATTGATGCATGTGTTGACAGACTGTCCATGTTGACTGCTTGTCTGATAGTGAGAATGTCATTGTGTGTGTAGGGGAGAAAATTGGGGTTGATTCTCATCAGTTTAGAATGAGTGAAATAATTATTATAATTATTTTTGACATGATAATTAATTTTTTATTTATGTATTTCTTTATGGACATGACAAACTTTTCCATAAACATTCTCTAAACTCCTGTGAATGTCTACAGTATTTTCTTCCAAAAACAGAAATTCTATGACAAAGCTTTCTATGTGTGTCCTGAGTGGCAGCCATTTTTTTTTTTTTAAGCATTTCACCACAAACAAGGCTGGAAGCCATTAGCACGCAAGGGGTTACATAGGATTTGGAGCAAAAGCAGATAGGAGTGATAGAGGAAAGGATGAAGAGAAGGATAGTGGATAGATCAAGGTGAACTGGAGATGTCTATTGACATTACATTTGAAGAGTTGGAGATTATAGCTATCAGGGAAACAGGAAAAGGGAAGGGAGTTCCACAGGCAAGAGGTGCGAGATATGAAGCTATTGGAGTAGAAGAGACGGCTACATTTAGTAGTTTCAACAGTGAAAGGGTGAGAGTGGGATGCCAGCCTCGTGGGATGCTTGAATTCATGAAATCTGGGAACCAGCGAAAGCACCTCATCGAAATAATTACCATGAAAGTATTTGTAAAAAAGACAGAGAGAGGTGACAGCACATCTGTGAGAGAGCGACTGTAGATGAGATGCCAGATCAGGGCCAATTGCATTGCATATCCATTTCTGGATCTTATCAAGAACCCAGAGGTAAACAGAAGGGGCTCCAGACCATATATGGAAGGGACGGAAAGAGAATTATGGGTAAGAACAAGAGAAGGTAGCATCATAAATTTTTTTCTGGAGAAAACACTTTCAGGGTTAAACCTAAAAAAAAAAAAAAAAAAAAAACAGAAAAGAAAAATGGTGTTCTGACAAATGCTTTTACATGTGGAGGTACAAAATTTTATTAAAGCTTTAAAAAAAGAAGATTTTTAAAAGTATATATAAATATTTCCATATATATAAAACAAAAGAAGAGTCATTTTTTTATATTTTTGTATATATTGTGACAAAGAAGTGGCCATTTGTTTTATATTTTTGTATATATTGGGATAAAGAAGTGGTCATTTGTTTTATATTTTTGTAT
This sequence comes from Acanthosepion pharaonis, assembly GCA_903632075.3. Classification (NCBI taxonomy): domain Eukaryota; kingdom Metazoa; phylum Mollusca; class Cephalopoda; order Sepiida; family Sepiidae; genus Acanthosepion; species Acanthosepion pharaonis. The sequence continues at coordinate 1,675,500 of CAHIKZ030003065.1, read as the reverse complement.
ATATTGGGACAAAGTGGCCATTTGTTTTATATTTTTGTATAGATTGGGACAAAGAAGTGGCCACTTGTTTTATATTTTTGTATAGATTGGGACAAAGAAGTGGCCATTTGTTTTATATTTTTGTATAGATTGGGACAAAGAAGTGGCCATTTGTTTTATATTTTTGTATATATTGGGATAAAGAAGTGGCCATTTGTTTTATATTTTTGTATATCTTACTTATTATAAAACGCAGATTGTGTGTGTATGCGTCTGTAACGTTTATATATTGGATCGGATTTCCTACATTTTCAACCGATTTCAACAAAACTTCACAGGACTACATAAAATTACCTTGTGGTGGTTCTAACAGCACCAAAAATGGGAAAAAGTATAATTGTTTTTTGCACAAAATCAATTTGAAAACATGATTAAGAGACATCGTGAAAATGGAAGGGGACAACTCACATCGGGTTGTTTGTGTGTGTGGGTTCCTTTAAATATGGGAGTGGATTTCCTATGTTTTTTAGCCGATAAAACAAAAGTTCACTTTTTTTTTTTTTGCAGGTAGTGTTTCTTATTGTCTTGCACACTTTTTTCTTTATTTTTACATTCATAATGCTTTAAAAATTCCATTTACAAGACAATTGTTTATAATAAAATTCTATTCAATCGGTAGAGACTCATAACAATTGAAAACAATGTTTTTGTTTGAGTTTGGGTTTGACCAATTCGTAAAAAAAAAAAAAACTAATAAAGACATGCGTGTCCGTCAACCTTAAACAATAATCTTTGTCAATTTTATTTTTCAGTCTTTATGATGGTTGATACTTGATCTATCTTACTGTTATATCCCTGGGCAACGTCGGGCTCTACTGCTAGTATTGGGATAAAGAAGTGGCCATTTGTTTTATATTTTTGTATATATTGGGATAAAGAAGTGGCCATTTGTTTTATATTTTTGTATATATTTATATATACTTTTAAAATGTCTCTTTTTAAAGATTTATCAAATATTTTTTAAATTAATTTAACATAGATATCCTTTTTTGACCAAGTCTTGTATTTCTGCTAATATTTTACATTCAAAATTTATGCACAGATTTAAATTGTTTAGATATGACTTTCCATAACCAGGGCAGCTAATTGGGCCAAATTATTCTATCTCTGTTGAAACCAATTAACTAGAACTATATATATATATATATATATATATATATATATATATATATATATTCATATTTCATCATTACTGTCCTCAGATCTTATATTTTCCCCAAGCATAGTGAAATAACATATATATATTTTTTTTTACTCACAACCTCCCACTGGGGTTTATTGGGACCGTTTCTGTACCCTTTTCATCTTTAACATTCACTAGGGTATGAAATGTTTATCTAGCTAAAACCCTCTACTCTTAGTTGAGATATTTCTCCCTTTCCATGAAAATATATATATATATATAAATCATTATCTGTTAACGAGGAAACCTCATCCATAGACCAAAGTGATGTATATGAAATAAGGTACACTGGCATTCCTGGATTGCGTAGATTTTTTAAAAGAAATAAAATAATTGCGATAGTGAAATAATTTATTCTAGAGATGTATAAGCTACTACTTCACCTTTGTGCCATGTCCCTTCAGTACATGGGTCTCCACAAAATCCTTCCCTTCATGGCTCTTAGCAATGTGTATCTTTTACTATTCTTCCCTGTTCTGCTCATTACTTTCTTCTGCCTTCAATATGTCCTCTGAGTGTCAAATTTTCAAAGCTTTCTTTCCTCATTATGTTTTTTTTTTTTTTTAAAGCATTTCATCCCAAGCAAGGTGGGAATGCCACGAGCATGCAAGGGTTTACAGAGAGCAAGAGTAAAGAGGCATGATAGAGGAAAGGATGAAGAGAAGGATGGGGAATTACATCAAGGCATCTGGAGATGTCGATTGACATTGCATTTGAATAATATAGCTATCAGGGAAGCAAGTAAGAGATAGGGAGTTCCACAGGTGGGAAGGGTGAGACATGAAGCTATTAGAGTAAAAGAGATCGCTACATTTAATAGTTTTGACTGTGAAAGGGTGGGATTGAGATGACAACTTAGTAGCACACTTAAATTCATGCAGGTTAGGAACCTTGAAACGAAGATGAGGTCACCTTCATGCTCTATTGCTGGTGGCCAGATCCCTGTAGAGAAGAACCCTCAGAATCTTCCCTTTTGGCATACATCCAAGCCTGCAGAGCTGACACTGTTGCAGAGGCGCATATAAGTAGTGGTGGGATTCAAAAATTTTAAGAACGGGTTCTCTCAACAACAAGTCTCAATAACAATGGGTCCCCTCATTTTTCCATAGACTCTACTTCGCTATATAATTTTTTCTTTTTTTTCTAAGCATTTCACCCCAAGCAAGATGGGAGTGCCACTAGCACGCAAGGGGTTACAGAGAGTGGGAGTAAGAGTAAAGCGGCGTGATAGAGAAAAGGATGAAGAGAAGGATGGGAAAATAGATCAAGGCATCAAATTTAATTTCAGTTGCCTTTTAGTACAACTTCCCAAATCACCATCTTCTTTCACCTACCGTGTCTTTTAAGGACATGGGCAATCGTGACTCTCTACAACTTCCTGTCTTTTGTTGCGCTCAATAAGTTGCTAGATGTGACATAGCCGTTCAACATGTTTTTTTTTTCTGCATTTTTATTGTGGTGTCATCCCTCTAAAGAGTCTATGTTGGACTCTTCCACCTACTATAAGATTAGTAGGAGAGAAGGCCTTGGGGGAACAGTTGAATAGATTGAACAATAGGTCATCCAACACATACTCACTAGCTGTGTAATACTCTTCTGTTGTACTTACTGTTTAATATACGATATATCTGCAACACTTGTTTTGTTATTTCTTTAACCATTTCCTTACTCACAACAGTTTTGGTCAACATTGATTCAATTTTCAATTGATTTGTTTTTTATGGATTGTCAACCTATTGTGAATTATTTTAAAGACAAGACATATTTTGTATTCTAAG
>CAHIKZ030003065.1:1660000-1667500 GCA_903632075.3 Acanthosepion pharaonis | reverse complement strand
TTATTTTGTTTTATGGCATATCAACCTCATTGGGTTATTTAATACTGACAACATTTTTAGGATAGTTTCGTATGAATAGAATATGTATTCTTTGGTTTAGATTGGTTTGGTTTATTTTGTTTTGTGGCATATCAACTTCAATGGGTTATTTAATGCCAACAACATTTTTTATTGCTGGTAATATTTTGCTTAGTCAAAAATCTGTTTCTGGTAATATTTTTCCTTCAAAATTGTATTGCTGGTAATAGTTAACTATTTATTCATAGCTGGGACCCTAGCAGGTGCTAACACCCGCTTTTTATTTTTTTTTACAAAAAAGTATTTCTGGTATTAAAACCTATTTTTACACTTTCATGGTGTTTTGACCCGAGTTTAGGTGTCAACTATTTGCCCATAGATGGGACCCTAACAGGTGCTACCACCCCGGGTCAGGGTGGACCTGAGAAGACTAGCAATTAAGAGGTGGTTCCACGCTCCTCAAAACCTACTGATAAGAGTCCTTACTGTTGGATGTAGTTTATCATCATACCGAGCACATTTCTTTTATATACAGTGTTCTTTCAGGATGTGAGGGATCATGGCTCTTCACAACTTCTTTTTAGCTCTCAGTCATGAGCAACCTTTTCCAAGCTATGGGTCACATTAAATATGGCTTGTCATAAGGCAGGTTGCACTGCTATAAAGATTCAAGGTAATTTTTTGTTGTAGGTGCTTCAGCCAATTTTACTACAGATCATATGCATAATCATATAACTTAGAAATTGGGAAAGGTTGATTGTCTTTGAGGAAAGTTATCTATAGAATTAAAAAATTAAGTCTAGGTATAATATTATCACATGCCTTAGACATAGGGAAAGGTTGGTTGTTTTTTGAATAAAAGATTTATCAATTAAAAAAATGATGTCTTCGTATAATCTTATCATATTTATTATAAAACCCAGGTTGTGTGTGTGTGTGTCTGTACGTTTATACATTGGATCGGATTTCCTACATTTTTCAACTGATTTCAACAAAACTTCACAGGACTATGTAAAATTACCTTGCGGTGGTTCTGACAGCACCAAAAATTGGAAAAACGCAATTGTTTTTGCACGAAATCAATTTGAAAGCACAATTAGGAGGCATCGCTGTCACAAGAATAAAAGGGGGACAACTCATTATAAAACCCAGGTTGTTTGTGTGTGTGTGTGTGTGTGTGTGTGTGTTCATTTATATATGGGATCGGATTTCCTACATTTTTCAACCGATTTCAACAAAACTTCACTTTTTTTTTTGGCAGGTAGTGTTTCTTATTGTCTTGCACACTTTTTCTTTATTTTTACATTCAGAATGCTTTAAAAATTCCATTTACAAGACAATTGTTTATAATAAAATTCTATTCAATCGGTAGAGACTCATAACGATTGAAAACAATGTTTTTGTTTGAGTTTGGGTTTGACCAATTAGTAAAAAAAAAAAAAAACTAATTAAGATATGCACGTCCGTCAACCTTAAACAATAATCTTTGTCAATTTTATTTTTCAGTCTTTATGATGGTCGATACTTGATCTATCTCTTACTATTACATCACTGGGCAACGCCGGGCTCTACTGCTAGTCATTAATAACAATGTAATTTTTTTCTTATTTATTCATTTGAAAATATGAAAAAATCCTTTTTAAAATAAAAATATGGGTTATTTTATTTATTGTTAATAAATGTTTCTTAAAACAGTGGTTTTAAATTTTCTTTCTATGTTTTGATCGACAATGTTCTTTTAAATATTTCCTATGAGTTTCGTTGAAATTGATCTGTTATTTTTTGAGATATGTAAGAAAAATCAATGTGTTAAATACTTTTGCTACCCACTATATATATATATATATATATATATGTGTGTGTGTGTGTGTGTGTGTGTTTGTGTTTTTGTGTGCATGTCTGTACCCTTGAGGGGTCACTTAACATTTAGCACTCTACATCATTTATAAATATTAATTCCCACCTCTCTTTTATGGTATATGGAATCCCCTAAAAATATTGTGTTTTATATATTATTTCTATATATTTTAAATTGCAGTAGCCTGGCTCACAATCTCAGTCTAGATTGTTTTAAGTGTTGCCATAGAAGGATATGACTACACAACCAAGAAATTCAAATTCTTGAAAAGGTTAAATGTTCTTGGCATGTCTCAATTTCCAGAATCAGTATTTCAATAACCAAACATCAGAATATTGATTTTTAAGAAATAAGGTAGAATAAAAACTTTTCAGTACTCCTTGTATATTCACACATCCACTTATGTCCTACATGCAGGCAACAAACTCGTATTTGAATTGATGACTTTCACTCATAAATATTATTGAAAGGGAGGAAAAAAATAACATAGAAAAAGCCAGAAATGTCATAATTATATTCTTGTTCACATCTCTGAGTTCCTCGTCTGGTGTAAGCCCCAGAGTGACTTTTAAGAGTAGAGTTAATGAGAGAGAAATCCTGACATATTTCTGATCAGTAAAAGCAGTTTAGTTGCATTGTTCTTGTGCTTTTTCTTGGGTGAATGAACACTCAGTGCGGCTTCTGCTTGCTCGTTCTTAAGGTCTATTTTCTCATGTGCAAACTAGCTCGGCAGCTCGAGTGGCTATATTAAGGTAATATGACAAAGAGGAAGAATGAAGCAGTCATTTTGTATAATGTCATGGCTACTTCTTTTGGTTTTTTGCCAGCACTTTTATTCAAAACTTCAGGAGTCTTCATTTTCCTTTCTTTTCTTTTTTTTCTCTCTTCCAAAAAAGTTAATTCCAGGATAGATTTTTATCTCACTATCTTCTTCTATGTACCACATCACTTCAGAACATGGCTCTCCACGACTTCCTATCCCTTAGCAGTTTTTCTCATTTTGATAAGGCTCCCACAACCTTTGGATTTTTAATTCATCTGTTCTTTCTCTCATTTGGATATATATATATGTAAGTTATGAAAAACTTGGTAATCTTCAGAATATGGCTCTCCACGACTTCCTATCCCTTAGCAGTCTTCTCATTTTGATAAGGCTCCCACTCCCTGTTCTACAATCCATTCACACAAGCTCATCAGTGAAGTGGCTTGCTGCCTTCCCCTATCTCTCTTGCTCCATGTGGGTTAATTTTTCCGATCCCTCTTTCCTCTAAATGAAGTCTGATGCTTTGAACGGCTATTGCATTTTAAGTTCAATCCAGACCTTGCAAGAGGAGTCCAATAGTTACTGGAGAAATAGAATGAACCTACTCTTCAAAGCGTCAGACCTCATTAAGAGTACAAACATTCATGAATGAAGAATTGAATTGGTTTTTTATGATTTAGCAACCCTTTTTAGGTTATTTAAAGCCAAAATATATTTTGCTTTATAATTCTTTTGTAAGTGAATATTACATTAGCAATCATTTGGAAATAACAATGAATTTTCCAGATATAAGCATTACTGTTTTACCCATAACCTGGGAGAGAAGATGGATTCATACCGTTAACTAGGATGTTTGTGTAATGTAATGAATCTACCAGGTCAGAGTGATATTGCACTCAATTTGAAATTTGGGGTTTTGTTATAGTGGAACATATCTATTCTATTGTTAATAGACTCTCCCACCTATAATAAGTAGGAGTAGTAGCAGTCGCTCAAGGAGTGGGTCAGTCAGTCGATGTCGGACGACTGTTAGTCAGATATTAAAGTATCAGCCACCACAACTAGATTACTGCATCATTACCTATTATATCAAGTTCCTAACGTTTTGTAAGTTGAACCTATTTTAGGACCGACTTAGTACAAATACAAGCCTCCACTGTGAAACCACTACATAACAGGTTTGATGTGATAAATAATAATACAAATATTTTTTTTTCCAAATTACTACCATTTTTTGAGGAAATCAGTTTGAAGATTAAGTTTAGGTTCAAAATCGTAGCGTTAGAATTTTATTCCGGTGATCAGTGAAAGCCTAACAGGATAGCCTTATAAAATTTATAATTTACTGAAGCTTTACAATCTGTATATGGACAAGATTCATGACGCAACCACATTATGACTAAATCATTGTGTCATCATAATAGGACCTTTCATAACTTCAAAGGGACATTATACTGAACAATTTAGCTATATTATGATGTAATATATTATACAACACTAGTTTTAGTGTGATTTTCAATAAACAATGCAAGTTTAAAAACCTTTTGTCTTATAATTTGTACCCAATAGTATTATGGTGTTATATACACTTATCTATTTTTTACTTTTATTAATTACGATCTAATAAATCTTATTCATTGATTAGCCTTTTTTGTAATCTTTTACAATTTTTTTACACAATTTTTACTTATTGAATACAGTAAAGAAATCGCATATTTTGCTTGTGGTGATTCATAATTAGAATTCTGGTTTAAATATATTTTCCATTCAATATATCCAATACAAAAGATATCAACTCTATTTGCAATTATTCTTGAAAAAGTAAAATTTTGATGTCAGTTTGTAAGCAAAAGCCTGCAGAAATTAAATATTTCTGTACATTTTTTTTCAGATGATCTTTAAAACTAAATGCCCCCAAAATGTTAACAGCTACGAATCTAATTTTAGTGTCAGTACTTATCACATCAAACCCCAGCTTTCACACTGAGGGCAATGTTGATTTCCTAAAAAAAAGTGAAAAATCAACCTGCCCTAATATATAAGTGCTAACCAACTGTAAAGAAAATGTTAAACATTGCATGAAATAAACACAAAATGATTTTTGTGTCTAAATGAAATATAACGAACCTGCCAGGTCATGACTGGAGAAAGCTCAGCATCTGAACAATGATGATGATACTATTTACATTATCCAAACTATTGTCCTCATCTTTGTCGCCATATTTATTACAACATTTCGGCCGTTGTACATTCCAGTCTTCTTCAGGTGGTTGGAAAGTCGAATTGAACCCTTTATTTCACTCACTGGGGTAGACTGTTCTAGTTCCAAGTGCCATGTCTAATGGATGTCAGTTATCAGTTATCTCCTGTTAATTACCCTCTCCAAGTTCTCGACCACCTTAACCAAGTATTGAACTCACACTCTTTGGGTCCTGTCACTGGATCTAACTAATGCCTTTATCCACTGTGCCATGTGTCCTTGATAGAGACAGATAATGATGATACTAGCTGGTTTTTTAAGGTACTGAAAGTTTTTTTTTCTATTGAACTGTTAAAGCTCAATCAGAGGAGAAATCAGCTGTAAAGCTCTGAAAATCTGAGTCACAGGTCATATTGAAGACAAAAGGGACAGTGGGAAACATTGAACAAAGTACATAAATGGGTGTGTAAATAGATGGCAGAATACGGACTGGGAGAGTTAGCAAGGAGACGGACATTGTTTATAGAAGTCACAGGAAAACTGTATACTACATGTGACCCATTTGGTTTTCATAATGTCAAGCATAATTTCATGAGGTAAATCATGCTTGTAAAAAACTTTCTTTCATTCTCACTTATTCACTCACACACTCTCTCATATGCATAAACTTTTCTCCATTAACCATCTGAGAGACCCCTCTCTGCCTTCCATCACCATGGCTGATGCTAACCTCCAGGAAAGTAACTCATTGCACCTTCTCTGGCTAACATTCTAAGCTGACATGAAGTGGAAAGACTATATTGAATCACTCTATTGTAATGAGACAATTTTTCTTTCTGGAATTTATCTTACATATCTATAAGTCTACCATTCGTCCATGCTTAGAATATTGCTACCACGTATGGTCTGGTGCCCCTGATATTCACCTTGAGCTCCTTGATCTGGCAGTTCAGCTTCAGTCACTTACCAACTACCAAAAGGTTGCCTCTCTATACCTTTTTTACAAATACATGTTAATTGTTCAGATGAGTTCTTCACTATAACACCTAGACTTTATGAATTTAACTAGACTGGCATCAAGATCTCATCAATTGAGATTTCTAGATGTAACCATAAGTTATAAGCTAACAGTTTCTTTTCTCGCACTTCTTGCTTGTGGAACTCCCTTCTGACTCCTTGCTTTTCAGCCAAGTTTAATCTGCAAAACTTTAAACGCAATGTCAATCTCTATCTATTGTCCTTCTGATTATTCTTTTTTCCAATGGTATTAGCATGTAAGTGAATGTAATGGATTCGAGTGGAATTTGAACTCGGATCTCCAATTCCTCAATCTGTGCTGCTATCTATTACTCCACGGTGCCTCCCCATTGTAAATAGAGAATTTCCAAATTTTTTAATTTCAAACATTGGCCCTTTTAAGAAGCTTCCTAATTATGAAAAAAAAATTTATAATAATATGTTTCTGATAACTTTATACCTACTTCCATAAATCAGAACAAAATACTTGGCTACATTCATGCCACATTGTATACAATTGTTTGGTGACATGTCTGTGCATTATGTTTGTCATGACATGAAAAAATAAACCACCCACCTCCACCCTCTGACCTTATTTTTCTGTTTTAGCATAGATCTGATGTTTAATTGGTTAATCTAGACATACCCTCAAGTATATTTTTAATTCTGACATTATGTTTCCATTTTTAACTTCCAAAAAGAGGTAATGATTTGGTTTTAAATTTCCCTAATACATCATTTTTTATAACAAGTTATCTACCATCGCCTGACGAAATACATTCACAGTATTGAAACATGAAAGCTTTTGTGTATCAATGTAAAATGTTTTATTTTAATTTATTATAATAAAATTATAATATATATATATATATATATATATATATATATATATATATATATATATATATATTGTGATGAAATAACCTTCCCATTCACAATAATGGACGGACTGGTTGCCGATAAAGTACGACCACAGCGAACAGTATAAAAAAGGTCTTCTTTATTAACACCATTGTTGTTAGTAGCTTACTCCTGACTCTGTCTCTGTATTTTGACATACCTACATCCGATTATAAAATTATTATTGAAAACCACACTCGGGTTTACTTTGTTTATTATATCTTGCACGAGATATAACAATATATATATATATATATATATATATATATATATTCTGAATAAAAAAAAATATAAAAAAATTAAAATCTTCAGACACACTGGGTTGTAGATTAATATTCTTTTGTTTTTTTTAATATTATTTCATTTAGATTCCTCGACTAGTTTCGGCCAAAATGGCCATCATCGGGAGAAGAAATATTTCTGCTTGCTGGTAGCAGTAAACTACAGAAATGAATGTCTTGATGGAGAAAATGAACTTTTGTCTATAATTTTCATTTGTTTTTTTTTTTTATAGATATATATATATATATATATATATATATTTTAAGACATTTATATATATATATATATATATATATATATATATTTTAAGACATTTTTATATATATATATATATATATATATATATTTAAGACATTTTATATATATATATATATATATATATATATAATTTAAGACATTTTATATATATATATATATATATATATATATATATATATGAAGAAAAATATACGGAAAAAGCAA